>CAXKWD010000006.1:99878485-100416485 GCA_964059195.1 Ectobius pallidus
CTGACTTGCCTAGGCTGGGTTTGACCTGACCCATCGGGCTTAAAGAAACCTGCCTGCTTCCTAGCTATGACGCTGGCAACTTGCTTGCCTGGCGTTCAAGCGGGTTTGGGCAAGCTAAAATCGAGATTTGTACACCTCTGCCTGCTAGTATATATATATATATATATATATAGTCTATATATATATATATATATATATATATATATATATATAGTCTATATATATATATATATACACACACACACACACACACACATGTACATATATGTAATTCACACTGTAAATAACAGATGGAATTCAGTAATGGAAAGATTCCAAAATCTGATTTGCTCGTGGAGGCTATTTCCCCCTAGATTTATTCCGATAACTTTCAGCTAGAGTGGTTGTGGAGCCCTTTCACTCCTTCAAGGGTCGTTCATAGTGATAAACTGAATAGAACCATCAAATGGTGTAGATTTTCTCCCAGTAGCCTATTATTTATACGAGTATATTTCATTCTCCTTGAGGGATGTGTTATGTACAGGCTTTAAAACTTAGTGCCCGATCGAATATGTTAACAGCAAACGTACCGTACAGACTTTGCTCGGCGTATGCCCTAGCTACCATATGCTAGTTCACGTGATAGTAAACAAACCGAAATACAGATATAGGAAGACCACAAAATAACTTCTCATTATCTAAACTCACATTACAAGCATGCAAAGCGATACTTTCTCCTGTTTGTGTATAATAGTCCCTCCCAAATGTTTCAATATATGTTTGCGTTTTAGAACACTTTACTTTCGGCATGCCGAACACGTATAAACACGCACAATGACAAGGTACACTGTTGACCAATTTGAGAGGCACCGTACCACAAGCGCATTCACTTCTCAGTACTGCTATCAGCTACTGTCTTATCAGCCTACGCAATCAACCCCCACCCCCTATACTCAGGTTCTTGGTAACCGGAATCAACTCCCTCTGTGTGTTCGGGCACTAAGTTTTAAAGCCTGGACTTATGTACAAGTATTTTCAGCCTTATATCCTCTATATATTTTTCTTAAAGGTACCGGTTCCCTTAAAATCTTACACGGTAAGGTATATAGTATATTTTCAGTATGGATATAGGCCTATGCATTCATGAACCATAGATATTGTCTCTAAATCCCACCCTGCTAATAAGTCCGTGGCGCTACATCCCTGAAGGCCTACCAGCCGTCCGCTGCGTCATCTACCACAGCCAGATGGCAGGACGGGGGCATATGGTGAGGATACTTACAAATCACTAATAATTTTATTAAGGTATAATTATTTAAATAAGTAAAAATAAATTTAACCTAACATGTACTATAGTTTACTTTTACTGACTTCTATTTTTAACTGGTTTACTATTATTTTGTTCAACTTTATTTGTGATGGTTACATTTAAACATGGTACTATACTTCTACTTTTTACAATACAGTCACGTTATATCATCAATACGTCTTTCGGCTTTCACTAATTAGCTTTATTTTCCTCCGGATGCGTTCGTATGAATTCTGGAAATATCTGCTTGTTACATATTTATATTTTACACACAAACGCATACATACGAATGTGAAAAAATTAAATATAAAACTGTGAAACCTATTATGAATGTAAACATACAATAACAAGACACAAAGTAAGAGATATTCCAAGCAATTCGTGTAAGGTGTAAGCTGAATGACAAACAAAAAAGAGAAGAGGTCTAAAGGAAAATACTAACCAGAAATAAAACTTCAAAGGAAAGTTTTTTTTTTAAGTATACATCCATAGAGAAGCTACATTTTGTCAGGTTTTTAAAACTTATTTTCGTGGTTCAACAAATGATTTAAAAAAATATATATGGAGGAACTAATTCTGGCCAAGAAATAAATGTAGCCGTGTGAACACTTTGAGATCATTAGCATTTAATAAATTATTGTTAATCTTTATTTTGCGAGGCTTTACGGTGTTCCCTGTCTTGTGAGGTCAAGAGGTGTGAGAAAGGTGTTCCTGTCTTTCGAGGTTCGATGAGCTCCACTGCTTCCAACCTTGATCCTACACAAGAAGGTGAACAGATGGCACAGGAAATTCCGGGAATATTCCAAGTAGCGTAAAAGTACACCTTAATCACCACTGGCAGCTCTGTCTGGTTCCGCACTTCAATGGAAATGGGAAGGTCCAAGATGCATTCAAGGATTGTGTAATTCCGGTTTTTTAAAATCATTTTTATCATCACGACATCTGTATTAAAAATGACCTATAGTTCTAGTGGTGTCTAATAGACGAATACTAAAACAAGAATCCGCGAAAGATATTTAGGAATAATTCAGTACATCATAATTATATACTAGGTCATAACTAATTAGAAGAGCCCGGATTTTGATTACATGTCATCTTTTAACTGGAACATTGTGGACGTTGCCCAGTAGTGCAGATATTCTGATCACGACTCTTAGATTATAAAAGTGATCATTTTCAGAGTCATTTTTGGTCATTTTCCTCCCATTTTTTATTTTTAGGTTTTTTTTAAATTTAATGTCACTATTTGGCCATTTTTGGTCACTTTGCAATCATTTTTGCGCATTTCATATTTTAGGTTATTTTTAAAATATTAAGTCTTATTTTGTGTTGTTTCTCGCATTATTTAGACTCTTTGTGCATTTACTTATATTGAATATTATCGGAACTCTAAATAAGCATAAATAAATAGATCTTGCTACAATTTTGAGTTAAGTGATTACAAGACTATAATTGAACAACATAAATATAGAATAGACACAAATCTAATAAATAAACTAACATTTTCATTCAATTTTTTGGGTCCTTTTTTAAACTTTGGGTCATTGTTTTGTATTTCTGCAGTCATTTTGTAGCTCATTTTTAAGGTTTTTAGGTCATCAAAATCCAGGCTCTGCTAATTTCGGGAGCCGGAATTAAGGAACATGCTTTAAAAGAATACCATTTTTAGTGTGTTAAAATGAAAATAGGAAGTGAAAGTATGCTTCTTTGACAGGTAAACATGTTTGTTGTAAATTCGTGTGTACCTTAATGATCTTCATACTTATTATAAACAACATAAATTTTATCAACATTTTTAGAGTTAAACTTAAACTTTAAGGTCTATTAAATACAAACGCATTACAAATTATAACAATATTTACAATTTTGGGATTAAAAATGATTTTCGCCCGAAAGAGCAAAATGCTCGGCCTCGGGTGCAGTTCAGTTCCAGAATGTTCGATTATATAAAAAGAACATAATGCAAAATAAAAAAGAAAAGATAAGGAAACACAAAAGTAAAGAAAAAATACAAGACAAATATATAGGCTACACGCGAAACTGTTAGTGTTTAAAGATAAAATTAGAAAAGATACTTTACATAATCTTCAATATTGTTAGTTCAAGGACATATAGGTTAATTATACACTTTCAATTACTAGTGTTCATCATTTCGAGTAATTTATTTTTAATTCTTGAGCTGTAGTAATTATAAATCAGGAGTTATTTCCATAAAACCATTATAAAATGCTGGGCTGAAATAGCAGCTATACCTTATAGTTGCTTCATTATTGCATTTCGCTTCAATGAGAGGGTTATGAAATCATGTTAGTTTTAACATAGTTTTCCATACATATAGATATGGAATCCACATATACACAAACACACATTCACAGTATTAGTAGGACGATAGTTTGGTCGATCTACGATATTCATACAATAATTTAAAAAATACACCAGGAAAATGAGAAAAACTATTTTATTAATCTATATCTTAGCGTATTCTAAATTTCAACTTTCGATCCTATCACAATGAAGTATGTTTTATGAAAGCTTATGCGGTTCTAGCTCTTGCGTACCTTTGACTAGATAATTACTCCCGTAATTTGAGTTAGGTATGCGAAACGCTATATGTGTAATGAAATACCTTATAATGGAATCAATAATTAACTGATCACACCAGTCGACTGAGAGTAACATCAAACTATAATTGACAGAAATTCACATGATCATTTTATGCAGGTGAAATACAAATTAATAAGAACTTCTAAAAAACAACAGCGCATACTTTAGTACACATTTTTAAAGAAGTGCCCTAAGTTCATTTTCACTCAACGGGAACAAAGGTTAGGTCTATACCTAAAAACTCTAATTTCTCATGGTTTTAGGATTTTTTACTAACCGACAAACCACTTACTATATTGATAAATTTCATTTTTCCTTTTGAGGGTAAGTATCATTAATGAGATTTAAAGAGATGTTATCCACCTTATACCCTCAAAAATATATAACCCATATAATATATAACCTATATATATAAAATATATAACCTACTTACTGTACTTTCAAGAGAAGAAGATGGATTTTTAATCCAAACAACGTATCAATTTAATATCAAAACAGAATTTATGATATCAATAGCAGCTATGAAAATCAATAGCAATCAATAGAAAAATATAATGATAAAATATTTACGTAAAATATCGTACTTCCAACTTTAGAAAATATCAAACTTAAGTATTGTATAAACTACATGAAAACGAACAAATTATTACGCAAGTTGCTTCTTCTGAAACATAACCATAAACAAAAGATGCGAGAGGAGGTGGATTTAATAAGACATGGAGCACTTTAAGGAAAGGTGTCATGGTCACTACCCAAGCTTATTGTTTATTTGACGTATTCGATGAAAGATAATTGGAGTTTATGTAACTTAATATTCATGTTTCCTGTGATAGCGAAGGTAATTATTATTCGCAGATGTTCTGAGTAATATAAAGGAGATGGTTCCGATCTGATGATTCTCACTTCCTTTCGTAGCTCATTCGACTTTTCGCTGTCTCATCTCTGATTCCACATAATGCCATTTGATTAGCAACCCAGAATTTCCAGATAGCCAGAGAATGTAACTGGGGAGAAGAGAACGAAATATTTACATACCAACAACAGAATCACTTCAAGAATTATAAAGCACAGACCTAACGATCAGAACACGTGGCACAATACATAGCTTCTTCTTGCAATTGTGGAATAAATTAGGACTATTGAAAAGAATGTGGAGACCATAGTAAAACCTGCTCTTCGTGGATCGATGAAAATCTTATGATCACACGCTTTTCGCAATCAAATTTTGTTAAAGACAATATTTTCCAATCGTTACGTAGTGTATCTTATCTTATCGGCTCAGGGGCTGAGTCCTTACGGATTCGCGCACGCAGGCCGCATAGGTGGGTCCATTGTACATTGTCCATTGTACACCCCTAAGAGACGGAATGATGTGCATGCCCTAAGACCCCCCTCTCAACAGACTCCACCACGAGCCCCCACGGATCTCCCCAACACTCTCCACTTCAACAAGTAACAAGTACCATGTACAATTCCACGTGCACCGCATCCCCTGGGTCCCCCCTTAACAAGAGCCTCGGGACGCGGCACACCCTCTCGTGCGCCACATACCCTGGGTCAATTTAATCAGGAGTTCCAGGGGCAAGGCATACCATCCGCAACTCTCGGACCACAAGCAACGGGGCAGGGCGGGAGAGGCCCGTAGCAGAGTCTGCAGCAACAGCTGGCCCGGAAACCAGTAATGGGAAACGTGATGATAATGAGGGGTGGAATGAATGAAAGGGGAAACGGGAAGATCCCCAGAAAAAACCCCCACGTCCACCACGAATGACACGCCCGCCTGCCTCGGGATTTTAAACCCGGGATCGCTTGCATACCAGGCCCACGCGCTAAGCATGAGCCACCATGACGGCGTTCCATAGTGTGCACCTTGGTCTTTCTACTTTGTCGAAAGTGGGAACCTACAAATGTGGGCAGTTGATTGTTTTCATCCCTAATAATAATATTAATATCATTATTAATAATATCAACAATAATAAATTAATTTTACATTTATATACTGGTATGTTTGTATATGTCTATATATTATATAATATATGGTGCTATACACCAGATTTGTTTGGAAATACTGTGTTGTAAATGAAATCAATACATTTTCACCAATTTGACGAAGCATTTTATAATTTATCACTTTTTATCTGAATACTACAAAATATATACTCCAAAGAATAAATAATTACTAAGGACTTGTTTCATGTTGTTTGAACTTACCGATTTAGTCGCAGGGCATGCGGCCTTTACTCCTCAACGGCACGACTCAAGGAAACGGATACAGCTCGATCTGCAAATAGAAGTCTTGATCAGTAATATAGACAACGTGAGAAAAAAAAACCTTAAATAATAAATTTGTAAATCGGAGAATCATTGAAATTGACAAATTACAAAAAAATTACAACATTATAAAAAAAGGACCTAAGAATAAAATTAAAACATGTTACGACGAAAAATACGTTAAAACCATAAATACATGTGGATTCCATGTATTTTAATTGCATACATTATTTTTAGCTTCTCCCATAACTTATATAAGATCCTTCAAGGTTAAGTATAGCTATTCCTTTGAATAAATGCATTAATATTGGTAGTCGCAAAAAAGAAAAGCTACTTGGCATGTTTTACTGAGTAAAAAGTAACTGTCATTCCAAAAAATTAGTCTGTCAAGTTTCAAAGAGTAAGAGGTTGTAATATTAAGTAGGTTATTCTTTAACAATATCTTAATATCAGATAGATAAGTAAGCAATTCCTGTTGACCTCGATAATCACATGTGAGGTATTGAACTGATCTGTATAAATATGCACGACAAATATTAATAAGAATATTCCATTCATATGACGCGTATTTGATATTAACCAATAACGTATAGTAACGGCTCGGATATCGATCAGTCTCGATCATTTGTCTTATAATGTGCTTGATAGGATCGCAAGGACGCAATTTTATCCGATAAAACTTCAACGCGTTACTGGACACTTAAGGGATCAATATGCAGTGATTAGCACGTCACATGCTGCCAGTGAACCGAATGAAAACACATTTTTAATGCAACAAAACTTGTTTGGAAATTAAAATAATGTAAATGTGCATAGATTAAAAATACAATTTCAAATAGGTCTAAACCAATTCGTGTGCTTTTATTGTATTGTGATGTTAGCAATAACGACGACGCTCTCAATCTTGTGGTACGCACTATCGATTATTAATGGTAAGCATCGCATTGGTGAAATCCTTATTAAATACCTGTTTTATTAGATTTAAGTTATTTATTTTACTTTATTGCAATTTATGACGTTACGCACGATTTTATTTTTATTTTTCGCTCTTGCGTGTAAAGGGATAAAAATGAATAGCTCATTGTAATATAAGTGCATATGAAATCTAGTTAAAAAAAATTTCGCCACATTACTATCACGGTCCGATATCGCAAAGTGGAATATATTTTAATATATGCCAATCCTCCAATTACTGAGAGCAACAAATTCTTTTTTCCATTCCATATGCTGTATCGGGTGCGACATCAGTTAAGTCCCACAGGAGACATCTAATTGATTGAATTCCATATGTTATGAGATTTTCTACTCTCTACATATTTCAGGCAACTAGGGAGATATAAAAGTGGAGGAGGGAGCAAAGGTACCGCTGAGAGATTCATTTCGCCACCAAACATCCTAAAAAATAAATGTGAGTTGGCTTACTTAGTGGTTGCCTGAGAAGGCTGTATGCAATTGTTGACATTTATACAGGCTATGGGAAATATGACAAAACGTGAAGATAAGGATACGACTAAGTACGATTACGTTAAGGCATCATATCTTTTAAAAAGATTATTTAGCTATATAAGCGGACTGTAGAGTACGATTACTTCCACAAAGCCTCTGGCTCTGAGACTTAGCCCAGTCAGCGAGCTTTTCGTTATAGCTTGCGCGAACTTGCATGCGCATAGATCAGTGAGCCACTGTTGAGCACAGAGTGAAGATCACGCTTGCAGTCATAATAAATACTACACTGTAATAGATAAGTGGAAGGATAATGCCGCAGCGAGACAGAGACAGACAACACGTTGAGTGGGATAGAAGAGCTGAACCAATCAGGGTGCAGCTACCTCCCCCAGGCAGGAACTCTAGGAACTGTGACACTCGCTCCTAAGGTTTGTACGTAAAAATCCAGAGACTTTGTGGAAGTAATCTTACTCTACTGAATAACCATATCACCAGAAGTCACCACCCATCCATAGCCTACTAGACTGTACTTCATTGATGAATATTCCAATTGCTTTAATATTATTGCAATCTAAATGCTAATTTTCACATTTGTTCAATGTAATTACTGCAATATTTTTATGATTGAGGACATAGCCATAGGAAATTAACGTAAGTAAATTAGTCCTTAAGAAAATACTATTAATTTCATTGTAACATTACAAATGTAACTACAGTGTGTTATTTTCTATATATTTTAATTTAAACCTATGATATAATAATATTGCACAGTTCTGGTTAACATAAACATGTCGAGACATAATGAATATAAATTTGACAGAAAGTGGTGATGACCATGTGTCATGATCCAAATTTGGTGAAAGTTATAAACCTAGAGTCTAGACCTTAGAAAATTCATCAAGGCCTTGTCTTAAGAAAATAAGCAGAACTCACTAACCACATCAGTAAATTGTTTCTCACTAAATGCAGACTACAGCTTTGGATCCAAACCAACATCTTGAATGCGGTACAATAACGGATTCGCTTACTATTCATTGTCTACTTGCAATGGAAGGTTGGGTACTCCACGGAGTCACTGATTACTATGTCAGAGTGCAGAATTGTATTTCATTTCCTCGGATTTATTTTATTTTTATACTCCGCGAGATGCTGCACATTGAAACATAACATTCCCACCGGAAATTTTCCAGTTCTTACAGAAGAGCACAGTAGAAAAAAGGAAATGTGCGCTCTCAACATCTCAAGACACTTCTCTCGCTACTTCTTTTCTTTTGTCTTCTTTATCTGATATTTTTCTTTTATATTGCTTTCCGGTATCATAAGCGGTAGTGTTATATCACCAGGATTCCATGTCTCCTGTGCATAAATCCGAGACATTTTAGCTATGCAGTTTCAGAATGAAGTAGAGAAAAATGGAGGGACATTTTACAAAGGCATAGTTACATATTATTTACGAGTTGTTATTATCCGGCTCGGAAGAACACAGAAAGGGAAAACAGAAGGTACGGGTCTCTCATCAAAATGCTTGGTAAATGATAAACAAAGATCTGGCGAAAATGTGCTAGGCTCGCATATAGAGTAACCAGGATTGGTCCCGGGCAGTGTGTTTGCCGTCGGTTTTCTTCACTCACTGAGATGAATACCTTGTTGAATCTTCTTATTTATTATTCATCTCAACTCTCCTTTTCATCCCTTATTCCTTATTACATCCAATGATCATTAATTACAAAATTATAAATTACAAATAACAGCACATATTGGATTGCTTGTATACATTCCCTTCCGCGTAATATAATATCAAGCGATTTTAACATTTGTCTGTTCGAAATCTCAGACTTCTTTCCTCATGAAGCCTTTACCAACGCTGACCTGCTGAGGTTTGAAAACTGTAAGCGATGCTCTGCAAATCACTTATAAACAAATCTCGGTAATCGAAAAATCTGTCTGTCTGTCTCTCTGTCTCTGTCTGACTCTGTGTCTCTGTCTGACTCTGTCTCTCTGTCTGACTCTGTCTCTCTGTCTGACTCTGTCTCTCTGTCTGACTCTGTCCCTCTGTCTGACTCTGTCCCTCTGTCTGACTCTGTCTCTCTGTCTGACTCTGTCTCTCTGTCTGACTCTGTCTCTCTGTCTGACTCTGTCTCTCTGTCTGACTCTGTCTCTCTGTCTCTGTCTGTCTCTCTCTCTCTCTCTCTCTCCCTCTCCCTCTCTCTCTCTTTCTCTTTCTCTCTTTCTCTCTCTCTATTATAATTGTAATTTGTAATTTTCTGTTACTGAGAGCGGATTATATGCCTAAAAGAAAGTTTTGAGTTCTACGCGTACAATCCTTAAAATAAAATAAATTCGATTTCAATAATTCTATTTTAGATCCTTTAGTACTCCCAGTGACTTGATTACGTCATGTATATTATGGCAGAAATGGGAGGAGAAAAGTCTGAATTACAAGTATCTACAGAGTTGCCAACCTGCCAACTGCTGAAGATATAATTATCATTCTATTACTTCTGTTCTATAGGTATTAATATTGTAATTTTTGTATAAATACACACAGAATAAATTAATGAATTGTACCTTTTCTTTGTAGTTTTATAATGAAAACATTCCCGTATGTGAAACTTGGGAGGAGGACTTTTTAGATAAAATCGTCGGTAGAGGAAAACCCCTCCCCCCCGAGATTTCGCACACTGACTCTACCCTTTCTCGCTTAGCGCTACTTTAATATTCCGATATGTAAACAACCATTTTACTCAAACTAATTAACACTCCAATTTCCTCCAATAAATTTCAAGTTGGTGCAGCCGCCGTGAACGTCAATGTGAACAGAAGTAATCGGCTTCGTATAAGATATTTGAACGGCTAAGGGGATACATGCCACCGATGGGACCTCGGAAACTCATGTTCACTGAATGATGACGTAGCCGGAGCCACTTACAGTTTCATGGACTACTTTTTGTAGGGTACACGGCTACAAATTAATACTGGTGCTGAAGAGTTTATCTTAAGATCTTAATAAAAATCATCATATTGCCATTCTTGGTATAAAAATCATTAAACCCTTATTAACTTGTTTATTTTATATATTTATTAATAATACAATGGTGGTATATGAAAGTCATCTCTATGTGAATACTGAATATTACGGTTACGTTTCTTTTGGTATAGAAGGCATGGTGACTTGAATGCAGAACTGAAACATCATGTATGGATAAAATATGGCTCTTTTTCATTAGAAATTCAATAAAATGACTAAAATATTTGAAAACTGTGTAGTATGAAGTTTTATGAACAAATTATAAAACTGAGGAGTTTAAATTATATAAAACTAAAAAAAGACAAACTAAAGTTGTATTATGATAATGAAACTTTCAGAAGAACAGGAATACGAGAACTAAAATATGCTAGGAGAACGAATTTCCTTTCATTATATTCGTATTTAAATTATTGTGTCTATGAGAGACATGGAAAGAGGAAGAAGGAGAAAGAGGAAGAAGGAAAAAGAGGAAGAAGGAAAAAGAGGAAGAAGGAAAAAGAGAAAGAAGGAAAAAGAGGAAGAAGGAAAAAGAGGAAGAAGGAAAAGGAGGAAGAAGGAAAAAGAGGAAGAAGGAAAAAGAGGAAGAAGGAAAAAGAGGAAGAAGGAAAAAGAGGAAGAAGGAAAAGGAGGAAGAAGGAAAAAGAGGAAGAAGGAAAAAGAGGAAGAAGGAAAAGAGGAAGAAGGAAAAAGAGGAAGAAGGAAAAGAGGAAGAAGGAAAAAGAGAAAGAAGGAAAAAGAGGAAGAAGGAAAAGGAGGAAGAAGGAAAAAGAGGAAGAAGGAAAAAGAGGAAGAAGGAAAAGAGGAAGAAGAAAAAAGAGGAAGAAAGAGAAAGAGAAAGCGAAAGGGCTAAAGCTACACCGATAAAGATACAAAAAATTATAAGAGTTCATATATTCACAAAACAATATGTAAAACATTCTGGGATAATATGTAAAACATTTAATCCATATATTACCCGAGGAGATGGTAACTAAAAGTAAAGCAATGTAATCAAAATAACATGAATGGATTAAAGAAAATACACTATTATTAGAGTTCGCAAGAAAGCACAGAATTAAACGACTGTATAACCGGTGTCCTTCCTTGTACTGTCTACTTAGAAAAGCTACGGACTCTTAATCAGGAAATGTTAAAGTATATCAGCAGTTGAACTGCACATGAGCTGGTGCCGGTGTGGTTTGCATGGTTGCAAGAGAAAGGGACAATACAACATTTCTGTTTGTTCCGCAGTCTTCTGTTTTTGTTATAATTACTTTCTGTGGACTAATTATTTTGATACGATGAATGCATATGATACGGTCATTGCATCCTTTTCCTCTAGCGAGTGATGGAGAATGTGTGGTTGTGAACACCTGTGTCTCAGTTCTACAGCCTCCGGCTCCGGTACTTTTATAGAAAAAAATCTCAAGCACATCGATCTTTATTTAAGGAAGATAATCCACTAATGTGTTAACTGCTACAATACATCGCACTTTTCGCTGCGGAAATCACTCTTCGCGAAGAATATTCTGCTGGCTTCACCGTCTATTCTATACCATGGGAGATTCAATGTAGTACCATAAAAAAAACATGGTTTGAGCTTTTAGGTGCAATTTCCCTCTTAGTAAATTCACCAACTTTTATATGAAGTTATATGTCAAGTTATTTACTTTTGACACCCGGTCAAGTATTTTTAATATGGTCATTATTTGGGACATGGTCATGCTTTTATGTTAAACAATGTACATTTTCTATTAACCTGCTGCATCGCTAAATTCACCGAATGAGATCAATCCAATCCATAGGCGTATCCAGGCCGACCATATGGGGGGGTTATAACATCCGCGAGGTCTGGGGGGTATGGAATACCCACCAGGAAGAGGGGGGTCCGGGGGTCCTCCCCCGGAAAATTTTAAAAATTAAGATGCAAAATAACAAGTTTTAAGCTTCCGGGAGTCCTCTCCCGGAAAATTTTAAAAATTAAGACGCAAAATAACAAATTTTAAGCTTCCGGGGGCTCCCCCCGGAAAATTTTAAAAATTAAGATGCAAAATAACAAGTTTTAAGCTTCCGGGGGTCCACCCCCGGAAAATTTTAAAAATTAAGACGCAAAGTAACGAGTTTTAAGCTTCCGGGGGTCCCTCCCCGGAAATTTTTAAAAATTAAGACGCAAAATAACGAGTTTTAAGCTTCCCACGCTTTATACTTGCATTAAGTAATTTATGGGCAGACTTTAAAAAATCATACAATTTTCCTTTTTTTAATCAATGGGGGGGGGGTTCAAACCCCCAAAACCCCCCCCCCTCGGTACGCCTATGATCCAATCTACCGCGAATTAATTCCATTTAAAAAAAATCCCTTTAGGCAGGCCTACAGGCGGAGGTAGATTTCGAAGTGCTTTTGGTTTAATTTATTGTCGCTGCATAGCACTCTTTTTCTTTAGCCTTGGCATGGTAAACCTGCAGTAATAAGAACTGAATTCGGTAAAGAGGAAGAGCCTACAATCATTTGTTTTGACAACAAGAATAGGATATAATATTCTGGGAGGCCGTGCGCAAGATCAGCAATGAATAAAATTAGCAAAGCCGCTAAACAAGACAAAATTATGATATTATAATAATTCTTTTAAGTGTTATTATTTTCAAACATTAAAATCTCGCGTCATATGAGAGCTATCAAGAAACTATTTATTGACTTGTAGAGTACTCATCAAGAGCTTTTCAACGATACCCCACAAGACGTGGTTTCAAAAGTTTCGAATTTTCATCCCCCACCCCCACCCCCAACCTCACTCGAACCCCCGAATTGTTGGTGTCACTGTGAACTCCATAGGGAGTACTCTAATTTATTCAAACAAAGTTTCCCTCTATACTTCATAGGGGCCGAGATATAAATGTTTTAAAATTTCAACCCCCTCCCCCGACCACCCCCTTGGGCCAATTTTGCCCATTAACGAACTTGTCCGAACTATTGGGCCTAGAAATAGCATAATAAAATTTGGTTCAAATATCTTCAAAATTACGGCCGCTATCGTGTAAAGATATATATATATATAAATATATATATATATATAAATATATATATATATAAATATCACAAAATTTTTTTTTGAACGGGCGGTGGTTTCGTACTTAGGGGAGCATGAAACGTAAAGATATGAAAGAATTTTTCGAAAACCATAAAGTGGTATCCATTGCAATAGGTAGATTTTTCTTCGAAAATCTACCTAAAAAAATCACCTTAACACTAAATTATTTTCCATGTAAGTTATACCGAAATATCCAAAAAGTAAAACATGTTGACATATAATAACAGCTACTTTATTTATGGGTTTGAATAGAGTTTTAGATTTCCTTTTGAATGTTAAGTGTAGGGATAATTGCTGATACGTGCATAATTCTGATGATGCAGTTATAAAAAGTGTATACATTGACTAATGATGAGTCAATCAATGCAGCGAGCGGGAGGGAAATAGAATCATTCAGAACCCTCTCACAAGCTGGTAATAATATAGACACATTGCATATTGCTGTGCATTATTATTGCACATTCGATGTTATGTACCACATGCATATCCAGTTAATTCCTAATGGATCACATGTGTTATTCCCCTGGTTTGCAGAAAAAGCTTACTTGAATTACAGCAGGGTAAATCTGGGGGTCACAGCTCTGCGTACCATAAAATGACAAGATGGTTTTCTTACACTAATGGGATATTTCCCCTTGAAACTTTCATGGCCAATAGAATTGATTAAAATTTTAAATAGGCCAATGAGAATAGTACTATGCTGATAGTAAAACCAGGTATGTGAACATTTTATATCGCGAAGCCCAAGAATTTTTTCTTTGCGTAGAATTCTTTAGCCGAATACCACTTGTGTTTAAGTTTACTTTGGAACTTTGAGTTTAATGAATGTATCTTGTCATGATAAGTTAATTATTTCGAGATAAAGGAATACCTTATAAAAGATTTATACAATGTACAGGTAGGGGAGAAAAGCGGACCGATTCTTGTAGCTGATTTCAGAGCCTTGTGATACGTAAATAAATGTAAGAGATGTAACAGAAACGTTTGTTTTCACAAGCAATGCAAATTACGTGAAATTATTTATCAATTCAAGCAATTTATCGACATTAGAACAGATTTCAATACATTCCCTGCTATCCTGTGAATACCGCTAGGCATGCGCAGTGGCTCATATCGGCAACTTATAGATATTTTAGTCGGTCCGCTTTTTTCCCCTACCTGTACATATAAACTCGTAAATATCATCAAATGCACACAGTGATTTTATATTCTCAAAGTAGTATTATAAATGCTATGATTTGCTTTATAAACAACAGCGTTATAACAACTTAATACTTTCTTTGTATATTGACTAGTGTATATTTGACTTTGTATATTTGGTTTTAGACTAGTGTTTTAAATTATATTCTTATTTTGTCTTTGTCCATGCATTATTGTAATGTCTCTGAGAATAAATAATTGATTTGACTTGATTTGATAACCAGTGAACTAAAGATGACGTAAGTTACAATTCATCAATGATATTTCAAAAAAATAGGCGTAGCCTATTTAGTTTTTTCTTTGTTAGGATGTAAGAATGGTTATTAACGCTTGCATAAATATTTTTTTATACAATTTAAGACAAGATAAGCTTAAAATACTTAAAAAAGTAATTGAATTATTTATATTTTCATTATCTATGATGTATTGTTCAAGATTCAAGAGTCCCCATCAACCATCAGTGGCTGAGGTTAAATACCAGCCTCTGGTAGTTTTAGAAGAAAGATTGTTAACAAACAGAGTGACACTAAACAGACATATACAATTCACTGCAATTAAACTTCACTTTACTACTACATGTTGAGACCGGAAAGAAATATGAAACAGAGAGCAAAAGGAATACAAAATAAGGTTTGAAAACGATATTGCTGAAATATAAACCAGAGATACGCGATTCAATCCCGCAGGGAATTAAAGGCATTAGAAGATGAAAACTTAATGACGTGAGATCAAATAGTACAGCTTCTAGTAGACATGTTGGATTTGTATCGATCCTTTTCCCCGAAACATGGAAACCTAAAGCCATAATCCTTCCTTTGTGTTCCACAGTTATAGTAGGAATATATCATCCTACTGTATCACCGAAATATAGCATGCATTTATGCATGAAATATGTTCATGGTATTATAATTAGTTAAAATACAGTTGAAAAATCTTATGTAGAAGTTAAGCATGTAAGAAGTATAACTTAGGTGACAGAAACAGAGTTGCCAACCCTACGAACTGCAACTATGCTAGACGCGACTAAATTTATGTCAGGTTCCAACAAAATAAATGCTAGATCCTGTGGACCGTAAACTTCGTACTTTATTTTAATATTATTACATTAATATTTTAATTTTCTATTATTGTAAATTATTATTCCCAAGAAGCGATAAGGCGTTTCAAAATAGACAGGAATCGCTTCTCAATAAAATTTAAATGACAGTCAACTGGAGCAGCGATACGGAGGTGTCGTATAGTGAAAGTGACAGATACAGTGAGGAAGTAAACATGTTATATAAGTATTATATAAATAGTTAGATTTAAATAGTATTAAGGTATATACATTCATGAACCACAGATTATTGTCTCTGTTGGACATTCCATTAGAATATTATAGGAGAAACATTTATCTGACACTGGAATTTCAACCCAGGACCTTTGGCTATCCATGCCAATGCTCTACCAACTGAGTTAAGTCATAGGAGAGAGGTTCCATCTGGCGCTGTGAAGTGAACCCTTGCTTAGCTCAGTTGGTAGAGCATTGGCACGGACAGCCAAAGGTCCTGGGTTCATATCCAAGTGTCAGAGAAAATTTTTCTCCTATAATATTCTAGTATTAAGGAAGCTTAATATTATATTTAAGTACTAGTAAGTAGTACTAAATATATATTAATAAGCTCTGGCTATGTATATACCACCGGGTGGAGCCCAATTGTAATTAATAAATATAGCATTCATTCATTCAACCTCAACCAGAACATACCTGTATCAAGAAAAGACTACTCACTTGGAATATTGGATAACTTAAATTGTCTATGTCTATAAGAGAAAAGAGAAATAGAGCTCCAGTACGATATTTTCACTAAAAATGTCCACATTAAAACAAAACATTTCAGCGATTTGCGCAAGAAAAAAAAAAAAAAAAAAAAACTAATATATGGAATGAAGGATTTTAGAACTTGATTTTTTTTGCAGAGAAATATGGGCTGCTTTGTGTGAACGAAATGACCTGCTGGTGTGGCTTTACACTACTGATTATAGTGTTACTGTGTAGGTTACCTGTCTGTGTCACACACAGTTCAGTAATGTACTTTGTATGCTACTATGGTTAGCAGCAACGACTAATAGACGTTTATATAATTGCAGTTCACTTATCAGATAAAATTGGTTTAGGCTATATGCTTCAAAGTGCAGAATTACTAGCGAATGATAAAGAGGATGCAGGCAGAGACAGAAAGAATAGAGAAACGAACCAAACCACATCAAAATTTCGAGACTGATGCGGAGCTAGTTCACTGGTTATGAAGAATATTACCCGCAGAGACATTATGGTGCTTGAGATTATGGAAATGCAGTCTGTATCACGATTTCCTGTATAAGTTGGAACGCGCGCACAGTATTCACAAATGTTGTTACGGATATTGTGGTCTTAGGGGAAATATTGATGTCATGCATTATGACAAAACAAGCAAGCAACATGGCTTGCATACAAACTTCAAGTTCAACTTCATAGCCACAAGAGAAGCAAAGCAAATCGACCGAGCAGACGAAGTTTGCACTTCTTGTATATCCATCGTCATATCAAAATTCACCTACTGTAAAACATGTTTTATTAACATGGTCATTATGAATCTACCTTATGGTTAGTTTGGTTAGTTGAGTAGTTCACTCTTTCTCATTAACCTTTTAACTGCTCGTAACCGTCACAGAAGGAAAGCCCATAAAATAGTTGCAATTTAAAAGTGATGCTTGTAATACAAGGATAATGATGTGCATGTTTAACACAAAGCGTTACTATATGGGTTATTAAAAAAATCTTACCTATTTGCTGTCCCTAAGCAAAAATAATAAAAATACAGTAAAGATCTCGCACGAAATCTGTGCCGATGAGGACCGTTACTCGCTAGGGAGAGACATGCTATTGTGCGAGAGAAAGAGAGGTAGCTTGGCCTTCAGAAATAGAAAGGGAGGTACTGTTGTGCGAGAGAGATAGGTAGCAGGCCAGTCGACGCTACAGTCCCTACGAAATCATAATGCAATGACATAGGAAATCGCCACAGATTTCGTGCGGGATATATATATATATATGTTTCTTAAATTATGAGACTGATACATAAAAGAAATAACTATACAAGTACTTAACTTTAAGAAAGTATATTTCTTGTTGGATTATATTATTGCATGAATATTATTACAGAAGCTTCCTGTGGGCACTCAGAAATGTCATGCTCCTCTAGCATTTTCATTTCGTGTTCAACTATTTATAAAGAAAAGCATAAACATTTTATTTTATTAGTCCCTGCATTACCAGTACTTTATTAAATATGTATTGTTATTATTATACATAATCTATTTATTCTGTAGATCTCCTGGAATTATTATTGATCTACATGTTTTTAAGATTGTCTCCATATCTGTCTCAACTCTGTTACTAGTAAAATAGTTACAAAATCAAGTGCTAAATTGTGCAAGGGTCAGTAAAGGAATAACAGATTCATTTCTACGTTCAAGACTGCTGCAAACTCTATGTGATATAAGCTGCATTATTTAGTGGCCTTGAAATTTAAGCTGCGATAATTGAATTCAAACTCCACTGTGTTACCAATTTTATTTATTTATAACGAACTAAAATTGCGTAAATTGTAAAACAATAATGTCAAAATGGAATTACCTTTATATCCAAACCATGTTAATTTGAAATTAACATAACCTTTTTGCGGGGCATAATTTCATAATAACATATTTCTCGCCTCTGTTATTCATTATAAGCATTTTATTAAGCGCAACATTGGCTTGTTCATTAAACTGTACCGAATTAAGTTAACAATGATAAAATTGAACGTATGTAAATCAGTAAAGGATGATCTCGAATGAAGTGTAAGACATAATATCTTAGCTATAAGAAAATACTCTTTAGTTTTCGTGGAAAAGTAACAGAGTTGAGATTCAATAGTTAAACAATTAAAACAAATTATGTAAGCCTACAATAAATTCGACTTATGCATAAGACACGTTTATTAAAAATGACATGGTTATATGAAATATTATACATGTGCATGCCTACACAAGTTAGGTGTTTTAGAAACGCTATATGAAATAAATAAGATAAAAGAGTTAAAGAAACCATTCTTTACAAAATGAGACTTTGTAAAAAGCGTTCCTTACAAACAGAGACTATGAAATCTGGCTACTCTGACCAGCATCAGTAAGCTTAAGTATTGCTGTGCAAAGGTGAACATTCAAAAATTTGATTTTGTAAAAAAAAAATCTAATTTTTTGAATGGTCAAATTAATAACAAATTTGAAAATCACCCATATACTTATGTTTTATACTTGCCGATTCTATGTGGGCACGTTTAGCAGATTTTCCTCGCGGTGGTGACCACATCGGTTAAAATTACCGTTTCACTTTAATTCTCTCTCACTCTCTATACACACACAAATACATAATCACACTATAAATCCCACATAGGCTACTATTTAAATAATCCCCTCACACACATAGCCTAAGCATCCACTCACGCACTCACTCAATCACTCACTCACACACACTAACAGACATACATAAATACACATTACCTCATAAAACTCGCATACATACTCATGGACTCACTCACACAGTCATTCGTTTCTAGCATTTCTGTCATGATTGTGTCATAAATTTAAAAGGAATTAAAAATATTCAGTAAATATAAGTTACTATAAGAATTCCAACCTATTTTCCTTTCTGTAGTTTCTTTCATTATTCCTTTTCTCATATAATTATTCTCTCTCTTTCTTTCCTTTTTCATTCATTCATTCATTCTTTCTTTCTTTCTTTCTTCCTCCCATCCATATTTCTAACCTTTCTTCATCCCCTTCAATATTCTATACTTTCTTTATATCTTCTATCTTTTATTATAGTATACTCTCTGGTTTTTGTCTGCCTGTCTGCCTGTCTCCCCATCTATCTTTCTCCCTCTTTCGGTCCCTTCCCTCGTCTCTTAAATATAAGAATAAAAGTGTCTTAGATTTAAACAATAACATAAGTTGTATAATGTACAGTGATGATTAACGCTCACGATCATTAAACTTATGTTTGTTCTCTGTATATTATAATAGGCTATACTATCCCTAGTTATGAGCATTATTGTTCTTTGCAGTCCCTACTGATAAATAAATAGTAAATAAAAATATATACAATAAACATCGAATGAACTGCTGAAAAAAAAATATATGCAAAAAGTAAGTTAAACTATTTAAACTATTACTAGCAATTTCGGACAGAGAACAAAAGAAATCGAATATTAGTTAAGTTCACGCTATGTAAGTTATAGTTATTAATTCTGACTTTGCCTTTCCAACTCCTAACAATAAAAAAATGCAACTTATAGTAAATAAATTTTGGTAGAATTAAAAAATATAAACTTACGGTAAAATAAATTTTGATAAAAGTATCAATTAATTCTTCTCGTAAGAAATAATCTGATGATAAAAGAAAAACGCATTGGGCCGAGTCAATGTTATTTCGATATATCCTCTTCAGAGCTACTCATTTATTGTGAACAGATGTTCTTCAGATACTGGAAGATGTGCTATACGAAGGTGATGTTCAGTTGTTATCGGGTGGACGGAAGTGTCACTTTGTAGCTCCTCGACTCGTGCACTTCACATCCTCATTAATCTATTTTCAGTACAGGGTGTCCCAATAAGGTAAAACTATTAAACGTTGAATACCGCATATTTTTCAGGGTTTCTTGAGTTTAAAAGAACAAAACTACTCCAGATATACTTCGATAGAGGCTAAAGGTGTCATAAGCAATTCATTCAAACAAATTTATATAGTACAGGCAAAACAGACCGCACAGACTCAAACTTCGGAATATGAAAAATATCAATTCTAGCATAATATGTATACATTTCTTCACTTATGAGTGATTAAGAATAAGAGAACTGAGTATGATTTAATTAATTATTAGTTTGATTTACTTATATTCTGTGTAATTTCAGTATTAAATAAATAATGAAACCATTATATATGACAAACTGCCGGTACGTTAGTTATTGGGAGTACAATAAAACTAACATCCATGATGATGACGATCATCAATAGTGCGATCAATAGTGCTGGACTAACCTCATAAGCAAAGTAAGCACGTGCTTAGGGCATGAAAGGAAGGGGGCGCCACATAATTTTTTCAAAGTCGAATTTATCATTTATATTATCAAATTAATAAATTTATAACTATTTTAAAAATTTAACTAAGAACGAAGAAGTACTTTTTATAAAAAACGTTCTGTCTTCTGTCATCAAGTTATATTCCGAAATAAAAAAGGACCTGAAGATGACGAAATAAAAGACGATATATATCGTCCCACAGAATTATTGGACCTACAATATTTTGAAGTTCAATATGATTCATTCAATGGTGTTTTATATTAAATAAATAAATAAATAATACTGACGACTACAGATTTTAGATATGACAAGGCTATTAAGCTGATAGTGTAGCAAAGAAATTTTTATTTAAAAAAATCCAGGGTACAGGTGGAATTTGGATACATACGCATTCTCATAGGTGGAATTGTTTTATACTACCATTATACAACATAATTTTAACAAGCAATGTTATAACAGGGGTTACAACATTTTAAGAATCCATATTGCTAATAATATTTTCATGTGGGTCTAGGTGTAAGTATGTGTCAGTAGCACCTTATGGGTGGCGTGCACCAAACTCATGCAATTTACTCTTTTAGTAAGCCTTACTTCTTTAGTTCTAACTACTTTAGTAAACTACTCTTTTAGTAACCGTACTCTTTTAGTAAGGACGGCGTGCACCAACCAGGAGTAAACTAAACTCGGCGGCTTTCAACATAGAGGAATGTACTAAAGAAGTAAAAATTGTATTTACTCCCAGAGTAAATGAACTTACTCCACAAGTGGTGGAGAGCACCAACACGGAGTACGTTACTAACGTAGTAAGTTGTGGAGTAAATAAGGCCAATATTTACTCCTACTGAGGGGGTGGAGTAAAGTTGTGGAGTAAGTGTGTTCTGTGGCATTTGCGTGAGTTATGAGTTACATATCACATTAAATGGATTACATCGTTCAAACTGAGGATAAGTTATTGAGATGAAGAAGGTTGTATACCAAAAATGAGAGTTGTGGCAGGTGATTTAATAAATATTAAGCGAACCATACCTAGTAGGGCATTTAATAACGTAAATAATTAAGCTCATAAATCCTTACATGAAATTTTGGCGTTTGGAAGAAACGATGTCAGATTCTCGCTACATCCAAGTGATTTCAGCCAGTCAAATGTGGAAATATCATTGCGGAGAGCGATCCAATTAGGAAGACGTCCACCAAAGGTGAGGGGAAGAGTGAGTGGAAGGGACGTTTGCATTGCACGGTACAAGGAGCTCATGTGCTCTTAAATATCTTCCTAGCTGGATCGGCCTTTAGATGTTGCAGTTCTCCCTAACTTTGGGTCAGAAAACGACGATGTATTTCAAGCTAATCATATGGATACAGATATCGGCGAGGTATAGTAAATTCCAATACATGAAAGCCTCCGTTCTTGGAGCTACCCAGAAAACACTTCCCCCTGCTAATTAACCATAGAATTACTGAACAATAGGTGATTCTCATTGTTAAACGATTTAATGTAATTATTGTAAATTAATTTTATTACATTACACTTCTATAGCTTAACTTAAAGCACAACATTGCGAATGCCAGATTATAATAATAATTATAAGAGCTAAAAGTTCAATAGTTGCACCCGCAGTGTTAATGAATAATATGTCCTTTTTTCTAACCCAGGTGTAAAAATGTCCAAACAGGCCACATCGGAAGAAAATTTGACTGACTCTGGGATTAGCGTACATTGAGAAGGGGACACATTGTAAAACCATTCCTTAAAGACTCCCCAAGTCTCGAATGGAGGAGTGAGACGAGACTTTCATGTTTGGGAATAAACTATAGCAGATGCTGCAGGTCTATAGTATGCTGCTAACTATTTTAATTAACCCTGTGGACAAGAAAGTGAGAAGCATTATAAACTATATAGAAAAAAATGCCAACATGAGTGCCGAAAGAAAATTTTAAGGAGGGGCCCGGAGGTTGAAGCTGCACAGGATCTAGAGAAGTAGTCACTGAAATTATTTTTAAACACACAACCATCTACATAATTATTATTGGAGTTCATAGCTTCCGAAATATTGTACCGCCATTTTTTGTTTAAATATTACATTTCTCAGTTGTAATATTATTATTTTTATAAGGTAATATTTTTTAAGTAAATGTTCTGTGCATTTGAAAAAGGACAGAAACATAATGCCCCTTATTAGTTTTGTTATCCTTTTTATCCCCCCTTTTTCATGATTTTGTGTAATACTTTTTATTAATATTGTTAAACAGTCAATAAGTATTAATAATTCATTATAGTGAGATTTATGATAAACAACTATAGAATAATTGATTTATCGTTTTTGGGGAAGAATATGTAACTTTAGGAAGTATAAATATTTTAATATATTTTAGAACTTTATTATTATTATGAGAGAAATAATTATAATATTGACAGTGAATCAATTATGAAAATCAACTGGAAATTCCAATTGTTTGCATTATAATACAGAAATAGTTTGCACAAAAATTGTAATCACAGTACCCATACGTAGGCTACTAAACTGAAAATACTCAATTGAAGGAATTAAAATTAGTAATGAATAAAACATTACTATTGGACCTATTTTAAAACATGAAGATTGTCATTAGTAATATTTGGAACAACCCAAATTCATATTCATTGTTTCAGCGAACCTTTCCTTTTCATTATCTGCCACTTGAATAATACTGGCAATTGAAATGCACGTGTTCTGCTGCGCTGCACTAACGTTTCTGCTCTGTTCTGCGCAGAATTCGACTACTTCTTTAGTAAAAATCGCTTACTACTTTAGTAACAACTAAAGAAGTAACTATCAATTGAGCTCTCCAACACCAACTAAAAGAGTAAGTTACTAAAAGAGTAGCACTAAAGTAGTAAATTTAGGAAGGGAACCTTACGTAACAAAAACCGGTTTGTCTGTCTCACTCTAGCACATACATTAGTATGACTTAAGAGTGAGACAGATGTACTGGTTCTTGTATACTCCAGGTCTCCGTCTTAAATTTACTACTTTAGTAAGATTTACTCCTGGATGGTGCACGCCACCCTATATGTCGCTATTCATACAATATGAAGTGTGCTTATGACTATGTATTTACAAAGATTTTGTGCGATTTCAATTGATAAAAGTGGTGTAACGTGCATTTTAATAAGCACCTGTTTCCAGAGGAGAACTTTATACTGATGCCGCAAAACAGGTTCCAGAGATTGTTGGAACAAAATTGGCGCAAACGTAACATGGAACGCTGGTTTTCTATTAGCTAAAGTAATTAGATAATTCGATGGATTATGTTTGTACCTATGGTATTTTTCATTCCTATTAACAGATTAGACCTTAGGATAAGAAAGCGCATAGCTAGTGAGGAATTCTAGGATATTATGTATATAGCAAACTGTATATAATATGTAAATGGTTTTAAAATCAGTATGAAGTCTTTTATACAGTAGAGCATGTTCAATTAAAATTAAAATTAGTCACACATTAAAAACACTTTTTGCTCCACTTACATTATTTATGTAGAACCGGTTCCAAGGGAAGAAGCTCCCTCATCCTCAGCTGATGGTTGAGTCAACCATCAGCTGAGGATGAGGGAGCTTCTTCCCTTGAAACCGGTTCTACATAAATAATGTAAGTGGAGCAAAAAGTGTTTTTAATGTGTGACTAATTTTAATTTTAATGTAAATGGTTATTACAACTTAAGGTATTTTCTTAAGAGTACAAAGCTGCAAGTAGGTCTTTGATCTCTATTTGTTCGAAATGTCGGAGGTTGCTGTATAAAAACAGAAAACGGTTGTATTCCAGAACCTGTGATTGTGATACTAGCAGTAAGATGAAAATGTAATTTTTACTGTTTTATGGGAGATCTTAAAGGGAATTAAATATATTTTCTAAATTGACTTATAGAACATTTTAAAGCATTGTTATAGTGACTATTCCACTCATGTTCCGCGCGTTTGATATTGGCCAATAACGTTTAGCAATTCCTCGGATATAGACCAATCACGATCGTTTATCTTATAAAATGTGAGGATGCTATTTTATCAGGTAAAATCGTCTGCTCGTTACTGGACACATAAGCATCCGTATACAGTGATTGCTGCCATTAAGCAACACGAAAACAGATTATTTTATACAACATAACTTGTTTGGAAATTTAAATAATAGAAATGTACATTGATTAAAAAAGTTCGATTCACTGCAAGCCAGTTCGTGTGCTTTTATTCTGTTCTGTTGTTAGCTTAACTATGTCTTATATGCACCATTGGTAGCACTGATCTCAACATGGTAACTCGAATCGATTCATGGATGGTTGATTCATAGTAATGCCGTGATCTGTTAGTTTTGTTGTTATGCAACAAAGCTTGGAAGCAATTATTATTTGTATAATCCGTTACATTTTTATTCATGGAATGGTATTAGTAAAATCAAACTAGAATTGACGAGTTTCATCAGATAAATTAGCTCCTGCTGCGCAATCGCGAACATTCGAACTCGTTAACTCTCCTATGATAATAACTTTGTGAGGAAATTACCAATTGTACTGTATTTAGGCCTAAATACAGAATACTATGCTAAAAGAAGTGGTTATGTAAATAATATTACTACTTTAGATGTGTTTTTGACATAACTGTGACCGTTAAATAAACCCAACCAAGCGTTTATTGAAAATCTACCTTATTGGAATGCAATATGCTCCCGGCTGTTACAGAGCTGAAATTGTCTTGGGACAGAACTGTAAATAGTCCGCACCTTAGGGACCTAACATTGATTTCTGTACTGTGTGCAGTGGGTCTGATCCTTTCTCAGGGACCAAGTTAGTGTCAATACAACTTCATTGATAATAATGACCGGGGAAGTGTCCCAAAACGCTATTAATGGAAATAGTACGGTACAACAAAGACTAAAGAATACAGATGATCATCCTGATTGGGACTAAAAATAATTTGTTTCCCAGGGATTTTCTTCTCTACACTGCCATATGTCTAATACAGAGTGTCCAGAAGTTGAGTATGTTTTGTTGAAAGAGTGATTTTATTGGCAACGTTTTTATGGAATATGTTTGTAACACATTACTTGCAACATGTACACCACGTAACACCATAATTCACTCCCATATTTCAATAGAGACTCGAAAGTATGTGTGTGTTTTTTTATTATATGAATTTGCTTTTTACATAATCAAATGCAAAAAATGCGAGTGTTATGTCAGCGGCATCTATTTCAGAGCTCTCTTAATGTGGTAATGGGTCGGGTATACACACTTTTTTTTTCTCCACACAAAGCAGTCCCTAAGAATGAAGACCAGGGAAATCGGCTATGAGTTCATCTTCATGAAATCGCAATTAAATTTCATCCAAATGTCATCACAGGATGACCCCTGCATGAATACAATCGTTTCTCCAGGATGCTGAACAATATTTAGATTCAATTATGCGTAACAAAAAGTAATTTAACTGCTGTCACAAAGTCAGTGCACGAACTCCAGCAGAAATCACACAGTAAACATTACAACATTCTAGCAATGAGATGCCATATACATCTTACACCTAAAAATTCTATTTCTGTAAAATAGATACTTAATTTCTGGACAGATTTTTATCGGAAAAATTGTTCTTCCTATTTTTGTTTATTATTCTCTATAGTCTAATCGTATTTACACGCCTCAAGAAGTGATGATCAAGACATGACAAATTCAGCTATTAGAGAAAAAAATCGTATTATAAGAACCATATAGGTATTTCCTTGTATTATCTACAGAAGAGTGAGACATTTTGTATCCAAATCTTAGGCTGCTACTTAATGATAGTTGTCATTTTAAAGAATGTAAACCTTATTTCACGGACCTTGTCTAGAAAAACACCCAGTAAAATATACTATGTAGAAGAATACACTCAAGCATCTGCAATAAGTTACTTCATGTAATAGTTTTACCCTCTTCAATGATAACAGTGTTAACCCATTAAATATTTTCTTAAATTGTCTAGAAGTTTTATTTGTATGCTTTTAATTTTTTGTTCCCTGTATTTATTTATCTCTTAATTTTGTCGACTTCTATAATATCCGGTATTTACTTAATTTTTAATTTGCGTTCTTTTACACTTCTCGAAGGGTGAATTCGAGACAAACTAATTAAACCTTTCCCACTTATAAGATGAGGTTGATGGTTAATTTAAGGGTTTATTATGAACATTGCGTGTGCTATGGACTCTAATTTTGCTACATTGCCGGATATTAGTATTATTATTTTGTAAATTGTTAAAATATTTGGGAAGTATGTTTTGTCTGTACAGCAAGTAAAAACGATTGTCTTTCAAAATAAATAATTATTTCTATTTTTTTAAAACAATGTAGTGGTTAACATGATTAAAATCATTAACACATAGAATATACAACACACCATAATTCCTTACTTTGACACGGTTCTGTCACATGCAATAACAGAAAATATAGCCAAACTTGTATCTCTTAGAACACTTTTACTTCCGAATTTATCCTAAATAGACCCTTTTTCTCGTTAACTATCTATAATAACACTGTACTGTAAATATCTATTCAAGGGGAAATATCACTGGATTTTAAAGTGAGTAGTTGAGTAGGATAATGACTAATACTGCTCTGCCTGGTTTGTTATAAAGTTTAGATTTATCGGTACTAGCGACGACTAGGCTATATTAGTTATATTTATAGTAGTTATATTCTTACTTATTACATTCGCTAGGACACTAAATCGCCAGTATACATTGTTAGTCAAGTTATAAATAACTTACCAGCTAGTATTTTAAATGTGAAAAACCTCAGGAGTTTTAAATTTAAACTGAAAGATTATTTGTATGATAAGACATTTTACTCTTTTAAGGATTTTTTAAGTAAATGATTTTGCAGTTACTGTAACTTTTATTTGTTCTAAATAATATTGACAATGTCTACCAATAAAATGTATAGCTACAGATGCAATAAATTATTATTATTATTAAAAATTATTATTATGGGGTATAGTTCTCTTTTAGTTTTCTTCCAATCTGCTTCCCTCCTGAAAGAATATATTCTTTAAGCATGTTATATGCCTTCCGTCCCTTTGCTATTCTATAATGCCAAACGTTGTAACTCTACAATTCAGGTCTCTTCTTTTTCTTTTCCTCCAATAAAAAGACAGGAATACTCTGAACAAACTGAAGCAATAAAGTCGGAACTTGATTTTAAGTACGGTAGTAGGTTGAACTGCGGAACGGTTCTATAAAGCGATGCGATTTTCTCAATCAGCTTCACTTGTGTGACTGCCTGACTGGCCCGGCTCCAGCGATGCAATTGGCAAACATTCTGCTGATTCAATTACCATGACATAATCACTCAACTAAAGCGCTGTTAAGAGGTGAACATTCTGATAATCTTGTTATCCCTCTCTAATTTCTTCTTCAAACACTTACTATCTTCCCCTTCCAGGCAAATGAAATGAGGTCCTTGATTCCCTGTTTACTGGCTTGTAGAGGTTCCTACTGAAAACTAGAATCTGTGACTTATCACTAAACATACTTTGTTATACCACTATAAATATAAGAACACTTCCGTTTGTTCGTATAATAGCATATCGTCATAAAATATTGTTTTTTCATGGTACTGAAAAACATCAAAATAAATTATTTAAGGGGAGAAGGTATCTTGAAATAGGTCACATTACCAAATTTTATTTATTTTTTGCTTAATTTCATAGCTTGAAGTGTGCTCTATTTAAGTACTGAATCACAAGCCTATTTAAAGGTCTTAAATGACAGCTTATATGACAGACTATTTATAGGCCTATAATTTATTTATAACTTGTGTTATAGGCCTATTTTGTTCTATTGTGTTACATATGTAATTATCTATTCCTTCTAATGTAGCCTATCTCATGACAAACAAAGAACGGACTGAATTAAAATTATTTTAATTTGGGTGAGATAACGCATGCCCTTTGATCAATAGTGGATCAACGAACAATAACGACAACTTTAAAGTCGTTCTTCCCTAACTTTTATTTTTCTTGCTTATGTACCATTCAACTGAAACTTTTCATCCTAGAACACTGACATTTTACAGTCTCTTTAAGTGTTACACTAACGGGTTTTGACATTTTTTGATCTTCCTAGTATTAATATTAAGACTAATGATTCTAAAATACGCAAAAATAAGGATAATTATTTAAACATTCTGGTAATACATATTTTAAAATAATTTTTTTATAAACTATGTCACATTGTTCCTAAGAAGTGTTAATGTAAGTGGAAAAAAATAATTTGTCTATAATTCTTGAGAAGAGATAAATTAAATTGACAAATTTAACAGTGTAATAAATTGTATTAATAAATTCAGCAAATCACCGCTCTTGTTTTCCTTCTTCTTTTTCTCATCAGCCTATTTATATGTGGAACTTACAAGATCATATCCGAAGGATAGGGAAAATTTGTTGATTATTACGTAATGTATACTATACATATATAGGCCTACTATACTAAATTGGCCTTGAGATGTGTGTATGCTCGCTTACTCCTCCGAGACCTTTTGACCTAGAGGTCGGATATTTTCACCATACGTTCCCATGACCTGGGAGTATCTTAAATTTCATTAAATTTCATCTTGATAGCAGAGTCAATCCGGTCAACATTTAATTTTGGCTAAAGTTATTTGCTGTGCTTTATATAGTCATGTACAGTGAAGGTATGGAATGCCTGCAACGTACTCTCGTGGTGGTGGTATAGATTTCAGACAATTTATTCCAGCGGCAGTGTTGCTAAGATATCTGAGTGGGAGCTCTTTGATCATAACTGTTTCGGAATCTCAGTGTTATGTTACTATTTACACATAGAATTTATGTGCAAAGCTCAACCTTATGTCTTTATTTTGACTTAATGGTAAAATTCACTTAATGATGAAAGTATTATTTTCCCAGCCCGTGTTTTAAAAATACAACAATTATAATAATATATTACAGGCTGTCCTAAGAAATTGAGAAGACTCAAGACAAATAATCTGTGGCTTGGTTCTAAAAGGGTCAATGTCAATTTCTTGCAAAAATGAGATTTATGCATTACTGAGCTCGGCTAGCCTTTATCTTTCGTATACTAAAAGTGCCAATGTATGTTGCTATGAATAGACATAATACAGAAACCTTAGAGGCCAATGTCAGAAGTTCTCAGCAAAAAATGTTACTTCTATAAAGGCTTCAAAGTCAGTTATCTCAAAAGCAAGTTTTATGATATTGGCCCTTTTAGAACCAAGGCATAGATAACAAAGAACTTTAACAAAGCTTTAATAAGTTGCAGTTATGTCTTAATAAAGGTAATGTTATTTCGAGGCATATTTTCGTCCACACCATCACTGTGAGGATAATATAAGGAGGATAACTTTTGAAGCATGTGGTTCAATAACATTAAACCCGGTGTGTTGAGGTAGTCGTATTTGGAGAACTCTAAAACGTTATTACCGAATTTTTCAGACTTTCGGTTTAAGCGGAAGTGACTCCATTTTAAATAGAACACCCATTAGGCTATTTGTTTATATTTTCAAATAGTGCTCATTGAGCGGTTTTCAGAAAGTACCCACAGAAGATACTTCTGTGCAAATTTATTGTCGCTAAATCAAAACTAAAAATGTGGCGCAGTTAGTATCGCGCTGGCTTTCTGTGCCCAAGGTTACGGGTTCGATCCCGGCCCAGGTCGATGGCATTTATGTGTGCATAAATGTGATATGTCCATGTCAGTACATTTACTGGCATGTAAAAAAAACTCCTGCGGGAAAAAATTCCGGCACACCGGCGACGTCACAAGCCTAAGTTGCAGTACATCCCCGTGCTTAAATAACCAAAACTAATAATAGGCCTACCAAGGAAATTAGATTTAAAAGCAAGTATGTCAATTTTGCATTCTCACGTGTGAGTTTAACCTCTGCTGTAGCCATATGACCGTCCGCCTAGAGCTTTACAGGTATGTTAAAAAGTGCAGATTATTAGACCTATTCCGACAGTGAAATCACAGTAGGCCTAAACAAAAGAAGCGTTTTACTGGACTAACTAAATGCTCTAAAATACCTCAGGGTCAGAATACGTTATAGAAAAATATCACAATCCTGGGAGCACCTGTTTTGTTCACCACGTCTCGCTGGTGCTATTTAAAAGCGGTCTAGCTTTACTTTCCGATTTCCAAGTTAATTTAGAGGGCTGACTTCTCCAGAGAGTATAGTGGGATTGGCAGCCACGCCCCACTCTAGCCATTGTACAGGATTCCCGAAGTTCAGAGAGAGTTACTCAGATTCCTTTTCAGCAATCTGTCGATATCCTAATAGCCTACCAGTTATGGAAACAAAGGTAAAGATATGACTCTCACTGAAACGCTAGGTTTGTATGTAACAATGCCGTAAAAACATTACAAATGTGTTAGAATATACGTAAGTGAGAATTAAAACATCTGAAAAAGTATGGGTACTCTACAAAATATTTTACACAATCGCTATCAGGAAAAATCTCAGCCATTTCGGAAACAATAAAACATGGGCCGAGAGAGAGAGAGAGAGAGAGAGAGAGAGAGAGAGAGAGAGAGAGAGAGACAGACAGACAGACAGACAGACATAGAGAGAGAGAGAGAGAGAGAGAGAGAGAGAGAGAGAGAGAGAGAGAGAGAGAGAGAAAAAACATTACTTCCAGCACAACAGTGCAATAGAGGAATGGATTGACAATTCCATCCGGGGTTTTAAATAAGTTATCCTTTTTCTAAACAATTTTTAACCAAAGGATAAATAATAATACTAATAATAATAATAATAATAATAATAATAATAATAATAGTTTTATTTTATCTGGCAAAATTGAGGGTTTAATACCTTCTCATTCATTCAGTCAGATTCAGAAATGCACATTACACGTATTGCATTTAAGTATGTTTACAAAACTTGTAAAATGATACTTTAAACAAGAGTAAGTAAAATATGTGATAATTCAAACTAAACAGTTACAAAAGAAGTAAAAAACCATACAAGTAAATTTAAGTACTGTATATAAAATGAAGTAAGGTACATTTTAAAGGAGAAAAATCCTTACAGAATACTGCCTTAAATGAAGGATACTAATTAGATACAGCATAATATAATCATTTCTAAGATTTCTAAGAACTACCTTTTTAAAGTTGATTATACTATAATTTTTATGAGGCAAATGTCACTGAAGTATGTTACTTCTATTTATTTAAAATTAGAGAATACAAATTACTGTCTTCAATTTGGAGCTTCCTGAAGAATGTTTATAGCTAATTCTTAATAACAATAAACGGTTTTATTTTATCTGGTAGAGTATGAGCCTTGAGGCCTTCTCTTCCACTCAACTAGAATTAGAAATTTACATTACATAATACTAATACTTCCTATACTACAATTTCAATACAATTACAATTTTCCTTTACGAAATTAATACAATAATATTTTTAATTGAATACCGGTACAATAATATGAGAAGGAAAAATGAAAAGCTATAAAATATATACAGAAATCACAAGGACAATGGAATAATAATAATAGCTGTGATATGAATTAAATAATAATAATAATATACTACAGTGTTCAAGTTAGATTAGTAACTTATGAATTACCCTACACATTAGATTACATAAAGAGTGAACATTAAATAAGTTATTAATTTACAAAATAGTGTACATAAAGAAAAAGAGAAAAAATGAATTGAATTAAAATGGAATAAAGAAAAAAGGAAAGGCTAAATGGTTTCGCAAAAACTAATATAAACTTAAAACTATTGAGATCCCAAAGGTTCCTAATTTCATCAGACAGTGAATTCCAGCAACGAACCACAGAGAACATAATGGCTGAGCATACAGAGATGTCCTATGGCGTGATATGGATAATTGCAAATTTTCTTGGGACAGAGTTTCCAAATTACGGTAAGAAGACATAATGAAAGCGTAAAGCGAGACAACTAGGTGAAGAATATTTCAAGGTTTGGTAGAGAAGGGAAAAGGAGTGAAGCGTACGTCTTCGGTTTAGTCGAAGCCATTGTCTCGGGAAAAGTGTTGCGAGACATGGCGTCGTGTGTTAAAAATAAAGCGGACCGAAATGATGGAAAAATGTTGACAGAAAAATTTGAAATTTTTCTTCTCGCTCCAAATAACAGTCCAAGAACTTCCCAAGTGCTGATCTTATATTTTTCTTTTAAGTATTGGCAGCGTGACTGATAGGCCTACGTCTCTCTTACCTGTCAAACGCCTTTGTAATTCCGCCTTTAAATACTCAGGAACAGTAATTGAGGAAATAATCACTCGGTAACCTGTGAAATCTTATAAATAAAGGAAATCTACCTTTCCCCCAAGCTATTAGAAAAACTCTATGTAAACCTACAAAACTGAAAAGAGACACCATCTCACTTTATTTTTCTGAAAATTGGACAACTCGTCAACATGTAGCCTACAACGAATCGGCAAGAAATGATTCCATAAAAATGGTGGACTCTCTATACATGCTCAACCTGACAGTATTATTAAGTTAGTGATGGAATTTTCATGACTCGGCGAGACAACTGTGTTTAGGTCAGGGTGCAATGGCTCACTTAGCAGCCTGTTCAATTTTCTCTTCATTTTGTAGTCCTCATAAAAGGAGACGATTGAAATATGTTTGTTTTGTGGAAGCTCGTGGAATGCTTCGTACGTCTTTAATGAAAACCAATAAATGCCAAGAAGATATTACGAGTCGGTTGTGGGATCAGAAATTTTCAGACCGTACAATAGAATGAATGGAATTTGATTAACGTCATTCATTATAAAATAGTTAAACCTTCTGAGCAAACTTATTGGCAAATTATAATCGCCTGCAGTACTGTAATTCTGTTACATCAGGATAATTATATATTTTTCTCTTACATATCTCAAAATATAGGCCTACTTTGTTATACATCACAAACGTAGCTGTAGCAAGCATCAATATTCTGATACGCGTTTAAGAATGGGTAAGATCCGTTCAGTTCTTTCTTCGTTCTGTTGAGGAATTCTATTGTTCTGAGGTGTGTGTTATGAAATTAGGTTCACGTAAAGGCCTATAGACATTTTTTTGGGAACAGGCATACATATTAAATTACTATTACTTAAGGCTAAACAATTTTCACGTTGCTTCAAGTTATTATTTTTTAATACTGTTGATAATATTACTCCAAAACTCAAAGATGTAAAATTTATCTGTTGGTCTGACGTTAAAAGGCATATAGGTACGAGTTCAATCACCTGCCATCTATCGCAGAAGACGAGAACTAACTGATGAACAGATGATCGCCAAGGTCAAACGACTAGTTTGTTTTAGATTAATCTAAAATCTCAAAACTTAAACATTCAATTATTGTCGAACAAAAACAGTCATATGGAACTTTCCTATAATGGTAATTAAAACACCTATATGAATATTATGAAACTAGCTTTGCTCGTATCATAAAAACGTACATATTACTGTAGGCTCATTCCATATTGTACTACTAAGAATCGAAGACAGAGCAAACTTGGAGAGAATAATTTTCTGCCGCGTAAATGAATGATATGCACCACTGAAAACAAGTTTTAAAATATTTATTTAAATGCACATGTAGATGGGAATGGAATGCCGCGTCTACGCAGCAGTCGTTCATTTATAACAACGGTGTTCTGTAATTGAAATTGGAGAAGTATTTCCAATAGTCGGCCATCTATTGATTTCCAATTCTGTTAGTGCATAGTTCTATCCGAACTAAAGCAAACCCGACAATCAGAATTACTACTAAAAATAACCCTGCTTTTTCTTGCTACTTCATTGGTCAGGTAAATCTAAAATAATTTTCATTCAGATTTTGTCTTGGCATAAAACAATTGTAGGCAATATAATGGATACATACAAAAATTGGTGAAGTAAATGATTTGTGATCGACTTATAAATGTAAAAATCAATGAATGCTTCCAAGTAAGTAAGTAAAAAAACAAACAAACAAACAAACAAAAACAAAAACAACAAAAAAACAAAAATCAGAGTGATAATGTTTTAAAGACTTTTGGAAGCGATGTCTAATCAATATGGGTCACAAAATCGAATTTTGGGCATTTGCTAATAAATACCATGATACTCAATATGATCCATTCGTGGTAAAGAAAGATTCTTCAACATATTTAGAGGTGGTAGTGAATATTAAAACATGGGGGAAAAGATAAATAGGGAAGCGTCCTAAAAGTAATGTAACCCAGATTTATCCGGTTTTATAGCTCTATCCGTCTCTGGTAAAACACAACGTTGATATTACTTATTCCCGGACTTTCTTAAAGTTTGAGTTTATGCTATAGAGATTATTTTTGCAATGTGCCGAGAACGCACGGTCAGGCGGCCTGAAAGCAAGTCGTCGGCCGGTAAAGGCGCTCAAGCGGCACATCGCAAAAATAACGTCTCTGTATTTCAACCTTAGGAATTACACAGCGATACCTATTCATTTATTTAAAACAAAGCTGTTGTACAGTGCACCCTAAGGGGTATGTCTATCAATTTCCGCATTTCTGTTTTCCTCCACGTCTCTCCAAGTTCAACTGATGCATAAGAACATAAAGTATGAAATCTAGGCAGAATATGATCACATCTTACATATTTAATACAACAGACGCCTACCAGGTATTCTCGTTGAATTTCTTCCTACGTCCTCATATAACGGAAGGCAGTTATATTTCAATTACGAAGAAACCTTAGATGGTTAATATAATACTATTATAAGAGGTAAAGATGGGTTTTGTGATAAGAACATTCAGTTCTCCACTCCAGTAGGGTTCTTGGAAGCCTTAAAATCTTTCAGAAATCAATTGACAATTTTGTCATTCTCCCTGTCCGACGAGGAGGAGAGGAAGAAAGAAATGATCCTTAATAACTAATCGCACCGCATGACCGGGCAAGAAAACAGAATGAGATACATACGGTACTGTATAACTGGGCTCTAATATTGGAAGCTTGAAAATATATCAGACTCGGAAACAGACGAAGTATCTTTATCCTTAGATCAACCTTAATTTCGGTGCCAGTCTGTTCTCCAGGATGGAAATTCAATAGCTATGTCTTCGTTGTTTAGCTTTCACTACAAGATGCATCAAAATCTAACAATTATTACATATCCATTTTACGTATTAAAATCAAAGGTATTAACTATAAGAAATTTTTAAAAAATGCAAGTTCTTCTTCTTCTTCTTCTTATTTTTTATAGGCACATGCCTGTTCATTTCCACACATTAAGTCGGTGATAACGCCTCTTTCCATATCTTAAGAGGTCTGCCCACTCCCCTTTTCCCTCCAGGTTGTAGATTCTTCGCTGCTTTGATGAGTCTTGTATCATCAGCTCTGTCCACGTGAGCATTCCACTCCTTTTTTCTTGTTTCAACAAAATGTCTCAGCATCTATAATATTGTATTCTTCCCTCACATCCTGGTTCCTAACTCTATCAAATCTTGTGTTACCTACTATGGCTCTTAAAGTATTCATCTCTACTGTTGTCATAAGCTGTTTTGTTCGTCTTGCAAGTTCAAATAACAAAATATGTAAACACACTGAATTATGTAAAAGATATGCTTTTCAGCAGAAACTAAGTTCTAAGAAGACTCAAGTCTCATGTAAGTTCTATGATTTTAATGTTTTTCTTCGAAATTCAATTTATTTTGGGCAAACTTTTTTTATTAATAAAACCTGTTCCTTTAAACTTATTTACAATTCTACTTACGTGCTTCTCTCCGGGAGGAAAAAAGTAGAATATTACCTTACGAACTTCCTACGCATTTTTCCACAATTGACTTTTCTGATATCTCTATAGTCATGTCTTCGTTGTTTTGCTGACATCACAAGGTGCTTCTAAATACAGTTACTGTACATACACATGTTACGTAGGCCTACTCAAATCAATCAAAGAAGTCATTAACTATACGAAATTTTAAAAGCGTTTGTTCTAATTTCCTTGAGGGACAGCATTGTGCTATCGGTCCTACACAAATCTTGTCAAATCCTCCACAACCATGTTTTTTAATTGATGGACCATGTACTTGTTGGACTTTTGATCTTTTTCTAACTTATCATTCTTTGTTATTGTTATTTTGTTAGTATACTGAGTCCACTGGGCTACCTCCAATGGGAGGCAGTTTGTTTGTCTGTTTGTTTGTTAGTCTAAGTTACTTCATTGTATTGAACTGAACCGCTCCCAAGCAGAAGCTTTACTTCTTCGAGTGGCGTTCGACACCACTTTTCTATACACTTACATTGTTATTTGTAGCAATAAGTTGAAAGTGAAAATTGAACAAAAATAATTCCATTTATTCTGGGCAGAGACCGTTCTTTTTTATTACGATATATATACAGAACCTGTTCACTTAAAATTGTTTATAATTCTACTTAAAATGCTTCTGTCCGGGACGAAGGAAATGATCAGAGAGGCTGCCAGGTTTGGATGCAGAGCACAATAGATATAGTTTAGTGATTTAATCTTTACTTAACAATATTAGACAGCTATTTAGTGATTATTCGGATACAAGGCGAGTGTCCCAGCGATCTCAGAAAGTTCAACAAAATTAGTACGTGAATTTCACAGCGCGCGTAAAAATCATCCTGAGATTCACGGATCAGAGGAAGGGAGAGAAGTTTTTGGAACCGGGGATAAGAGAGCAGTAGAATATGTCATGTTCGTAGAATGTCATTTTGATAATATGTTAGCGCTCAAGCATGCACAGAAGTATATTGTTCAGACAGTAAGTTCGTCAGGCTGGTATAAGGGAAGCAGCCTTGGGAAGCTGGGATGCATATAAATATGCAAATCCACTGTTCCTCTCGCTTCTTGCTTCCACACACACACTACGGTGCTCGGCAAGTGTCGGCAATTCCTAAATCTAAGTGCGGGAGATGTTCAATGATGCAGTGCAAATTTTCAGATGGAAAACTGAAATTGGATAGATCTGCGGATTCCCTACGTAACAACTCCCAAAATCTGAGACGTCAATGTATTCAATATCTTGCATAAGCAGAGAGAAAGAGAAGGAACATTCTGCGTTAACTTATATTTTCTTTCTATCCTCTCGTGAATGGAAAGGAATAAGGGAAAAAGCTGAATTTATTCTTCTATCCATTTCTTTGCAAAATCTAATCCCGTTACTAAGTTAGCTGCAGCAGATCTTCTGTATTATTTTAGCCTACTGTGCTTATTATTATTATTCACATTATTATTACTATTATTATTACAGTAGAGTCGCGCTATTCTGAATTAGATGAGACCAGACCTTGAACGGATTACTGAAAGTTCGGATAAACAGAATTTGCCTTGAAATTCACGTACTGTACTGTAATAGAAGTATTACATGGATAAAACTATAAAAATCTATGTTTTTTTCTCAGAATTATAATTTTTAATAGAAATTAATTTTAGTCTTAATACTATTTTATACGAGACTATTAAAACAAAAAATATTTACGATTAAAATAAACAAATTATTGATTGATCACTACCAAAAACCGTTCGGATTATCCGGATGTCTTGAGACCGGAATAGCGAGACTCTACCGTATTATTATCAACTCACCCATATGATTTTCAGTACCCTAAGCATAGGCAATGGGAAGGTGTAACTACACTCGCTCACATAGAGTACTTGACTGTAATGTGGGAAAAACACATTCCGTTATTTCAGGCTCATGTGAAGACATATTGTTTGCGATGACTTTAAGGCAGAATTTGTGAAAGAAGTGCTAGCTTATAACACAACCCTTCAGAGAATTTCTGTGAAAAATGCTTTAAATAGACATTTTAGGTCCTTGCTTACAAAGTTAATGTAGTTTTTTTTAAATCGTTGGAGCTAAAATTCCGAAAACAAATTTTGCTTCATGTGAAATGGAAAGTGTTGCACCCCATAAATAAATTATTTAATGTAGTATAAAATTTTGTTTTGCTACGATTTTCAATTCTTGAGCTTCGCTCTCCAGACACACACACACAAACACAGACCCAGATACACAAAAACACACACAGATTTGTTGCCGAAAATCGTGTTTTCGAAATCAGGGTAGGCTAAGTCAAAACATGTATTAATTCTAAAACTCTACATCGAATTTCGATCGAATGCAATACTTTCTCTTCTTATGGTTATCACTAGTACGGACTAGATAACGATGACCATGATGTGATGAAATAATAATAATAATTATTATAATTATTATTATAATACAACGTATTATTTCAAATGGATTTGTGCACTATCCTTGTCCCAATTACCACATGAAGTTCATTCCTTCTTCTAGGACATCTAATAGCTTGTAGGATCAAATGCATCTGCGCCTGTACACGAAAACTCGCTTCGCTCGTTGGGGCAAGCCCCCGAACCCCCTTTGAGGTTCTCGGGAAAGGTTTTTAAAAGATCTATGGGAGATAAAGTGCGTGTATTTATTATTTCTAAACTTTCAGAGTCCTACTTGAAACACTGTTTGATAATACCGTTGCCATGGAAACCGAGCCCTTTTCGGGGGTTTTTAGGTCTAAACATTAAAAAAATAAACTTTTTGGAATTTCCCCGTGGTTTACAGCCTAAAAGCTATATGTGTACCAAATTTCAAGTTTCTACCTCATCTGGAAGTGGGCAAACATTAATGTCAGTGAGTGAGTGAGTGAGTGAGTGAGTGAGTGAGTGAGTGAGTCAGCCATGTGACTTTATATTACAGGGATTATTCGAAACTTTCTTATTCAAACTTGGCAGTAAACAGCTAATGCAGTAAATGTTTCAATGTATGAGAAGAGACTGATCTTCAGTTACCAATGTACGAAAATGTTTTCCAATTTTGAACCATGAAATAGGTTACAGTGTGATAAGAATCATCCTCCCCCAGAAAAAAAAAGTTTAGAAAAGACAACAAATTCTGGGAATAGGCAAAATTCATATATTTTTAAGTTATCTTCTATAATTTTTTTTTAAGTCAACTTATATAATGCCTTCGAATACATTTTTTTCATTCTTATGCATGTGGGATGTTCATGTATGGATACCGCACATTCGTAGGAAAACATGCCAAGTGTCTTAGTGAAACTCTTCAGAAGAATTTTAAGGGATAGTTTTGGATTAGTAACATTGTGAATTCATTGAAAGTCGTTAAAAATTGATTTAACAGAATTTACGTACTTAGTTCAGAATGCAGGCTGTGGAGAAAATCATATTGTATTTTGAAATATATTACAGTTATCGATTTAGTAATCACATTATTGCAGACCTAACTGATCATAGATCATTTGGTACATCGACTTACGTTAAAAGCAATACTAGCTACAACAGTTAGGGCAGGCTACTTATATGGTTGTTAAATTAAGATATTTTCATCAAAGAAAATAGAGAATATCTGTAATTGTCCTTCCCATGTGAGAGAATTTGGAGAGCACATTATATTCTTAGCAATCTTTTGTTGTTCATATTTATAACACTTAAATTATACAGTAAACAATCTCAACAACTAGAAAGTGGCAACAATACCTGTGAAGAATTTAACCAGCTAATAGGAGGCTATATTTCGTGTTGGTCAAAGTCATGTAATGCAATGATTTTAAATAATGTCTGAAAATACGGGATAGTAACCAAAACTTACATGCATGTGGAGCCCTCAAATTTAGACGCAATGTTCCCTGGAATTGCTTCAACTTACCTGAAACAATAAAAAAACATATTTTAGTTAAAATTTTTGACTATACACTTATTTTTCAAATCTTATTTTAGTTAGATTACAGCACTGATCAGTTCCAAGAATAAACATTGGTCTTAAATACTCCGTTACGTAAAGAAACAAGAAGAATAGTAAATAATTATTGTTCGACCATATTCGACAAAACTACAGTATAATACGCTCATTACGTGTGACGTAACGGTATCCTGATGATATCCATTTCGAAACAGATTTTCATTATAACATTGGTGTAGTATCGATTAATTATTATCAAACGATCTTGAAACTTAAAGAGTAACAACTGAAACTGTCCTTGTTAATTTTAATATTATAATAAATTGAAATCATTTCGTATTGTCAAAATCCGCTAGTTTCAATAAAATGACCAAGAAGAAGCTTCGACTTGACCGGACCCCGTCGCAGTAGAAAAGAACAAGGAGAACATCTGATTGCGAAGGGGAGCCGTTCCCGTTTGTTTGAAGAATCTACAATCTCAAAGCTTAAACGTTTGATTACGGTCGAACAAAAACATTAGGATGAAACTTGCCTATAACGGTAATTAAGATACTCGTAATTAAGATAACATAGACTAACCGTATGGGGTGCACTCAGCCTCGTGATTCAAATTGAGGAGCTACTTTATAGAGAACTAGCGGCTCCGGCCATGAAAACCACCATTAACGGCCGTGGGTGTCGGCATGCTGATCACATGCCCCCACGCCAATCCTGCCATCTGCCTGTGGTAGATGACGCAGCGGTCGGGTGGTAGGCCAAGTCCCTCCAGGGCTGTAGCGCCACGGAGTTTAGTTTTTTTTAAGACTAACGGATTCTTAATAAATGTCATTATAGGCTTGTTGCATAATGTTCAGCCCATTATTAGATAGGCCACACAAGAGACATAAGATAATTTTCCTCCTTTTTAACAAAGGAAAGTGGAAAGTGGCATCAAATTCAATCATAGCTACATTCTTCTTGTCAAATTATCATTCTTCGATAAGAGGCAGAAATATAATCATCAGTCATTGTCTGTTATCCAGTATTGCGGGTATATAGGCTAACCCTATTTTGAATCAAGTAAAATGTTGACTCGCGCTTTTTACTGCTGCCGAACTGTGATTACTTATCCTAGTTATTTTCCGATACCGCCAGACTTTTTGTTTAAAATATAATTCGTTTGAGGATTTGTTTTTGTGTGTTGGCATGTTTTATTGAAGGTGGAAACTCTTTTGTATCCTGAATTCAATTACCTTCCTCTAAACAAATTTTAAAGACTTATAGCGATTTGCCCCCTTTTTTACCCTTTGCAAAGACTCCCCTTCAGACATCAATCTCCTTCCCTTGAGGTGAACAGTTGCATTGTGAGACGCCAATGTAACGAATGGTTCTAAATCACTGTTCAATCTTAGATAGGAAAGGAAAACAAGGGAGAAATACTGTCCCCTTTACACAGGAAAAACGACCTCTCCGTGATTGAAGAGTTAAAGAGTGCCATAAAAATTCTCTGCAAATAAATAAAACTAAAGTAGAAAATGTGATTTGAATAGGACTAATTCTTTACAGTATTAGTTCGAAGAAATTAGTAGGCCTAAGTCATTAAATTTTCGAACTATTTTTCACGGTTGTAACAGTACAGTTACTCAAATAAATATTAATAAGAAACCCATGAAAATAGATTGTTACAAACTTTTAACACTGAGATAATTATCAGCTTTGAAATCATGATGTTATGTATAAAACGCGTCGATCACTACGAATAAAAAATATAAATATAATACATATAATGATAGGATTGCACTCAACATTTAAAGAGGTGATATAAAGGAAAAAAAACTATAATTAACTTGGGTCCTAAAACTAATATGCTCGGATTGAGCTTTTTATTCACAGTAGAAGAAATACGTAAAACTTTTGTACAAAAGCCATCGTTTCCTATAAAACATTTCTAGGAGTCATAAGCATTGGACTGTTTATCTTGTTTTGATAAGTTATAGGAAATTAATTGATTTTTATAAATTATCTTCCTAAAATAATTATGAAATATCTATTGAAAAATAAAGCCTACAAGTTAGGTTACTAAACAATGAGACTGTCAAAATATCATGTGCTTTGAATTGTACAAACAATGCATTTAAATTTTAAAATAAATAATTATAGCCTACACTGATTTCGTACCCATGAAGTAAAATAATTTTGCAAGCAAGGATATTCTAGTTGCAAAATCCAACAGTAACAAGGCCTGAAGTAACTCCTGGAATATTTAGGCAGCAATTTATTTAATAAAATACTGCTCATTTCTGCCACACCTAAAACATGTTTTACTATTAATAACGATACATGTGGAAATTATCTCATAAATATTATTTCATATTTTGAGCAACTGAGATTTACTGGTGTTAGTGTAGTGTATACATTACCACAACTATGAAGGAATTTTTATAGCCTCTTGCGAATCCCAACGAGGGGTTGAACGTAGGAAGCTCTATTAAGTACCATATCGTATTTCCAGAGGAATAATCATGGTGACCAGTACAGACTGCCATATTCTAAACTATGTATAGGTTAACACTAACCACCTCTATGGCTTCTAAAAGCGAGGGGTTCGCAGAGTATGCTATATACATGATAATATCGCTAGGATTCGTCATTATAAGCAGATCAGTACCACACCGGTTAATTATTTTGGGAAAAAGATAATGCGCCATTCTGTAACTTTACGGATATTACAGAGAACATTCTTGATAGTGATAGAGGTGGGATAAATTTCCCTCTTGAAAATATATGCCACCTGTATCATAGAATTACGTAGTTATTTTTTTTTTATCACGACAGTATGAAGTATTTTTGAGACTACTGATACGCATCCGGATGAAATCGATAAAGAAGAAATACTGACATCTGCAATTTAGAACGCGATACAAAATGTTTATGTAGGTTATATAACTCAAAAACTAAATTAGGCCCTAGTCTTGTTGAATTTTCTATGTTTAAAGCTAATAATATAGCAAGGACATGAGATATAGTTTTTAAATGACTTACTCTTGTGTGTGTCTGTGTGTGGACGTTAATGGACCTCGCTAAAACACGTCTTCCTTTCATTCCGGTATATTCCTGATTTTCAAAACTTCTTTTGCATATCTCTTCTCTTCTCTCTATACATAAGAGGCTTTGTCCTGTCTTAATGAATGAATGAATGAATGAATGAATTAATTAATTTTAATTGATTAACACGTACTTTATTTGTTATAGATATTATTTAAATTTGTATAGGCCTATCATGCTATATGAGGTGGTAATTGAAATAGAGAATAAATAAGGAGATGAAGGAATAATTCTAGAGTGATAGGGACAAAACGAATAAGTAAAAAAACCAAAGTTACAAGGGAGACAAAAAACAATTCATTTCCACAGCATTGTTACAATATTTAGTTCAGCTCACCCAGATAGTTTTACATACTATCTTATACTATGTAAAAATATATGGGTGGGCTGATCTAATTATTGTAACAATGAAGTGGAAATAATTTTTTTTTGTGTCTCTTGAAACTTTTGTTTTCTGACTTATTCGCTTTTTCCCTGTCACTAAAGAATTCATAGAATAATTCAAAACATGTACATAATTTGTATCATCAATGGCAGGTATATATATATATTTTTTTACTTCTGCAACACACGAGGTTAGGGAACTGAAGGCGGTGTGATGAGTGTGGAATTGGACAGGAAGCTTGAGTAATGTTTCAATTAGACTGGGCAAGTTAGTTTAGCTTCAGGCTATAATCTGACATTGCAGCGGTCAAGGTTGGTTACACCTGTTCCTGATTAACACTGTGCAACTTTCTCGGCTCGCAATCACGCTGGTGGACCAAACCATGCAAACAGCGTTAACTTTCTTTGGGGAGCTACAAGCAGTCATTTGTTACATTCTTGCAAGGTAGTGCTTCTAAACATGGTGTCTTTATTCACTGGACTTAATGTTTACAGGCTAATGTTTGTATCATTTTATCCAAGTCTTTCCTTTTATTTGGCCTTCCCACGAGGGAAGTTTGTCAATAATAAAATGAATAATAAATGCCTAAAGGTACTTTTCTGCTTTAAAATTCTTATAGGTAGTAGGCTTATCATTTTCATTCTTATTGAGATGACATTACCTTTATTTTTCTTAAGTTACTTGCTGCCCAAAAATAATTAGCCTATCAACAATTTTAAGAGTCCATATAGACTAAAAAGTGTTGGCGTAAACGCTAGAATTACATTATCTTTATCAAGTTGAAGTTTTGGTTGCAGCTGTTTCATTTGGTGTAGAGATTACGCAAGTTCTTTTCCAAATTAGAGTTTTCACTATGAACATTGTGGAATATGCGATAAACGGATTGGTAACTATATTATATCCCACTATTCTACTAGCAACTTAATCTTCTTCTTTCTCTGAGTTTTATCTTTAAGGACGTTTATGCGGCCTAAACCTCCTGGAAGTAACAGAACTGTGACCTGTCGAGAAAGGGAGTTTCTATGGATCACATACAAACATGGAGGGTCTCGCCGGATGAGTGATCAGCCCAATGCCAAGGCCACTTCCGAGATAATGCGACGATACACACCAGTCACACAAACACACTCATTCCTAACAAGACACGAATGGGATGGAAGTGAAAATAACAGCGAGATGATATCCGGGGTCCACGAGGGCTTAAAGTTACCCGACATTCGTAACCCACATAGAAAACCTGAAGAGAGCGCACGCATGCCCTAGCCACACGGTGGACATTCTACAAGCACCAGCTTAATCAAATACGTTAAATAGGGCGTTTGTTTTTCTTCAGAAACTTAGATTTTAGTATACACGCAATAGACCAACAATAATACTGAAGCACCGAATGAGGTGGCCGAGATGGTAACGTCTTGGACTCACATTCGTGAGGTCCCATGTTCAAATCCTGTGGCCGGCCAATTTGATATGGGTTTTTTCATGGTTTCCCCAGTCGTAAAGGCAAATGCCGAATTGGATATTTACATACCACGAATCATCCTCACCATTTCATCCTCTAACCTACTTACTCCATTAAATATACCGATAATGGAAACAATTGACAAGCAATAGTTCCATGGCCTGCCCTACTGTACAACCAAGATCCCGAACTCCTGATATAGCCTCGAAGCTAAAAGGAGTATAAACATAGCTGAAATAATAAAAATAAATATTGAAGAAAGTAAACTAAAACGCGAAGTCAATGGATACGGGGTAGCTGTGGTAGATGTAATGCGCTATACGTAGGTCTACTGCATAACAATGTCTCTTTCCATAACACCATCGAAAACGTTTCTTGAAAAAGGAGTAGGCCTACGTTGTAGCTTAATGAGCAGTTGTTGATTAATCTCCGCTTCAGCACTGCAAACAGATTATTTTATACATCACAACTTGTTTGAAAATTGAAATAATATAAATGTACATTGATTAAAAACACAATTTCGATTCGGTGCAAGCCAGTTCGTGTGCTTTTATGAAATTAACTATGTCTTATTTGCACCATTGGTAGCCCTGGTTACAACATGGTAACTCGAATCGATTCATGGTACGCCATGATCTCGCCATCTCGCAGCTGTTAGTAAGCACGAAAGTAATTTGTTTAATCCGTTGCATTTTTATTCATGGAATAGTCTTAATAAATCCAACTCGAGTTGACGAGTTTTATCAGATAAATTCCCTTCTGTTGCGCAGTCGCGAATCTATCGATTAACTCCCGTGGGATTACCTGTGATAATTTTACGTCATCATTACTCTACTTTAAGTTATTCTTTAACCATAGATACAATATGACAACACTTTTGAATCCTTCATATCATGACATACAAGTTGTTCTATCGAACAATAATTACGTCATTCTGTGCTCTTAGCATACTCTTGTAGAACGAAGAGCGAGAACACGAGTGTGTTGTCACAGTGTTACATAAACACTAGCTCGCTAACTAACATCTCACGTTTATTCCCATACCCCCACAGTGTTAATATTTGCTGGGCATATTTAAACAATCTCTTGAAAGGATCTTCCTTAGTGAACTAGCGAACATTCAAGTGAGATTCTGTTAACAAAATTTTTTCCGATTAAATATATTCTATAATATTAGGTCTATTCTATAATATTAGGTCTATTCTATAGGCTATTGCAATAATACATTATATTTAAAGAAATTCTACACTACATCTTCCTCGCTAAATAATGGTACATATTCCAGTGTGTGTTTACTTCTTATGGTTATTTAAATTACAAGTGTTTCCTGCTAATTCGGTCTGTAAACGCTGCCGTTGTATCAGAATTTTGTCCTGCCGAAGTTCATATTGACGATTGCTTTCTACAGATATTAAAGATCCACTTTTACACACATGTAAATCCAATTGACATGGACCAGGATCCAGCCCCTGAACTAAAGAATGGAAAGCCAATGACTTACAAACTTCGTCACCCAAGCTGAAAAAGGTTCGCGTGAGCTCTAGTTAATGAAATAACTGATAAATAAAGTACATTTGCCATTTTGGTAATATAAGTGTACATTGTTTCAAGGACTATTCTACTAATATGCCGCGTGTTTCATATTGACCAATAACGTTTAGCACTTCCACGGACATAGACCAATCACAATTGTTTATCTTATAAAAAGCTTGTTATTAATATGAGGAAGGGATTTTACCTGATAACATCGTCCGCTCGTTACTGGACATGTAAGTATCAATGTGCCGTGATTAATATGTCACATGCAGCTCGAAAACAGACTATTTTATACAACAAATTGTTTGGAAATTGAAATAATATAAATGTAGTTAGATTAAAAACACAATTTCGATTCGGTGCAAGCCAGTTCGTGTGCTTTAATTCTGTTCTGCTGTTAGCTTACCTGAATTAAGTTAACTATGTCTTATATGCACAATCTGTAGCAATGGTCACAACATGGTATCTCGAATCGATTCATGGATGGTTGATTCATAGTATGCCGTGATCTCGCAGCTGTTAGTTTTGCTTTTATATAAGAAAGCACGAAAGTAATTATTTTATAATCCGTTACACTTTTATTCATGGAATAGTCTGAATAAATCCAACTCGAGTTGACGAGTCGCGAATCTATCGATAAACTCGTAAACTCTCGTGGGATTACCTATTATAAAAATGTTGTAGGTAGGCGTAAGAGCCTACTGATTGGGTCTAGAAAGACAACGGTTAGAAAAATACATTTGCTTGAATATATATCAAAATTCATTTATCGATTTATCTATTTTTCATGCATTCCGGGTTATTTTAAAAGGGACCAGTAACAGAACTTTGTTTTAGACCTGCAAATGCAAAATGTTTTCATTAACAAGACTTAATCAAATATATTTATAAATTTGATAGACATTATATAAAATTTTTATTGGGACTATTGATTCAAATTGCGTAAGAAAATAATAGGCCTAAAGTTAGTACATCTTCCCATTATTATATTATGCATTTTTGTCGGTTTGTATAGTAAACAGTGCGAAGAGGTCCTTGTCTTTATCATCCGGATTCCCCAGCCAGAACGGAATCATATAAGAAGAAATAAAAATTAACAATGAGAGAAAGTTAACTTACTTCTATTTAGTATGCAGACAGAAACATGAACTTGAAATAAAAGAGCACACACACGGTACACTGAACACTGTCACTTATGCACAGCACTAATAAGAGGAGAACTACCAGAGCACTATGAGTGAGGAGAGGTTCGAGCACGGTGTCCTCACCACAACTGACGTGAGTATAATGTGACAGGCGGTACAACCTGCAGAAAGTGAGAGTGGAAGCAGCACAAGGTCAGGTGGAAATATTCGCGAATTCGCCGTGCAACACCGCGTTATGAAATTTACTTCTTCCCTAACTTCGTTTCCTATACTCACGCCTCACCCGTATGTCTTCTTGAGTTTCCAACGCGAAGCAGCACATCGCCACGTATTTATTTACTCGTGGAATTCTTTTGTTAGTTATATTGCTTTATCCTCTTCTGTGAACCCCCTTGAGATGAGGTCAAAGTTGTATTAACATGCAGGGAGCATTCTTGATAAATCTATTACCAACGGTCGTGCGTTTATATCACATTTTCAGACAGAATTAAAAAAAAATTAGGCTTACGTAAAACACTTACAGGACGTCATATAATCTTTGCATGCATTTCAAAATTTCTAGTTCCTCATTCTACTCTGGAATAGGTGTCCACAGCAGAAAATTAGCTTTAGTTAAAAAATTTAACACCGTAAACAAAATTGTAAAAACAAAAACAAAAATCTGGTGCGTGGAAAGCCACGCGACAGAAGTGAAACTAGATTTTTTAATTTTTTCGACTTTTTCAATTTTTGGGTTACTGGATTTTTCAATAATGGATTGTTGTACTTTCTAAATTTTGGGTACATGGACTTTTTCAATTTTAGATCTTTGAATTTTTTTTAATAGTGAAATTTTGGATTTTGAACTTTTTAAATTTTAGATCTTTGATTTTTTATTTTTTTATTTTTGGGTTTTTATTTTTTAAATTTTGGATTTTTTATTTCTTTAATTTTTAATTTTTTAAATTTTGGATCTTTGAATTTTTTAAATTTTGGAATTTTGCATGTTTTAATTTTGTTTTTTTTTTATTTTGGAGCTTTGAATTTTTATTTTTTTATTTTGAATTTTGAATTTTCGATTTTTTAATTTGGGATTTTTAGAATTTTTAAATTTTGGACTTCGGTTTTTAATTTTGGATTTTTGTTATTTAAGTGAGTTTAAGTTAATGTTTTCTGTGCAGTTCGTCACAGCCCCGCTACTTTCTTGACGATTTTCTTCGTAACGAAACTTTGGGTTAGCCCTCCATTTACTCCTAGCGCGCCTAAAGAAGTTTCACTTCAAAAATCACTAGTGCAGTTAGAAAATAACGAGAAACGAAGAGCTATTAATGTAGAACTGGAGTACCGGCCAGTGCAAAAGGAAACCGCCGACCTTTTCCTTCCATATCACATTAAATCCAATAATTTTACTGTACTTTGTTTTATTCATTAACATTGCGAAGTGGAAGACAAAATAAAATAAAAATATACGTTAAGTAACCTCTACATTTATTGTAATTTAATAATGATATAGGCTATTGTATGTGTTATGTAAGTTTCATGTTATTAAATCAATGTACTGGTCTTTCACCAAAAAAGATAATACCCCTTTAGAAGAAAAAAAGGTGGTAGACCACTGCTATAAATAGATTACACACAGAGTGATGAAAAGTTCACAACACAAATGAAAAAATGTGGTGTTTATTCAGGAAAAGTCTTTGAATATTTTCATTTTATAAGATTGAATCTTGTATGAGTTGAATTTATTTATTGAGTTAAAGGAGAGCTTTCAACGTAAGCAATAAAGCTATCGCGCACGAATATACCGAACATCGCAGAGAATAGGATGTATGTTCACATAATCTTTTATTTACAAAATTGTGTCTGCTATAATTTTACTATTAAAATGTATAAAACTCGTTAATGAGCTGTATTTAATGTGGCCTATACAGAAGATAAAGGCCTCTCTTGCCTCCTTATTTTCCTAACTCATGAGAGCTGAACGCATGCTAATGATAGACCGTTTAATATGTAATATGGTAGAGGAATAAAACACAATCTGATGTATAAATAATTAATGATTAATTAATAATAATTACAGACGATGAGAAGATTGAGTAATATGATTCTCTGCGGAATATCAAGACGGTTCTATTCTGGGGTATGAAATTAAGTAAGACAATTAAATACATCTCGTATCGGGAAGAAGTAAAATTAAAACGTACGACAAGTTCTTAATTAAAAGCAAATTACATCTCTATGAGGGTGCAAGAACGTCATATTGTGAGAGCTCTTTTAACTTACTTGGAACAGTATCATTTCCTAACATATCTCTTAATTTACAAGTGGAATGTGTTACGGATTGTATATATATATGTACTGTATATACACACACACTTTTTACTATAATATATGCAGAGCCTTATAGATATAAATCGAATTAAATTGCATATACGCAATTTCATAAGAGGAATGCCGAATATTAGGGAAAAAATAATGATCAATTGAAGCATCATGTAGTGAATGATATTAATAGATCTGCTTACTGTGTTTATTTTTAACTCTTAGTATGACTAAGTCCCAGCCAGAGGTACAATGATTCAATGGTTAATGCGCTGTTGCAATAATACTGTAAACATTAACTATGTTTGTAATGTATGTTTTTCATATTGTATAATACTAAGAATGAAGATGGTTCGAAACCCTTTTTGTACCTTCTATTAAATATTTTTATACGTGGCCTAGATGAAGAGAATATAATGTGTTCTGAAAGCAGTCGAATTATACTTTGGTCATAGTCTTTTGAGACTGTGGAATGGGTAGATTTTGTTCGCTCTAGAACCGGTCCCAAAGTAAACAAATAGGCCTAAGTTTGACTCATTCTAGAACAATACTTCTACCTACGGAAGAGAGAGACAGACTTATTAGTTTACTTTAGGGCCGGTTCTAAAACTGAAAATATCAACCAATTCCACTTTCTCAAAAGATTGTAACCAAAGTATAGTTTAAATTTAAAGGAACAATATTACTAATACGCGTTCTCATGTAAACGAAGTCTACTTCTGGTCGGATTTATAAAAATGCCTACTTCAAGACTTGATTTTTGTTTGATTAACTTTATCCCATTCTTCTCATGCATCTGACTATGTAAATGGCTCTAAAAAAAAAGTTCAAACAGTCCGATGGAAAAAATTGCACTCTTTTATTATTAGCTTTTAAACGAAATTTTGCTTGTTGCCTTCTTCAAGAGCTTAGCTATCTGTTGAACACATCGACCGATATGTTTAAAGTGCTGAACGTAAGTAGGATTACGTGTGATAAACTCTGACATTATAAGAATACCCTAAGTGCATTTCGAAATATTTGATAAAGCATTGGGCCAACACCGAGTAAGTTCAGTTATTTGAACATCATACAAACTCACATTGGCGAGGAAAGCTTATATTCGAGGAAGAGGTTATTATGACTACCCTTCACTGAGTAATTACTACGAAAATAATTTTAAATAAAAATTTGAACAGTGGTTTCCATAAGATCGCGCAAGAACAAATTTTATTAACTTAATTTAAATCGGTAGCAAGAATAAGGAAAGGTAATTTTTGTCATTATTTATGTCACAATCTTGGAACAAAACTCACCAAAACATACAATTTCGTTTCTATACTTTTTTCTGTTTTTTTTTTTTATCTATTCTGAGAGACATGTAGACACAATTTTTAAACGTAAAAATTGCAAAACGTGGAGACTAACTTACTGTGGTAGAAACTCGCAATTAAATATCAGGTTCAAATGCAATACAGTACTTTCTATACTAATACTATCTATTCTACTATCAGTACCGTTTTCTCATATTTAAACATTTAGACATCTCTTCAATTTTAGGGCAAACAAAAAGTAGGTCTACAGTCAAAATACACATATCAACTTAAACATGCACCTACATTATTCTAAATGATGCAGCTGTGATAATAGCAGAAAAAGACAAATAAATTGAAAAAACTACTATACCTATCCCTTAAAATAACTATTTTTGTCAAGAAATTTTAAAATACGTATTAAAAATTAAATGTTTATTAAGAATAAGTATGATAAAAAGAATAGTACTGTAGGCCAAATACGAACAGAGTTATGCTTACAGTTCGGCATTCTTGAAGTGACAAAATACTGTTTCTCTTGAACAAGGCATGAGAATATTTTAAGAGAAAAATTCCTTTGACAATGATATTTCGAACCCGCGACCTTCAGCTTCCCGTGCCGATGCTCTCTGATCGGAGGAAGCCATAGATCCATGCACGAGGCAAATGGAATCTTTCTCCTATGATTACCCTTAATTATTGTCGGCCTCTCTGAAATACATTTATGTCATATACAGTATTGAGATGTACAGTAATTTAGTGATTTTGTTATGGGTTTTCACTGTTACTGAACAGTAACATTTAATCTATTATATAAAGTGCATTTTGAATGACTCTAGAGAACAGCCAATCAGCGGCCGAGAGACCACAAAAAAATCAATATCCGTAACAAAGGTAAACAGAACGTGCTCAGATATATTTATATATATATATGAAAATATTATAGGAGAAAAATTCCTCCGACACTGGGACTTGAACCCGGGACCTTTGGCTACTCGCGCCAATGCTCTACCAACTGAGCTAAGCCGGAGTTCAATTCACAGCGCCAGATAGAACCTCTCTCCTATGACTAATTGCCCTAATGGTCTACCTCTCAGATAGACAAGTTATGTCACATGCAGTACTGTGAGGCACACTAAGTAATGATTTTTGTGACCGGGCTCAAAGCTGTTATTGTACAGTTAACATTCAAGATAGATATATAAGCATTCATGAACCACAGATTATTGTCTCTGCTGGACATTACATGAGAATGTCTAAAATTCTGGGTGCCTCAACCTCCTGCAACCTTCTGGGACTCCATGGCCTGTATAGGGAACACTTTATTTCACTTTTTACTATGGTTGCCACTTTTAAAGACTTTTTTCCAAGAACTTCCCCTACCTGCTGCCACGCTAATCCTCTTCGACATGTCTATCAGTGAATAGAAAGGTAATTAGGCGTATTTTCACCTGTCTGCAGTCAGGTACAATGTTTCAAAATACGTAACACAGCATGGTTACTTCACTTGAGATGTGGTGAATGACAGCGGCAACACCGTGGAAATCCACGCGACTACAAGAGCACATGTTCTTTGACGGTATCGGGGTTGGTGCAGATTTTCGGATTAGGGAACAATGCTATTATATTATTTTGTAGATAGACGATGGTTTGGGACGAGGTTTTCTTAAAATAGCATGAACAATACATTGACTATGTGGGCGGTTGTCTGCATTGCAGTGATATGATTAATTTCAATCCAAAAACAAGTTCACACAGAGAAATAATATTCCTATCATAGGTAGGCCTACTATGAATATAACTTCAGGCACGTTTGAAGATGTAATTTAAATAATGAAAAATCGTTAAAAAAACAATCATACCAACTGAATGAATTTAGGTGAATTTAGTTAGCACGAACTGCTAGTATGTATATATCGTAGATCTGCATTCATGAAGCCATAGAATATTGTTTCATTTGTAGGAAACAACTAATACGTTGCCTTACGTCGTGGATTTATGTTATTCTTTGCATTTAATTTGAACGAAAACTAACAACTTTGTAGAAAAACTGCAAAGGGAAAATTGATTTCTCATTATTTCCTTTGATAATTTGTGTGTATATATCTCAAAGTACTATTATACTTATCGAGTAAACAAGGTTTAAATTTTCTTGATAATTTTGTTTTTCAAAACGTACTCACTGGGACAAAAACGGAATTTGAATTTTTGGTTAAGTTGGTTAAGTTTTGGTTGAATAAGTTGTTAAAATCTTCCACCCTATATTTTAGAAAACTGCCAAATCTTCCACTCTATATATTAGAAAACTGCCAAGTGCATATTCTGATAGTAGGTAGAGATGTATATTTTCAGAGTAATAAACGGTAAAAGCGATAGCTACAGTAGAAAGCAGTAAATAAATATAGGCCTAAAGTTAGACCAAGTTAAATTGAATAAAAAGTAAATAAATATGGGTTTAACACAAGCATTTCTCGAGGTAATCAGAAAGATTTTTTTTTTAATTTAACTTACTTCAAATGTATGTTCGTGATATAATAGCATATAGATACTATTATGGCATAAGAAAAGGATAGGCCTACTTCAGCAGCATTCATAAACTACCTAATAGTCTCACTCCTAAAAAAGTATTCAAATACCGAAATAAGGATGCCATTATAAATTAAATTACACGCATAATTACTGCAACAGTTAATGTCGCAGAAAATTATTATCACGAAATAAGCCACAGACAGGGCTGGTTATTATTAACGATTATTGTGTGGAAATGGAGGCAGCTCTTAACTTTCAGGATAACCCCTACGTTGTAACTACTAGGCTTCCCACACAACACTCGGGGTAGAGAAGTTGCTGGGATCACAGGGAACTCATAACGCCCGAGCTGTTGCTCTACTTATTAGATGTGAAAAGTTGCCAACACAAAACTTTCCTCATATATTGCTACACATCAAATTATGATGTTTTTATCAGAACATAATGTTTATATGGTAGATGGCATGCTGCTATTACTGTGATGTATCTGAAAGGTTTCAGAAAATGGCTACTAAAATCGCTTGTAACTCCGTATATTCTTGTCAGAAAACAAGGAAAAAACTGGGGACGTTAATTTATTACAATTAATTTATCCAATGAATTTGTTTATATTTAACCTATGATGTTATACATACTCCTTTTATATGTTGTCATCGCATGAGATTTTATACAAGCAATGAGGTAAAATCGGCAAACACATTATTTTGTAAATTAGTAAATTAGAGGTTAACTTGTTGTTGTGAAGACAGTGAAGTTTTCTTTAAACTTTTTAAAATTTTCCCCCGCCTGTTCTGTGTTCCAAGCTGAATTATTTTCTATAAAAGAAGCAGTGCAGTGGTGTACTGAACATAAATGTTGTGCGCAAATATTCAGTGACTCTCAAGCTGTTCTTCAGTCTATCTCTGATAAATTTAATTTGAATCCTAACTCCATTCAAATTATAAATAATATTATAAACTATACAAAACATCTGTGTTTGTGTTGGATACGGGGGCACCAGGGAAGTGATGGTAACGAACGTGCGGATACATTAGCTGAATCAGCATCATCTTCCGGTCTACGTTATTCATATTCCAAGAGCCCCATATCTTATGTTAAAAACAAAATGTTACATTACATCTTTAATTGTTGGAATGACATTTGGATAAAAAGTGAAAATGGCGCCTTGACTAAAGAACTTTTCTTCCCTACAGATCACTTTCGGATAAATGTTAATATATTTACACCAAAAATTTTATTTTAACACAGTTTATGACAGGCCATGGAAAATTTGGGAGTTATTTTTTACGATTTTACATTATTTCAGATAGTGGTTATAATTGTGTCAGGAATCCATATTAACTGTAAAACATGTTTTGTTCGATTGTCATATGTTCGAAACAAAAAGACTCCAGCTAAATTTCCTTTTTGAAGATTGTGACGAAGTTTCCATGTGTCAAAAACTCTTCACGAAGCAATGTTATTATAATCATTTTATACTGATGTGTAAGCTATAGCCCTAACATGCCTTTTCTGGCAAAATAGGGTTCATAAAGACGTGGAGATAAAATAAATAAATAAATAAATAACTGTTGTTACCCAAAGTTCACTTTACAACATATTAAAAAATTAAGGAGAACAGTATTATAATGTTGCGTATACTTTCATATTTCAAAATTAACTTATTCTCCCAGCCAAATTTATGTGAATTAAAAGTCTTTACTTGAGGTTAAGTTAGGTTGCAATCCTTTCTAGAAATTAAATGAGCAGAAGATCGGTTAACACTTGTAAAAAAATTAATAGACTAACACTAAAAACTAATTAGCAACTAATTTTAATAAGCAGGGTTGACAACGATTAACACCACATACGGTTCTGCTAATGATATCTTTATTTGTTGTAGAAGACCTACGTCTTATGTAGCTATAAGCAAGAAAATACAGTCATGTGCACAGCTCATATAAATAATATGAAGACCGCTTATGATGTATTTATGGTTTAAGATTTTATGCGCTTTTAATAGAAGAAAGGTTCTAATGTGCGCTACTAATGAGCACCGTAAAACAATGCCAGAATTCTAAAGGTATCTTGTTTATAAAGATATAATTTTCTTTTTCTGTTAAGGAGCTCAGACGAGTTTATAAAGAAATACATTTCAGCACCAATTGTACCATCCTCAATAATCCGTAAGAGAAAATAACGATGACTATTTTTTAGCTCATGGATCAACGAACAATCCAGCTTAAAAATATGTGGAAAGTCAACCAATCGCTAATGTCTATCATAATTTTATCGTTTTGTTTTTATAACATTCATTTTTTCACACCAACCTTCATTGAACTTAAATTCACAAGGACTGAACACTGAGTTTCTTTTATAAAAAAAAATATATAATTAATCGCTCAACACGATAGCTCCTTATGAGCAAAAAGAGTTATTTATATGTGTGGCGTAGCATTTCAATATAATACTATATTAATTATACATTATTTTATCAATGAGGTTAATCTGAAAAATATAATAGCTCACAGCTGATGAGAATCGCACGAATCGAGACTATCGATGGCGCGCTGGCCGATATATTACAATACATCGATTGTTTCACCGAAGTCTATCTCGCATACAATTATACCAGAATGACAAAAAAAAAACCGCATAGTTTTATTCATTTTCGTAGTTTCTTTTTTATTATTCTTTACGTGATTAACTCTGTGAGCAATCGCTCACAACAAAATATAACTCGAAGTACAGATTCTTTCAAGATACATTCACGAGCAGCAGATCTCTCGTGTCACCTGTGTAAGTTAATTAATACGCGGCACAACTGGTTATACAGAATGGCTACAACGAAATGCCAGAATTTTGAGGCCTTTTGAATAATAGTAAATGCATTTTTTTCTCAGGTCTGACTTTGCCATTGAGTAGAACAGGAATTAAAATTGCAGCTTAAATTTTCTGTTGTCAGTCCATCCGAAAATCCCCTGTTGAACTCAACGGACAAGTCAGACCTAAAAAGTCCCCAAAATTTCGGTGTAGACACCTGTGAATTGGCTTTCATTCTCCTGAGATAACGCCCTTGGATTTCTTTTGTGGGGCTACATGAAGGACAGAGTGTTGGAGTGGACCTAGACAAAAACACAAACTAATCATTCTTCGTGTAACCACAGGGGCTCACTTGGAAGTATTATAATTTTTATACAAACTTAATACTTAATACGACTTATCTTTGTGAATAAAATGTTACTGTCTTCATTTATATTGCATTGGGAGCAATATAAAATAAGGAATTTCGGTGTAGACACTCTATATAGTGTCAAAAGGCTGTCTATTAGATTATTACTTAAACAGTAAATCTTAATATTAACGTTTTAATATAGCTCTAAATTATGTGTTAACTATATATAATTATGAAATGTTCTTGCATTATTAGGATCGCCATGCATTGACATCCTATTTTTAATTTAGCTTATTCCTTAAGATTTCATGTTTCCTGGATGGTGAAGTAGACCTTAAGGACTTAACTATATCAGTGGAAAATAATAAAGTACATAAATAAACAAAAATAAATTATAAATGGGAATGTTCTAATAGATATTTAATAGACATATGCCTAACTAAAATTGTCCACATGAAAATTTCCAGAACGATCCGAAACATATTATTGCACTTATATTCAGAGTACTAAGCCCATTCAGTGAAGCCTGGGTAATATTCAAAGGACACTCGTTGCATTGTACACTGCTCTCCAGATAAGTGGGCGCTCTTTTCACTGGACTACTCCATTCCTTCCATTACGTACTGGAACGAATTGAAACGTATTCTGCTTTCAGTCTAATGATGAATTCCTCCCGGAAGCCATTTTTCTTCTGCAGTCATTTGTGACAGGTGCGTATGTGAACGGACAATTTGACATTTTAGATCCCTCTTCTGAATCACATCCTTCTCTTTGTTATTGCAGTCTTGTAAGGATCCAGATTATATCAAGGGTGAACAAGTATGATAAATCCTTCGATCTAAACCTTTTCTTCTGCCACATTTTTCACAGATACACCATAGAACTTTTATGTCATATTTTCCGAAAAAATTATGCAGACAAAATTTAGCCAAATATATCTATTTTAAATATAACTCATAATTTATTTAGTAAAAGTTGTCACTGTCATCCTTGTCACAAATTCTAAAGTTTTATACTACTCTAAGGAATAAAATTAATACTCTACTCTTAGGTAAAGGTATAATTTACACATACAGCCTGCATAAAAGTATAACATTACATATAACTGGAACTCCGTCTACTAATCACTGTGCATTTCTTTGTGAAAGTTTGTATCTTAAATATTTGAGCTGTGATACTGATGTTATTTTCTGTCGATAAATAGCCCTGTATTTATTGCTGATTATATCAGCAGTAATGAAAATTAATTGGTAAAGGGTAGTATTATTTCAAGATGACAGAATATAGGCCGAAATACACTCCCATGAAGATCAAGAAGATAATGTTTAATACTCAAATTACTCATAACACCAGACATTTTATTGTGATAAGAAATATAATACTGTGTTGTAATTATTATAACGAAGAGAGCTAGCTGATTGCAAATAGTTTGAATGTATAATTAACATAAGTTAATCTAAGCTTAGGAATATACTGTAGGTCTATATATATATATATATATATATATATATATATATATATATATATATAGCCTAATACGAATAAGAGCAAATATGTAGTATTTCCTGTAGGCACAGGCTATTAAACTTCCGAATGTTTGGAATTTAAAAATTACATCTGAGGCACTTTAAAGTAGTGTTAGGTACGAATGAACCCATGTATGGAAATAACCTTGTATTTAAAGTGAACAAAATGTATGGTGTTATCAAAACGGAAGATCGGTTGAGGAAGAGAGAATGGGATAGGCAGAAGGGAAAGAGAAAGAGAGGCGGGAAAGAGAGAGAGAGAGGCGGGAAAGAGACGAGACTAAGATTCCGGAAACGATCCAAATTGAACTTCATCTGAGGTGGTCCAAGTAAAGAAAACAAAGATAACGATAAGTACACAGTGAACCGTATAGAAAGCCCGGAGAGAATTATAGCTGTGCAGTCCGAGAAATTGTAGCACAGTTTCAAATCATCCCTAAAATAAAATTCTGAGATAGAAAACTGCAGATGCTGTACATTACTTGGTTTTAGGACAAGCCATATGTTACACTACTACAGTTAACAATAACTCACATACAGAAAATTCTTTTAGGATGTGTATTTTGGTTTAGTATGTTCCTCGTCTATAACGGTGCAATGTTAACATAAAAGTACCATGATCTTAGTTCAATAATTTTTTTAATCATTAATAACATTCATGGGAAAATAAATTATCCTCTCCATAACTAAAAGTAAAAAAAAATCTCAGTAAACATATATTTTGGTGCAAAAAAAAAAAAAAAAGAACAGTTAAACGAGAAATGGCTACGCATTTATGAATATTTGCATGTAGGCCTAGTCAAATAATCTCCAAGAAGCAAAATCGTATGCGAACCGGAATTAGAAATACAGACTAATCTCTTATATTAAATCATAAGAGTGATAAGGAAAAAGCGAATAAGTCAAAATTCCAAAGTTTCAGGAATGATAAAAAACAATTTATTTCCACAGCATTGTTACACTATTTAGTTCAGTCCATCAGGTATTTTTATACAGTATCTTATACTATGTAAACATATCTGGGTGGATTGATCTAAATATTGTAAAAATGCTGTGAAAATAAATCGTTATTTGTCTCTCCTAAAACTTGGGTATTTTGACTTATTCGCTTTTTCCCTATCACTCTAGAATGTTTTCAACGAATTGTGTTCTTCGGGGAAGTCCTTTGTAAATTATTATGAAGCATGTATAGGCACCATACCATGAATCTACAGGTCTAAGTTGCAGTACAACCCCTTCGTTAGATATCAATCTTACAAACCAACCACTTATTTACGTATGAAAAATAAAAATTGAAAGAAATATTTACTAAAAACATTATAATCCGGAATCATTACAAACATACTATTAAATATGATACATTTATTAGCTACATCTTATTCCCTATCTTACAATACTCTCTTTACTAGCCAGATTATAGCGAATTTGTCAATCAGGCCTTTTTAAATAAAGTATTTGTAGTAAACTTGTATTCATCATAAGAAGAAATCAGTGAGCACGTGGGAAATAATATTATAATACCTTAAAATTGGAACTTTAGAAATTTTAGGTTGCATTTACCTTCTAGTGGAACTTCTTAAAATGCAGGAGTTTTGGCATAATCGTTCTAATTATAGGAAGAAAATATCTATTAAAATATATTTTACAAGCTACATATGGAACCGACAATGCGTACGGACATCAGACGTAAGCTTTCTTGAATAGCCATTTTTATACCTCGAGTTCAATATTAACATATATTTACCATACATTTTCTGTTGTATATTGCTCTGCAAATACTGGTAGCAGGCTAACATACTTTCCTATCCAATTATCCGGAAAGAACACAATAACACAATTTATGTAAGGCGAGAACCCTAAAAACATTTAAAGAGGCATTCTCTGCACGTTGAATTACGCCGTATTTAGATCCCTACAAAAACCGTTGCCATTATTTTGTTGAAGAGAACATCCATTTTATTTTACAGTGGAAAGAAGAGCGTAAGAAAGGAAATAAGGAGGAGAATTGACAAATGATCGGATCTGAACGACAAGCAAGAGGATGGCCCGTGTGGCTTAACAATTTCATCCGTCCTCTTCCATATTGAGCTCTCGGCATCGCTTTCAGAGAAGACTTCTAAGTGGAAAATTGTCTCCTCCCCACCCCCTTGAGCCATTGTAGCGACTGGTTAAGGCACAGTCGCTCCTCACTCCAGCTGCTGGCGCGAACGTGAAATCCCATCGCACACTGAAAAGGGCTACATTACATTAACCATTATTCCAATTATTATCAGTTTTAAAGCGTAAATTAATATTCTATGAAGGTTTTTCAAAGCGTAAATTAATGTGAAGCTCTCACTATTATACAGAGGCGTAACGAGGGGGGGTTGGGGGTTTGAACCCCCCCCCCCCATTGATTAAAAAAAAGGAAAATTGTATAATTTTTTTAACTCTGCTTATAAATTACTTAATACGAGTATAAAGCGTGGGAAGCTTAAAACTCGTTATTGTGCATCTTAATTTTTAAAATGTTCCAGGGGATCTAAAACCCGTTATTGTGCATCTTAATTTATAAAATTTTCCGGGGGAGAACCCCCGGAAGCTTAAAACTCGTTATTGTGCATCTTAATTTTTAAAATTTTCTCTGGGAGGACCCCCGGAACCCCCTCCCCCGGGGAGTATTCCATACCCCCCAGACCCCGCGGATGTTATAACCCCCCCATATGGTCGGCCTGGTTACGCCTATGCTATTATATAATGTGCAAATATCGAATATTTTTAGGCGAAAACTAACCCCATAATTGTAGGCTTATTCGTATACAGTGGCGTAACGGAGAAAGACTGGCCCCCTGTAAAGTTTAATTTGGGCTCCGCAACAAAAAATCCACGCTCAAGCATATGGGTTCAGCAGCATGACTTCGACCGCAGGAAATGTCAAAGTTGATAGGCTGACAGGACCTCGGAGATATTAAAATGAATATTACTGGTAAGCGGCATTATTATTTCTCCCGAAATCTGGCACAGGCACACCCTACTTAAAGGTCATTGGAAGCGGAGAAGCTGTATATTATATATGTATGTATGCATGTATGTATATTTCTAGCTGTATCTCTGTTTACTGATTTTAAATGGTGTGTTCACAGTAGTACTTGTCTAGTGTCACACCAACAAATAAACAAACCTGATATAAAACACTCCTTTCGAAACAGTACAAGGTTTCTGTCCGGTTTCTTCATATACTTGATGAAAATTCATTGCTTGACTTTGGTCTGACTTTTTGTGTTTTTTCAACAGGATATCTAACTAGAAGGTATTTAATTCTGTTTATATATTGCAGCACTACGCTGCATTCATTATTATTATTATTATTATTCATAAATTTAAGCAATATGGAGATTGAAGAGGTAACGTGAGCATCTCTATTTTATACAGGATATTTCTTTCTTTCTTTTTCGTAGTTTAACCTCTCCTTTTTAGGATTTAAGCGACCCAAGCCGCCCGGGCCTTACAGGGCCGCGACCTGTCGGGAGAGGGATTACCTTTGCATCACATAAGTTACATACTTTTTTGACCAGACAAGGACATGGAGGGCCTCCCCGGATGAGTGATCAGCCCAATGCCGGGGCCACCTCCGAGACAACACGAACACATAGGACGATACACACCATTCACACACACACTCACTCAGAACAAGGCGAGGATGAGGATGATAATGACGGCCAGATGATATCCGGGGACCACAAGGGCCTAAAGTTACCTGACATTTGTCTCATAGGTGAGGGAAAACCCCGGAAAAAAACCTCACCTAGGTAACTTGTCCTGACCAGGAATCGAACCCGGGCCCGCTGCGTGAGAGGATTGGACGCATCCCCTGAGCCCAGCGGTGGACTATACAGGATATAACGTATGAAAAAAAATATATATATATCATACCTTGCAATAGAGAGTAAATAAATCAATTTATGCAATGTAATTACCTATTTTAATATCTAGGCTATCAGTACAAGCGTTCAGTACAAGTTCCACTCAGTGCTGAAGTTGGCAATTTTTTTCTAGGGGAACCCATAAATTTATAGGCCTATGCACGTATTTATTTATTTTTCATTTTATGATACCAAACATTATAGTCCAATTATATTTTAAAATAAATTACAAATAAATTGCATTACTATAACAACCAATAGGATCATAATGTAATGCATTGAATCTATGGCAACCGCGCAAGCAAGGCAACTGTCGCGACAAGAATAGATCAGGACCCTAATGAATTTTCTTCAATAAAAAAGCGTTGCCAAAATATACGCGATATCATACGTAATTTTTTACTACCTGCGTTTATGCGAAAGCGATGAAGAGTAGATTATTATTTTGCTGGAGCGTTGTTCCGGCCCAACTTCAGCACTAGTTCTACTTACATCAATGTTTTTACACTTGCTAATGCTACCTGGTAGTCTGGTACTCTTAACTTAAATGGGTTATGCCACATATTCCGGCAACCTAATCCCTTTCGTTGGATTATAGGAACACTCGGATTCCCCTAATGAAAGCGAGTTCCTAGGATATTATATGCTTATTGAACATGAATAGTTTAGTATTAATTATGATGCTACTTATTCTAGAAAAACTTGAATTTTCCTGTGAAAATAATTATCTCTTGAATTTTTCCACATAAGAATATATGCTATTGACGTATAAAGGCGTCACATGGAACAATTGTTCTAAGAAGAGATATAAGATTAATAGATTTGATTCTGTACGTAAGATGTGTGGAATTTTATAGATTTATTATCTTTACTATTAAATGGAAGTCAGTTGTTCCACAGAATTTTTATTAGTTGATTTTAAACTTAAGAGTCCACTGATTGCTTCACTTGAATATTGCGTATATAACCATATAAATTTAGCTCTGAAAGGAATAAATAATTTGCTTCACACCCTACCTTCGGAGGGTGCACTATTTATCTACCGTTCGAATATAGTTTTCAACCTTCAAAGCATCAAGCGGTTTCAGTTTTACTGCACTGTTAGGTAATAATAATAATAATAATAATAATAATAATAATAATAATAATAATAATAATAATAATAATAACTATATTTAATTAATATAAAAGTGTATCAAATGTTCCCCGAACACAAGAAATATTTCAGACGCAAGGGGCCGAAAACATACATATTATCGGAATTAGTAAGCCACTTGAAGTTCTGGAAAAGAGTTTGCTTTAAAAATGACAAAAGTAGATTTTAAAATTCTTGACGAAGAAAACATGTCAACTACGATGGCTAACCGCCTTTTTGAACTTCGAAACACGTTTCTCCGGCGAATACATTTTGAAGTGAAATAGGAATGGAGTTTACTCGTGACACTGAGATAAAATATAGTTAAAAAATAGTTGCTTAAAAATATAAATAATAATTTGCAATAATTCCTTTAAATTAAATGAATCACAAACAGCGGATAGTCGCCCACGATCTGCTTAGTTCTATCACATGGCAATAACTGAAACCTAGAGGTTCTGGTAACATAACCACGAGTTATCAACTTAATTCCAGTGAAATGAAAGTGGAGCAGCACTGTTATTAAATTACGGCTCGAATTCAAACTGCGACTCTGCTACTCTGCTCCTTTTAAAGTGCGACTGTCCTACTCATCTAACAATTCTGTTTGTGACGTAGTAACAACAGATGTGACATCAGAACAATGCCAACCAATACTAGCATCTCGCAAGCCTAACTAATCCATTGGCTCAATTTCAAAACAATTCCTTTTGCAATTTGCCTGCAAATCCATACACAAAAGGTAGAGTTCAAATTAAAGTATTCCATTTCCTATCTGAGTTTCCTTTTCCGAATGAAATTCACTGTGAATAAAACCATGGAAATACGTGGAAGCGTTCCCGCTGGCATTGGAGTGGTTAGCTTTAAACGGACTACTTCATTAGCAGTATTCGAATGTTTATACAAGGATGGTTAGGTTTACTATACATGTTCTATAGATGAGTTGGGAGAGTTAATCACGCGATGACAAGAAGAATGTGCTCAGGTATAATCAGGTAGAGGAAACCTGAACTGTTCCATATTGCTTTTATAATGAAGACTTGATCAAATAAATTATCTCCAACTTATATTCTACACGCAAATGGTGACCAATGATGTTTAAAAATGAAAAAAAAAAAAAAAAATTGTCCACACAGTGATGTCATCCTCAGCGCATGTCACACTTAACTTGGGTCCTCAATCCTTGAATAAACATTCGAAGCCTTCATTAGGCACGGAAATATTTCAGCTAAGTCTTTGCTTTTTAAAATTGTTAGGCCTATATGAATAGCAATCTCGATGTTAGACAAGTTTTTTTTTTACTTTACTTTAATTCATTCAAATGTATAAAATGAAGCATTAAACATTAAACTTAAGGTCTGTATCATGATCGCTAGATAAACATCCAGATACCTAACTTCCAGTTACGGTACCCTAACTGAAAGATAATTATTTTCTTTTGTTATTGCCACCGAAGGCCATATTATAATGTGAATGAATTTGTTAATTATAATCTTACCCCAGTGAATTTTTAATATTTTAGTTTTTAATTATATAGTTAGTCCACCGCTGTGGCTCAGGGGATGCGTCCAATCCTCTCACGCAGCGGGCCCGGGTTCGATTCCTGGTCGGGACAAGTTACCTAGGTGAGGTTTTTTCCGGGGTTTTCCCTCACCTCTGAGACAAATGTCAGGTAACTTTAGGCCCTTGTGGTCCCCGGATATCATCTGGCCGTCATTATCATCTTCATCCTCATCCTCGCCCCTCATCCTCGCCTTGTTCTGAGTGAGTGTGTGTGTGAATTGTGTGTCTCGTCCTATGTGTTCGTGTTGTCTCGGAGGTGGCCCCGGCATTGGGCTGATCACTCATCCGGGGAGGCCCTCCATGTCCTTGTCTGGTCAAAAAAGTATGTATGTGATCCAAAGGTAATCCCTCTCCCGACAGGTCGCGGCCCTGTAAGGCCCGGGCGGCATGGGTCGCTTAAATCCTAAAAGGGAGAGGTAAAACTACGAAAAAGAAAGAAAGAAAGAAAGAAAGAAAGAAAGAAAGAAAGAAAGAAATTATATAGTTATTATTATTATTGAATTCCCAAAAATACAGAACCCTATTTTACCAGATGGCATATTAGGGTTATAGATTAAACATATATACAGAGTATACAGTAAACTACATATACATATTACAATTTTGCAAAAACACTATTCATGAAACTTAAAACAACTTTGTAACTTTGCTTATTTAAGAAGAGACGGGAGATTGGTGTAGTAAAGTCAAAATTTAGAAAATTTAAATATAATATTAACTGATAACGTTCGTGCGTAAATAATGGACAATGAAATAAGAGGTGCTTAACAGATTGACTTTCCTCTTTACATTTACAATTTGCAGAGGTAGAAATTTTAAATCTATGTAAGTATTCACCAAATTTCCCATGCCCTGTTAAGAATTGAGTCGTAATATAATCCGGAATCAAAAGTGTACAAGCCATTCTATCTTGCACTCTAGGGAAAAACAAATCTTTCGTTGTGCTGCCGTTATTCGTTTCTTGCCAAATCCGATCCCATTGGCTGTGCATATGTTCTCTTAATGTTTTCTTAATGAAGGAAAAAGGGCATAAACTATAAGAAGTTTTAACATTTGAAGAAGCACCTAACTTAGCTAATTCATCTGCTTTCTCATTTCCTAAATTTCCCATGTGACCTCGGACCCAGGTTAAACAAATATGAATTGTGCTTGTATTTAGTGCATGTCTAATGTCTGTGGCTAGTGCATCCTTATTATATTTATCATCTACAGCTTGTAAAGCCGACTGTGAGTCACTGTTTATACAAGCACTATTGCTACTATCAATACACCATTTAACAGCTTCTTTTATGGCGAACAATTCCGCTTGAAACACAGAACAGTGTGACGATAGTTTATACAAAGCAGAATAAATTTCAGAAGCACTATTATCATAAACCACAAAAGCACATCCCACCATAACTTCCTGAGTTTCACAATTAATGTAACGTGACCCATCTGTATAAATGTAGTAAGAATGTTGGTCTACAAGTTCAGAACACAATTGCATGAAACTGGTGTTATAATGTGCTGGATGGCCGAGTAAACTCCAATGTACCGGTGTTTGTAGTTGTAAATGGGAGACAATATCGGGGATCTTTCGACCTCTCTTAATATTATTTATACTAGCCAAGAAGAGTCCACTCAAATATAAGGGCTCTATGGCAGCTATAATTTGGGCAGCATCAGTAGAAATTGTACGATAACCTCTTATCATTCGTAGAAGAAATCCTCTTTGTATTTGCTGTAATTTTTTCTGAGCCCATTTTTTATGTAAAATTTCTTCATAGGCAGCAACACAATATAAAATCAGAGGCTCAATCGCTCCGCGATAAATAATTTTCAGTATGGAGTAATTAAATCCCCAACTAGGTCTGGACGCCTTAGATAAGTTAAGAAGTAGTTTACTGGCTTTGTTGGCAATGTGATTCAAATGTGATCGAAATGTTAGCTTTGTATCTAGTATTACACCCAGATAGCAAAAGCTGTCAACCATTTTAATGTTTTGTCCATTCATTATGAAATTCACAACGTCTATTTTCCTTCGCTTGGTAATCATCATAGCAGAAGTTTTCTCAGGATTAAATTGAAGTTTATTTGTTTGACCCCATTCAAAAATGACCTGTAGCCCATTATTTACTTTGTGCTGTATATCTCCAAAAGTGCTTGATTTTGCAAGCAGTAAAGCATCATCTGCAAACGCTATTAAGCTGCAGTCTTCTGGAAGCGTTTGTTTAAGAAGATCATCATATAATATGATCCAGAATCCTGGACTGCAGGTTGACCCTTGGGGGCAGCCACGTGTAATACCTTTGGTTACTTTCTGATCACTTATGGCAAGCTCTATTTTTCGATTATTAAAGTAGCTTTTAATTAGGTTGAATATATTTTTGGGGCATTTCTTTACTTTTAGTTGTAAAAGTATCTTCGGCCACCAAGCGTGGTCAAAAGCGCCCGATATATCTAAGGACACCATAGCGCCAATTTTCTTCTCTAAAAAAGTCTCTTTCATCCAATCAACCACTTGGCTCACTGCATCTTCGGTTGATTTTTGTTGAGTGAATCCAAATTGTCGGTCACTTAGCATATTATTAGTTTGGAACGCAAACATAACCCGCTCAATGATGAGTTTTTCCAAGCATTTCCCCAAGACAGGTAATAAACTAATGGGTCTGAAGGAGGCAGCTGTATGTTTTTGTTTACAATTAGGTTTTGGTATGACCTTCACTATCGCTGTTTTCCAGCAGTCAGGAAAGGCTCCTAATGTTAAACACTTATTAAAAATCTCCAACAACAATGTAGGTTGACTTATTTGTATAGCTTTAATAATGTTGGCAGAGATTTTATCGATTCCTGGCGCCTTAGAATCGTTTTGCAGACTTATAACACGTGCCACCTCAGAAAATGTAAAGGCACAGTCATCTGGTGTGTTGAGATCAGTCTGAGATTCAGAACGGATGTATTGCTGTTCTGGAGTGTCTTCTGTGTCATCAGGAAAAAATCTACGAACCAATACATTTGCAGTTTCTAACGCAGTTGTTGTAAATCCATCCTCTGTTTTCAGGGTAGACAACCTTATAATTAACTTGACTCGGCCTGTTACACGTTTGGGTGTTTAATGGCTTAAGAAAAACTTGTAATTTGTAATTTGTGGGATTGCTAGCTGGAAGACAGCTTGTAAAATTTCATAAGGATGCCAACACTTCTCGGTAAATTGGTATAGCCGTTAGACAGGTATCTTCTCTGGCTGTTAGTTTGGACCGTGTGTAACTAGATGTTACTACTAGAACGCAATATATTTTGTACTTTATACAGTGAAATTACATAAGAGCATATTATTACCTTTTGTCAGATCCAAAATTCATGTTAGACCGGCTGATAGAACCAACTCAATTTCTTCTGGTTACTATCAAGGCATTCCTAGTGATATAAGGCTCCTATTTACTCTAAAGCATGGGTGCGCAACTGGTGCACATTGTGTCACTGTGCGGTAGGGGAATTTCTCCCACTACAGCCGCCCTTGACGTCAGCATAAAGCAGTTTCGATGTGACACTAAACATGAAGAACAGGTTTCTTACGTCACAGCAAGGGATGGGGACTAAAACGTTTCCCCTCAGTTGCTCACCCATGCTCTAAAGTATGGTGGATATCCAACCAACATCGAACAAACGCGATTTAAAGTTCCTGTAATTCACCTTGATTTTATAGATGTGTTGCCACTATTGAACTTCCAACACTCGCATATTACCCGTAATTACTTTTTACATTACCAATTGCAAACATTCTTAATGTATTGCTGCTCGTACAGGCACTTGACAGATATTCTTGGCAGATATTCAAGGTCACATTAAAAGCATAAAATAACTAAACGGTACTTTATGGGTTAAATAGAGTAAAACTATGCTCTATTTTTGTTTCCAGCACCACACTTTCGTATATGCCTACTGTAATACGAAATTAAATACTAGGTTTAATATTCATAAATAGTAGCCTACTAAGGTTCTTGTACACATTTCTCAAAAAGAAAAAGAAATTCTGAATGATATCTTATTCTCACTAACAAAGCACATCTAGATGTATATGAGCACAAGGCTTAGAAAACCACCGTTTTTAGTAATAAGTAGTGACTTGAAGGTGATTCACTTTAGAATAGGTCTACACTCTACAGGATAGAATAGGAGCGTCTTCTTTCCTTGACTTCTGGCGCCAACCATGATAAATAAATAACAAGACTGGCATTTCCACCCTTCACAGAGCTACTCGAGTACGTCAACTCACCCTTTAATATGAGTTTTTCTTCGTAACTCCCCCTTCAATACACAGACTTAAGAGTCCTTCTTCCTTCATATGAGTTAATGAATCGAATTCCGGAAAACTGGACAATAAGTAAATCAATTCCTTCCCGTGAGAGAAATATGCTAAAAGGTGAATATTTTTCGTATATACCTTTCCTGAAGGATATAGTTTAGCCTTCAGCTTACCTCACTTTTCTTCTCTTGATGCTTGTGTTTGTTTGTACACGTAGGCCTACATCTGTAAAGGTGTTGGTAGGATACACGTGACTTGAATAGCAAATCTTATAGCGAGTGCTATAAACATTGAGGCCCCCATACATTATGTTTTATTTTTTGTTTTCGCTTCCCTAACATACAAGTTACATAATTTTTGTCACACTCCTATAAATTGAAAAAAAAAAATAAACAACAGGATCCATTAATTTCCTTTCAATTTAACATAGGCCTATTTATATTTGTAGGTAACATGAAGAATGGTACTTAATGAGCAAGATTTTATTATTATTATTATTATTATTATTATTATTATTATTATTATTATTACTACTACTACTATTATTATTATGTTACAACCTACCTCAAGGTATAACATAGTTAACTCCACATGTTATTGCGATCCTCTCTTGTATCTTTAAATATTTGACTTTATCCATTCCACAATTATTCCAATTCTATCGGTTGAATTCAGCGACACTCCATATAAAGCTAAGGATGTCATCTGAGTCTGTAAAATTAACTTGTTTTCGCTTATCCTTAGTGGAAATTAAAGTTAGTGTGTATGGAGACCTCAACGCAGGCGTCCCACTCGGTGTAGTCTCGTTTCTTGGACGTAGAATGCCACATAAAACAGTACTGTAAGGAAGGGCGTTCATTCAAGCAGTAAAATATTCAATTGGGAATGTGACTAACAAAAGAAACGTTGGAATGTAACACGTCCAATATTATCAACACAGAGTAACACGTACAAGATCTGGTACTACTATTGGTATCTGATAATCATAGCATAATAAGCATAAAAAGCATAACATGGCTTTAGACATGTGGTTGCTACCCACAAGATGAGCTTGGAGGGTCTGGAAAAAATAAGATTTAAAAACTACAATAAAGGATTATTTTTTAAATAAAACATAAAAGCACAACATAAAGCATAATTCTTGTCTGTTTAAAAACTAATAATAGATTCAATGGAAGATTTAAAATAATAAACATCTTGTATGTAAAGTTTAAAAGTTTATGATTTGTGCATAATCTGAATCAGATTAGTCGACATCTGCTGAACGCCAGCATGCCAAAAATTGCTCTAAATGCAATTCAAAGTGTTCATCAGTTCCCCACAGATTATTTTGTGGCTGAGAAAGGGAAACTTTCAAGTACCTTTTTCAGAGTGCATTAATTTTGAAAAGAAGTCCATTGCACAAAAGCATGTGAAAAGTTTTAAACTGTCTCAAATATGGCAGCGTGTGGAAGGTTCAAAGGAAATGGTCAAAGCATTGACTCAAAACTTGAAATTAATCAACCTCATGGTATAGACTCTGAGAATGGCATAGCTGAGTAGATTTAGTTTGATTTAAATTTGCAGCTTATGGAAGGTTCAATATGAAAGAAATGATCAAAGCATTAACCTGAAATTTCCAATTAATCAACGTGGAGAGCATGGTACAAACTGAGAGTGACATAGATAACTCGATTTTCATTCTTTAGCATTGTTCTCCTACTGTAGTGTGTTCTTGTATAACTTAATATTACTTTTGGAAGATAAACCTTCTTAACTGTCACCAGTTTTAAGATACTGAAGTTTGCTTGTATGAAAGAAATAGAATATATAATAAAGCACAAAAAGCATAATTATAAAGGAATAAAGCATAATGTTGGTTGCTCTGTTGATGATGATATTGGACATTACAGACTGGGTCATTCCTAACGTAGGATACTCGTAAATAGGAGTCAATTTATACGAGTACAAATTTAAATTAAAAACTTGAAGCAGTGCGCAGTATAATTCGCTTAAGGTATGAAATTTCTTCGATCTATTAGTTGTTGCTCGTGGCACAGTAGCTGCATTTTCCGTAACATTTTGGACAGACTCTGGACTGCGGAAACCTGTCGCTGATAGAATAATAACATAAGAGGATTTCTTAATATACAAAAATCTCACTTATATGGATCTTATTAATTCTGTTTTATATAGCCTTTCTCTCTTTCTCTTTCTCTCTCTCTCTCTCTCTCTCTCTCTCTCTCTCTCTCTCTATATATATATATATATAATTAATATAATAAAAATAATTGTTTATGATGCTAACATAAGAATAGTTGTGTACTGCTACTTAGACCTTTATCAGTCTTCGGTGTTCTGAAATTTTTCCCACAGGGGTTCCTTTACTTGCCCGCAACCCTTATAATCTACTCAGTGTCATATTTTACACAAAAATATCCTCGACCTTGATCGGGAATTTCCAAACAGAAAGTCAATGTCCAACCAACTGTTCCACCAAGGGCAACCAAATCTATTTAATCTATTTAATTGTAGACGAAAGTCTTAAGGAACTGTTCAACAATATTGCAGATAAAAAATGTATACTTCCTAGAACTATACTCATGGGGGAAAAGAAAGAGTACAGAAGTTTTAAATTTTTTGTCATAAAATAGCTATTTTTTAATTTTTTAACTGAAATAGACTGACAATTTTATTTACAAGGTTTTTCTAGTTAAAGAAAATACTTTTTTCGCTATTGGAAGACAAAAAAGGCAACAAATATACTGCATTGGAACTTTTTAAGTTAACTGGAAAGAGTCATCTTCCTTGAAGATTAAGTAATTTTCAATTCTGGTTCCCACCTTCAGTTATAGAAAACAAGCCGCCTTCCACGGTAGGTTTATGAATAAAAAGGAAGTGTGGTTTACTCAGCGGTTTAGAGTCCGCACATGAGTCCAATGCACTCAAGGCTCTCCTGAATTATTCCTCTATCTCCAATTTACCTGTCTGATGCGTCTAGACTTCATATGGTAGACTACAAATCCACGAAAAACGTTCCATAAATTATTAAATATAACAGAATTCTACACTCGAAATACATCACGAAAAGCTAAATATCTAACACTTTCCCTTTTACAAAATTTACCATTTAACTTTTGCTTGCACACATCCCCATTCATATTTAATTTAAGTTGCTGAAGAAGAGAACATAAAGCTTGAACAGTTTCTAGGAAGCATATCATGGACTCCCTTGAACGAGTGACTCAAACATTCAGGCCTAATCTTTCATTCGGGGATAATCAGGTAGGCATTTCATTAAGTCTGTCAGTACGCGCAATAAGTCGAGTAAGCTTTATTAGATTTTTATGAAACTTAGTATACACACTTATAACATCCATAGGATGAACACTATTGATTTTGGACCAAATCAGTTGACCGGTACCGGAGTAACGACCAATTAAAGTTTCAAAAAGACCAAATCATCACTATACGCGTACAACACAGCCACATGGCTATCTCATTCGCTGACGTAACTGTTGTCCAACTTCCACATGAGCCAGAAACTTGAAATTGGGAATATTTATAGCTTATAGCTCGTAACCGACGGAAATATTACAAAGCGATCCGATTTTTTATCTTTTGTCCCCGAAAAACATTCAAAATGGCGGACGCAACTTTAAGTTATGTGTAGACCTTCTTGGAGGCTTGTAGTAGCTACGCGGTAAGTCGTATAAAAAACCGATTGCACCAGCAGTAACGGATTTTGAGAGATCCTATAACTTTTGTCGTACCTCCATTGGTTATACCTTAGATTAAGTTAGATTTTAATTTAAACAAATTTTGTATATTTTCCTTACATTATGTAACTTCTGACACACTTATAGGACGAATAGAATCGTAAAATTTAGGAGTATTTGTAGATATAATTCTGAATTCTACAGTATGACGGGTATAATTTGGTAAATGGAAATGATGGAGTAAGACAGAAATGATTTCGTGAACTGCAGATGTTAAAAATGGCCTTCCAAAAATTAAAACAATAACTGGTTTCTAAAACAGAAGCTGTTACAGAGATGGCGTGTACCATACAATAAGCAGCCTGTTTGTGATTTAATTTTTTGGGTGAAGAAAGGTACTAATAATTCTGGTAATAGGACACAAAACTCAAATACTTTTTTTATACTAATCGGGCTGTTCTTAATCGGGTATAGGAATCTTAAACATTTTCATAAGAATAATTAAGAACTACACAGAGTGTAGTTAACAATTTAGAACTTGGGAATAATATTGCATTTACGATTATTTAAACTGAATAAAATATACAATCCACAGTAATCTGCTGGCATTAGAAACAACTTAGATTTAATTTTTAATAACTTACTTTGCGTAAACAAATCTTAGAAATAACTCCCAGGTATAATTACTTCAAAATTTCATTAGATTTAAATCGTCATACCATGAATATCATAACATCAGTAGCAAAGCATAGGACTGTGGAAGTCTAGGCCTTTTTCGTCATTCACTAAAAGTAAAAAGATTATCAAACAGTCCAAACTTTCAGACTTTTCAGCTGAGGTATTCTTGTAAGATGACTAAATAGTTTGAAGCCTCGTTCAGCGAGGGTTAACGAACCTTTAAAATGTTGAGAGGAGAGAATTATCTTTATAAGAAAAATATATTGTGGTTGTTTTAATACCGAGAATAAAATTTTCAAATGCTTTTGGATTAGCTAGAAGTGGCCGAGTATGTTTACATGGTGAGTTTCACTATAAATTACACTTTTATGGAGAAAAATATGTTTGTTTGTCTGACACAAGTCATGCGTTAGAGTGATTACAAACATGCGTTACAATTTCCATCAATGCACGTCAGCTGACTCACACTAAATCATTCATTTCTTCATTACCAACATTAATCTCTCTCCCCACTTATTTGCTTCTGCCTGTCTCACTCTCACGCTGTTGCCCTCTCATGCTACCTCACTCTCCAGATAACTTTGTATTAACAATCTGCAGATTACTTTGAAGTAATTTCGAATTTTATATTTTTTTGGCCTTTTATTTGTTTCTTTTTCAAATAGGCGTAGCTTGCATATTGCTAATATTCTATTATCTATCTCAAAATTCCTAAGTTCTTCCCATCATCATATCTTCTAAGTCTCTGTAACAGCCAGTTGGCTTTTATTTTCGTTTCTCTTTATAAAGGCATAATAATTTTAACTTAACTTTTTATTAGCAACTGTTTATTCCTGACTTTCAGTATTCTTTTATCAAAGTAATTTGTCATTTATTCACCTCATTCCTCACATTGTTTGACAATTTTTTAATGTCAGTAGCATGTCTCAGGATATCATTAATTTTTATACTACTTCTCCACATAATCACTGCCGTTATTCAGACACTTGTAAAAGGAAACCAGTTTTTGTATGCCTTCGTCAAAGAATATTGCCGCCTGTGATGAAAGTCAAGTCTTGTTTCACAACATCAACCTCATTGAAAGGTTTTCCACCAAAAAATTTCTTCAAATGAAGAAGCAAATATCGATTTTACAAGAACAATTAAAATCCGTAACTATATCATTATGTTCCTACTATTGTGTTATTTTTCCTAATATCAATTTTCCAAGCTTTGTTTAAAATGATTTTTTATGTCCATGTCTCTAATATCAATTTCACACATATTATTTGTAATTCCTGATTTGTAAAATATTTAACTTCTTTAATAGGGCATTTATTATTATTGTATATATTTAAAAGGAAAATATAACAGTATTTGCTCTTAAAAATGTTAAATGGTTACATACAAACTTATTGTAAGTTTAACCCATGCGTTAGAGTTGCATTTAATAGCTATAAACATGAAGAAAGAACGCATCTTAGATCAAATCTAACGCGTGAGTGATGCTGTTTCAGCCATAGGCACGAACGATCATGGGGTAACTCGATTTAATTAAAATGAATATTACTATGGGATATATTAATAGTTCAAAGATTTCTGGTGATAAAAATAAATAGTCAAACATGTACACTACAGTAATGTTAAAACTAATCTGACTGTACTCTAAGAATTCCAAACAGACGTTAAAAAATAAACGAGAATTCTAGTTCGCGTTACAATTATCATCTCGATGTTACAGAAAATCCCAGCGCGAGACAAAGGCTCGGGTTAAAGCCAGATACTGATTCAGGATTGAAATTTACGGACGCATTCCATGCGTAACCAATTAAGCATGTGTTCAATTGGGGAGCAATCTTTCATATGCTCGCACTGGTTATTGACGACTTCGAAAGTTGTCAGGATTCAATCTCATTGACAAAATCATTTATTATCTTTTAGCAACTGGATTGCCTATTTTATTTCTGAAAATAATTACTGAATAGTGATAGGATATTTAATTGGATCCTACAGGCTACATTTTAATTAATCCTAATCCTGTGCGATTTTTTAAATAGGAAATAAACATTATTCCATAACATTGTAATCATGGAATCTCTCGAACAGAAATAGTGAAGAATGTATCACTAACAATCGCTGATGCCAAACATCGGAAAAGGTTAGGCTCCCAAAAAAAGATATATCCCATAGAAGTGAAAAATGCAGGAAAAATCTGATATTATGAGTACCGTACAATAATATTTTTAGAATTTTAAGATAATGTTTATTTGGACCTTTTTCTTGGATATCATACATATTTTTAAGATCTGGGTTGAAAATAATAACTAATAATTTTATATATTCTTAACAATTTTTTAAAAAATAAGGTTCTAAATCATAACATTAAAAATTTTATATTCACAGAATAGTATTAATAATAATGTCGGCATCGGTGGTCTAGAAGTAGCGTGCCCGCCTCTAGATCCGAAGGTCGCGGGACAAACCCGGCCGCGGTCGATGGACTTTCCAGGTAGTCCTCCGGGAGAGACTTTAAGCTGGGGGGGCCCCATGTAGTAGGCTTACGGCAGGTAAAAGAATTCCAAGCCTAAATTAGAGCCTCTGGACAAAATCCATCGACCCTTTCACGTCCAAGCAATACCTTGGTTTCCGGGGAGAAGGGTTGTGAGGCGATGTGTCAGTCTGCCCTCTATCGGGAAATAAGCGTGACAAAATTCAAATAGGTAACAGTAACCTTTACTTGGAGGCGCTACGTTTCACAACTGGGAAAAATATGAAATATTATTAAGATTATTGGTAGTTTATTTCTTTTAAGTGGGTAGATATAAATAATGAATATTAAAGGTTAATTTGACGATTCGCAAAAAAAAAAAAAAAAAAAAAAAAGCTTTAAGAGACTCCTCTTTTTTCCTAACTATAAAACTTAAAAAATACCTACTATATGCGTATTTAACTGTACTATTTAATATGTACCCAATTGAACCTACTACAAGTACTATATTACTGCTGCAATTACTCTTCCTAGTAACAGATCGAGTCTGTCTGCGACAATTGGTCAGCCTATTAAAGAGCCAATTTGAAACACAAAATTATCTTACGTTTTTGATGAGAATGGCAACAAATTCAGGATCAGTCACCCACACAAACTTACCTGAAACAGAGAAAAATTATAATTAGATTCATGGGTTATTCTCAATTCCATACCTATATTATGTTTACTCAAATTTTTAAAACATTTTAGAGAGGAAATGCTCTAATTGTAAGACGACTAAAACATTTTACACTTTGGATACACTCTTTTAAATATTTTATTGAAGACACATTTTCAGTCGGAAGATTTTTGTAGATAAACTAAGATACAGACCACAGAATAAAGACAGATAAGGTGAGTTCTAGTACGTACATCCATAACTATCCGTAAACCGAAATATTTCCCTAAGCCTACACTACAATATAGACATTAAAGTATTCTCGTATTTACAATGTATGCAATAAAATAGAAAAAATAAAGTAAATATACCAATGATTGCATACTTAAAGATATTAGGAACAAATTAACGAATTTAATGTGGGTAATATTCCATGAAATGTAAACAAGTAATAAAGAATACGCTTGCAAATACGGAGGAATTTTAAGGAAAGACACACAGAACTCATCCATGACTTCAAAGATGACAGAAAGCGTAACTCCATATACACCAAACACTGTTTAACCACTAGATAAGAAGTTGAATAAATACATCCAACTGATTCTTTGTCAGACACCTGTCGAACGCTCTACTAGCAATACTTGCGGTGTAAGCAGTAATATGTTTGTGTGTATTCACTTTATTTATTCCCCGAATAGATATAAAATAAGAAAAATAAGAAATTTCATAACCAGTCACATACAAGCAGTGCAGGATTAACACACTTAATGTATACAAGCTTTATAAAATATCAATAGTCAAGTAGGCCTATTACATACTTGAAATAAGTAAAACCTATCCATATTCAAATTTACACCAACATTTTAATCGTTATTAGGTATAGGGCTGAAGACAAGTCTTCAGCTTAAAACGCGACGCCGTCCACTGTAACTACATGTATAAGCAAGAAACTCCTTAAAATATATATTTTTTAAATAGAATTTGACCCTGAAGTTAAATAGTTTATGTAATTTGCTGTAAAATTTTATTGTATATCTTGAAATCTAACAAAAAAATGTATTTTTTATATTGATGATGTCAGAAGAAAGATTTTAATAAAAAATATGTTTTAACACCATGAATACAACACAGCAAGAGTTATAAAGCCACTTATTAATAATTAACCTGACTAAACATTGAACTCGACCGCCGGCGTGGTGTTGTGGTTAGCGTCGCTGACTACAAATCCGTCGGCCCGAGATCGATCCCCGGTGCCTTCTCGGATTTTTCTGAAGTAGGGAGGTCTGAAAAGGGTGCACTCAGCCTCGTGATTCAATTTGAGGAACTACTTGCTACAGAAGTAGCGGCTCCGGTCATGAAAACCACCATTAACGGCCGTGGGTGTCGGCTTGCTGACCACATGCCCCCAATCCTGCCGTCTACCTGTGGTAGATGACGCAGCGGTTGGGTAGTAGGCCAAATCCCTCCAGGGACGTAGCGCCACGGAGTTTATTTTTTTAAATATTGAACTCAACTTGAGTGTAATGCATGTAATTAAAAGGTTCATTTGGAAAATATTAAACCAACTGAGTTAAACTAATTAATCATATGGGCAAATCTAGGTGATTAAACAGTTTTGAAGCCACTCTCGGGGTCTCATTAACATATGATCAAGGATGCGCGAAGAAATACTTTAACACCTTTCCCTTCTTCTTTTTGCTGTCACGTTATCTAACCTTGAACTTAATAGTACATGCTCTCCCATTGCATTATTTCCAAACACTTCTTTTGTGATTGGCTTCAAGTTTTTTGGTATCCCATTTGTTTAATCGTTTTACTTCAAGGTGCTTGCGGTTTCCAGACAACTACGTGAAAGTGGAATTTTGAAACTACCGTGGAAGGCTTTGCTTTGAGCTTTCAAAATTTTGCATAACAGTCCAAATGGTAAAGGTTAATAAATTATTTATTCTATAAGTTGTCGCAGCATAATAAATTAAACGTAAATTAATATGTTTTCGGAAAGGGCGGAAATAACAACTGCTGAATGCTGTAATATTTGACAATGGAAATTATTTCCACGAGTTATTTAAGATTGTGTGTTTACTGCCTTTATTCCTAATTATCTTAAGTTTAAAAATATATTTTTTATATATCTTACCTTCGTAAAACATAATACGATCATTACTTTTGCCCGAATGAGCAAAAGCTCGTGCTCGGGCACAGTGGCGTAGCAAGCTTAGGTGGTACCCGGTGCGGAAAATTTCTTGTAAACCTCCCCCCCCCCCATTTAAATTATTAAAAGATGGAACAGTTTCAAGTGCTATTTTTTGGATAGTAAAAGGTAATCCCACGAGAGTTTAAGAGTTTATCGATAGATGCAGCTGCAACGAATTTATCTGATGTAACTCGTAAACTCAACGGATTATGCAAAATTAGTAATAATTACTTTGTTGTATAAAAACAAAACCAAGCTCCGAAATCATGATATACTATGAATCAACCATCCATAAAGCGATTCGAATTACCATGTTGTCGCCATGTTGTAACCAGTGCTACCAATGGTGCATATAAGAGTTAACCTAATTCAGCCAATTTTGTTAGGATTAAGGAAAGACATACATATCGAGTACATTATGCTGTACATTCTACATTGTACTGTTAATCGACAATACATTTTATTATTATTATTATTATTATTATTAATATTATTATTAATCTAAAGTGCGTTAAAGACAGCCAGATATACATTGTTTTCGTGAGCGACAGACTGTGGGTGTTACCGTTAATAAAGCGAACATCTAGGCCAAAATACACTCCCGAAATTGTGAAAATTTTTATTTTTTGAGTGATTTTTTAATACTTTTATGTTGTTTTCCAAGCGAAATCTCGAATTTTGGAAAGATGAATTTTGATAAAAGGACAAAATTTTGTATTTATGTCAGATACCTTTCAAGATGTGAACCGAAGATTGGAGACACGTTTTCCTTATTTTTACATAAAGAAAGTTTTCTCGGAAACGGCTCCAACGATTTTCTTTCAATTTTGCACGTGGGTTGGTTATACTAAGAGCTAAAACTTTTATTTGAAACACTTTTTCGAAATAATTCTCTGAAGGGTAGTTATAAGCCCACTCACTCTGAATACGCACTCTTTGCAATACGGCATCTTGCAACGAAAAATCGTACGAAAACAAAATTTTGTATTTGGGTTAGGTACCTTTTGGGTATGTGACACGAAGATTGGCGACAACTTTCTCTTATTTTTAAGGGGAGGTTAACTTTTATTTGGGCAGAGGAAGTTATGTGAATTATACATCATTTTTTTATAGGTTGTTCCTAAGAAATTTCGTAAACAAGTAATGTGACTATTTTACGGACTGTATTATTAATAATCTATTCTTAAATATGCGCACATCCCAGTTCAAAATCTAGATTGAAGGAGACTTCGGAGTCAACTCACATTCGAAGTTTATTTTCGTCAAAGTCATGACTGCTGCAGCGTAATATAAAATATCATACAGTAGATTGTTAAAGTCTCCTTTAAATTAATAAAACTGCAGAGACAAGCATCGACAGAAATAAACACCCCTCCCCTAACCATAATATTATTGTTCGTCTCAACACAGCGGCCAGTTCAGCCGCGTTTTATTACCTTTGTTGACTGAATTTAAAACTAAAAGAAGTTTCAATACGCATGTTGACTTGTAGAAAGTTGTTAAGTTTATTTAATTGTTTTAAATAATATTATTATTTTCTTTAAAATCCCTTGAGCGATTTTTTACTTACAAAGACACATTTTTATTTTGTCACCCCCTGGGTGATGGCACCCGGGGCGGCCCGCACCCCCCGCACCCCCCTTCCTACGCCACTGCTCGGGCACAGTTCAGTACAGGAACAGAAAATATAATGAATATTGGGGAAAAAATGTGAAAATGAACGTTAATACTTGTAGTTTTAATAAAAAAATTCATTCTATTTTAAGTTCTGACTTCCAATAAATAAATTATGACCGCACCGGCGTGGTCTTGTGGTTAGCGTCGCTGACTACAAATCCGTCGGCCCGGGTTCGATCCCCGGAACCTTCTCGGATTTTTCTGAGGTAGGGAGGTCTGGCAGGGGTGCACTCAGCTACTTGATAGAGAAGTAGAGGCTCCGGTCATGGAAACCATCATTAACGGCCGTGGGTTACCACATGCCCCCAGTCCTGCCGTCTTCCTATGGTAGACGACGCAGCGGTCGGGTGGTAAGCCTTGTACCTTCTGGGATATTAGCGCCACGGAGTTAGTTAGTTAAAGCAAAATTGGACGAGAATTTCATAAAAGGTTCGATGTCACCCAAGCTCAAATTTACAGCTCCTTATTGAGAAAGCTAGGCCCACATGTCGTATAGTTGTGATATATTCTACAAAAATTTAGACTATTCAAACACGAATCAGTGGCCATTCCATTAATATGTGGAATTTCAACTGATAGCAGATATCTATTATCATACCTTTATTGTTTTATTTTTATCACTTTTTAGTCATCTCTTATAAAGAAGAGTGATGAGGACAGAAGAAAGAGGGAGAGGGAAAGAGGGAGAGGGAAAGAGGGAGATGGGACACGAAAAAGGAGAGGATGAAAGATGTGATAAAGAGTGAGGATGAATGGAGAGGAGGGAAGAAAAGGGAAGAGAAATAGGGAGAGTAAGCGAGATAAAGAAGGATAGAAAACATAATCTAGAAATAACTGATTGATCGTTGCATTTTCACATAGGCTAAATTAAATGCTAGTAACTTAATCATATGCCGGTAACTCAATGTTTGCGGGGGAATAACTCTTTATATCCCTTTATTAACAAAACTACACAAAAATACATAATCCACTCGCTTTGAAAAAACAAAGATGATTATAAAACTATGGTCCCTACGAACAGAAGAGAAAGTAATAAAGTTGGGAGGATTTATTAGACAAGAAAATTCACATTAAGTTCTTGAAATGTCACAGTACTCAAAACTTAAGAGCTCTCCATATATTCTACACTTGACCACTGCATTCTGTGCATTACATAGGATCTGCTGAGTAAGAGTCCCTTCAGTTAGAACAAGTGATAAAGTCCGTATTACCACGAAAGTCATTTCCGTTTTACATCACTCTAAAAAATAACAGTCTTCCGACATGCTGTTCTTCACTATATAAACCATTATTTCATGCATCGGTGACTTCTAGAACAGAAACTTCGTGTTTCAACAGCATTTTTATATACTGCGCTAAAACATTCAAGCTGCTTTCAATAGACCAACAATCTGTTCTGATAGAGCACGGCGTGATAAAAGTTGACATTTTTGCTCAGCCATAATCGAGAGTGAGTTTGAGTAATGACCGATAAAAAGAAATACGGTTATACTGCTGTGCGAATTCAAACTAGAATAATAAAGAATTAAAAATTCAGGAAAACAGTTGGCTTTAATTCAGAGACATTGGAAGTTTTCTTATGTATAAAATATAGAAAATCAACTTTAAAAGTTAATACAGTGGCGGAACAACTTAAATCAGACGAAGAACATTATTTCTTAAACATGAAGCACTAGACCCGGAAATTAGTTTAAGGCGAGTTGACATCTCATCTCGCTCAGGTTAATTATTATCATTTCAGTGCCCTTTTCTTAAAACTGAATCATATATAAACTTTCAACTTTTACGAATTCCATCTTGAACCTTTCTTTATAAAAATAAGGGATGTTTTCCAACATTTGGTTGGCGAGATATGATTCTTGAAAATAAAAACATTAACATTAACAGAAGTAAGGAAAGCCTTACTTTACAAGGTTACTAATCTAAGGAATGGAAGCAATAATGGAGTACACCAGTGACGGACCTAGAAACAAATGTTTATAGTTGAAATACTGTTTAAGTTACTTTAATGTCACAAAATATAGAACCGAAAAATATAGCTCATTTATCCAACAGTATGACGATCCTGAAAGTATAAGGTGTATTTAAGTATATCAACTAAAATATGTCGCTTTCTGTAAAAAAAATCAGCATAAACTGAACCAAAATATACAGAAGATTAAGCTGAGTAAAAGTGTCCATTTTGTGTAACAGTTCTAAATAATTTTCATGGAGTTTATTCTAGACATAATGACAGAGCAAGAAAGCAACAAGATATAGAATATACGATCTAGTCTCTTGGGAAAATTATTAGTGGTTTTGTCTTCAACCTCCTTTCTCGTGGACAGGAGGTCTGTTTGACCGCAGTAAAAAATAAATAAATAAATAAATAAATAAACCACTGCTACTGTCTGGATATCGTCTTCACAAGGTGTTATTTACTCTTCTTCCCTTCTCAAGACCCTTTATCGCCTCATATATCAGTGTTAGTAGAGCAATTGTAGATAACAGTTTATTTTTATAGCAGTCTGTGAGACATCACAACCATGTTTACGGAATTTTTCTTTTCAGTTTACTATTTTGTGAATACGATGAGTGAACCATCAAAAACTAATACGCCGAGAGTTTTTAGACTATTTGATGAAAGTTATTATGAAATTATTTCGATAAAAGTTTGCAGTGAATGTTTTGAGAGAATGACTGGCATGTCTCATTTCTAAGGGGAAAATGTTGTAAGTTAAGTTAGTGCAATTTTGAACACAAGCACTTGTTATGATGAACAGTGATTAATATCTGGTTGTAAGTGATATGAATGACGATAATAAATAAGCTTTTTGTATATTAGGTATTCATTCGAGAATGATGTAAGAATAATGCTTCAGTAAACACCTAAGAATCGATTTACTTAAATAATAATTAAAACTCACATTTTGTAAGGTTTATCATTGTTATTGTTATAGCTGAATGGTCACTCAGACCTCACGTACATGTTAATGTATTACAATAATCACGTCCATTGTTAAGATTTAAAGATATTCTTTAATAAAATTGTAGCTGGAAATTGCATTCTAGATTGCACAACATTACTTCTTAATATTAATGGAATTTCACTGATTGAAAACGTAATACGAGTAAATCATATGGCCTGCACTTGTATGGCTGGTATATAAATGAGTATTCCTGAATTTTCTTTCCCTAGATATTTTCCTAGCGACCTGGGTAAAGGTTAAACTGAAACATCTATGACAATCATTAGCCCATCTCCACCATGGCTTCTTTATGTGAGGTGATTCACTTGAAAGGTTTCTATACAGGAAGCTTGTTTGAAGTCCTGTGCCAATTCAAAGTCCCATACAGCTGAAAGAGGAGGAAGGGTGGAATAATAATTATAACAGTGAAAAAGGAATTCTTAATTAAACGTATGCGAACGGCCTAAAAGACCTTGAACCCTTATTCAAATTAAAAGTCAAATATGAATGTTTAAGGTCAATGTTAAAATGTTCTAAAAGACGAATAGTTTTAGGATCAAAGGTGAAGTATTAACATTAGACATATTCAAAGTCTTTATCGCCCTATATTGTCTAATGAAGATTAGGATATAATTAAACGCTCGAATTAGGGATCCCCGTTTAAGTTTCATGTTTAAAACAAAATTGTCCATACATTCCACTCACGTAAATTTCAAGTGAGAAAAATGGAGATAGTTCTATTGAGTATATGAAATGAAATGAAATGAAATGATTGGCCTAGATGTCCCGTTAAGGGCAATGGCCTCCTCGAAGAGGGTAAGCTCGAATACACCTACATGTGGTGAGCTATTCCACATGAGGGATATTTGTGCTCTTGGGCTTTTATGCAATTCCTGGTCTTTGTCCACTTACATTAGTCTGGGTCATTGTGCACTTCATTGTAGTTTACGTCCTTACACTTGTTACGCTCCTATACACTTGTCTTCGTAAGACTTCGGTCGCATATGCACTGGTTTCAGTCACTGTTCACTTGTCTTCTTAAGACTTTCCAGTCATTCCTATTTCTTGCTCTGGTTGACCACTGTCGTCCTACAAGTTCCTTGAAGAGATCAGCCCATCTCTGTCTTGGTCTTCCGGGGGATCTTCTTCCAGTACGAGGGTCCCACATTGTGGCCTTGTATGTCCATCTGTCATCTTTGAGTCTTGCGACGTGGCCTCCCCACTTCCATTTGGTGTTGGTGGCTTGCAGTGCAGGGTCGGTAACTGCTGACATCTTCTGTAGTGTTTCATTTGTAACTCTGTCCCTCAACGATATGCCTAGGATTTTTCTCACCATATTTCTTTTGCACACTTGGAGACTGTTGCGAAGTTTGGAAGTGAGAGCCCACGTCTGACAACCATACAACAATACCGGCATTACACAGGTCTCTAGCGTTTCGGTTCTGAGTTTTCTGCTGAGAGTTTTCTCCAGGAGGATGAACTTGAGGGACCAAAAAGCCTTCCATGCGAGAGAAATCCTTCTTTTTACTTCTTTCTCAGTCTTCTGGTGGAATGATACTATTTGTCCTAAGTACACATATTCCGATACATATTGCAGTACTGTGCCATCTACAGTTATAGGTGTCGCCGGTCCGTTTGACATTACCTGTGTTTTGGTCATTGAGTATATACCTAACCATAACCAGAGCACGACTATATAATTTAGAGTTTTAATATAGGAGGACCCCTAAAGACTCCCAAAGCCTTTATTTTAGAAATTACACCGTTAACCATTTCTTTGGCCAGAGTGGTATCTAAAATGCACTTATTGCTATTTGTTTGATTTTGTAAAAAACTTTCTGACAGAAGGAAACGGTCTCTTTCTTTGAAATCCTTTTGCTAAGTTTGTATTAATGTAAAGAAATATAATACAGGGTACAATATAATAAAAACCTTGAAATACTCGATTAGATCTTTAAGGTAAATGAGTTGTTGCAAATGTGTGAAAATAATTTTAGATTTTCCAATTAAAGAAATATTATAAGTTTGTTAATTTAAGACTCTACCCGGCTATAAACCAGAAGGTCGCTGGTTCTATCGCAGATGAGGTCGATGGGGTTTTTCAATTGGTCTAATCCTTCCAATGACACTATGGCCCTGGGGAAGACTCAGCCTCAAACAGAAATGAATATCAGGAGTAATCCTGAGGGTAAAAGCGGTCGGTGTGAAAGGCTGACAACCTTGCCTTCACATGCCGATTATCTAAAATATCGGAGCCTCATATCCTGGAACCTTTAGGGCTTCCATGGCCGGTATAGGGAAGACTTTCCCTGCTATTAGTGAATAAAACGTAAGTTTAAATAGGCATATAAATAGCCTATGTGTAACCAAATACCAGGTATAGAATCACCAGAAACATTGCAGAAAGTCTATGCTTGTAGATGTTAATTGTACTACCGGTATAATCATTGTTTTGCTTCTTTGCGGGCCCCGACCCACGAACCACGTTATCCTGTCATTGGTCGCAGCACCTACGTGGGCATAGTACGTGTCTTAGAAGTTTATCTGGACATCGTAGTATAAGCACTATGCAAATTACTCATGTGCACAGATATATATTATAATCAGAGCATTTGTAATGTGTAGGAAGTTAAAAAATAGTGCAGGAAATATCATGTGCTATTCTAGTACAGTTTTTTTTTTTACGGTAATCTTAGATAAATCTCTGAGAAAGTTAACTATTGCAATCTCGTCCTTTACCAACATTTCCTATTGCTTTTCATACCGTTTGGAAACCTGCTTCCATATGAATCAGATCTATGTAATATTGCTCTTCCATGTCATCTGAATCTAGCTGTGGCTTAAATCTTGATGAAGTAGCAAGAGCACTCTTGAATGATGAACATTTCAGTTTGATCGCTCTTGAGAACGATTCCACGGAACTCAATAATGTCAAAATTTACAGTTTCCATCGATCTGTGATAAAAGCCAGTATCATCAGTGCATAAGTTAAAGAGCTGGGGGGTCATGTTCAACAACAAATTGTTACCTTCTCCTTCCTTGTATGACCTTTCCAATCGTGACTAACGTTTATCAACTCTCTTCTCTCTTTTCGTGGCGAAAGAGCTTCAGTGCAGCTTATAGTGAAACATCAAAAGGTCACAATATAGTTATGTTCTCAGGTAACGAAACTTTCGTAAAACGAAGTCAATATGGAGGGTGTTGAACATAGAGGCATCCCATTTTAACGATCAGCATTCATATTTATTATTATCGAATGTTTTACAGCAGCTCATATGTTTTATTATGAAATCTATTATGTTTTAATAGGTCTTTAAATATCCTCTGTGGCTATTCTGACCTTCGTATATTTTACAGCACAACACAAAATATACCCTGTCATTAAATACTAACAATGTACTCTACATGTAGTAGTCTACATAAAGCTTATCTATTAATGAAAATTATGAATATTACTACTGTATTATACGCCATTCTAGACACTTAATTTCTGGGGCACAGCTTTATGCGATACTGATAAAGAGTAATGGATGGAAAAGGATAACTCATTAAAGGACAGAACCAAAGTTTTCAAATAAATAACTCTGAACACATTCGCTATATTCACCACAAAATAATACCACCTGACTTGATTAGAATTTAAGCTTGAGTCCATTGGGAGCCAAGACAATGGTCTGAACATTAAGCTATTTTCTGAAAATATAATTTTGTAGAATTTCAGATCAAGGTGCAGTTTACAATTAAGAGGAAATGGATTACAATGTGCATTTAATACATAGATTGTTTGTTCAAATATAATTATAAATGTGGATTTAGTTATAATATTATTTAAATTGTTAATATAATATTGCTCCCTATATTTCCGGTAACTTAACACGAAAATATAGCCTAGCGAGAGACGGGCGATATGTACAGGTAGTGGGGGAAAAAACGGACCAACTAAAATATCTAAGTTGCCTAGCGGCATTCATAGGATAGCAGGGAATGTATTGTAATTTGTTCTAGACAATGTAGACAATCAATTGAGAAATAATTTCACACAATTTGCATTGCTTGTGAAAACAAACATTTCCGTTACATCTCTTACATTTATTTACGTATAACCAGGCTCTGAATATTAACAATCTAAATAATATTACAATATTACATTTTCGTGTTAGATTACCGGGGATATATGATCGAACTTGTGATGGGCAGAATGATAGCGAGCAGGTTTCCTGCTTCATCTGATCTCATTCCACAACCATTCCATTATCACATAGAAATGTGATATGCAAATGAATCGAAATAAAGAATTCTAGTACTCATTATAAAACTGGACTCTGTGCTGAGAGATGTTACGATAAATAACGGCTATTGTTCTTCATATGCGTGGATGCTGAACATTGTTTAATAATGTGCATTTCAATCTCAGTATTTATTTCTGTTTCATTTTTATATTATTGGTTTATTTATTATATTTGTTGTGAACAGCATACAGAGAAGCCCAAATGATCCAAAGAGAAGATAAAAACAGGTTATGTATGGCTCACGGAATATGAATGCAATTTCAACATTGCTTAATTATGTTAAAAAATCAATTACAAAATCGGTGTCCGAATAACGAATACAGAATTGTTTTAACTCCACCTTTCAACAGCAGATGCGATAAGAATAAACGTTTTATTATCAATCCTGTTCATTATATTAAATAAATAATATCAGGTAAACTGATGTAACAAAATGCCAGAATGCTTTTGTTTAATCAGTGATAATTGGAATTATGATATGCAGAAAATAAGTTATTTTCTTTTAATCGATTTCAGAGTTAAGCTCCAGATCGATTCATTAAGGAGGACTTACGGAAGAAGAAAGGTCTAGTTCTTTTTAATCAGATTAACATCGTGCAGCATTAGCATAACTATACAGATGTGATATTTTGACAATCGCATACTCACTTAAAAAATAAAAAAAGGACAAATTGGCCGACTTTGGGACTTGAACCAGGGACCTCCAGAATGCGAGCCCCAGACGTTACCATCTCTGTCACCTCACACGGTTTAACGGTCTAGTTTGAAAAGCATATGTGAAGGAATATGTGGGTAATGATATTTCTCAAAGCTAAATGTATTGCAACACTGTAAAACGATATGTTGTCATGAGAACTGATTTGCATTTGATAAATTCTTTCTAAAATATTACCGTAAATAGGCGCAAAATTGGGCATTATTCCGGTACCGGTCAGTCGATTTAGTCCAAAATAAATAGACTTCTTCACATGGATGTTATAAGTGCATGTATCAAGTTTCATGAAAATCCGACAAAGCGTATTTGAGTTATCGCGCGCACAGACACACGGACTGACAGACATTTTCCCTCCCCACATAATCTCATAGAGTAACATTCTGGCACTTAATAAATTCTGATAATCCAATTCGAACGTTTATTCTAAATTGCATTTTTTCTGGAATTCTACTTTACAACGGCATATGCGATAAGAATACGTTGCTGATTTCTGACCAAGTTAAAGAAATTTTTCCTTAAAGGAAACTGTACTTAAAACCAACCCGAAGTAGTTAAACTTTATTCTAAAGAGGTGTAGAGTGTACGTGAAAATATTTAAATAGTATTTAGAAGTTGAAGAAACGAACAGGATTAATGTATTTAATCTCTTGAGGATTTTAGTAATACTTCCTTAGTATGCTCGTTTGTCAGACGAAAAGATTTTTTCATGAACTAGGAGGAAGGTGGCTTTCTTCAAAGTTAAAGAAACACAGAATAAGAATGCAAGATAAAAAGTTGGTAGAGGCAGGGATAAAAGTTTCTTCCACGACAAAAATTCTCACGTTCGCAGTAAACTTCGCTGCAGGGAGGTTGCAATATAAAAAGTTAGTTAACTTTTTAAAGCAGAGTTCTCATGATAACTGCCAGAGGACAGATCTCACTGGTGGTAACCGCAGGCAACGTCATCTGTAATTAAAATTACAAACTTGAACCGATATTTCCTGAATACATCCTAGAGTGTATTACAAATATCATGCAACGTGAAGTTGGACACGAATTATCGGTACTTTCATCACATGATTTTCATTGCAAATCATTTTGAAAATAATTTTTAGTAATAACTACAATAATTTATTCACTTATGCACATTTTTAATTCGTTTCTTATTTTATCAAGACTTGCACATGATACATTTATAACCCAACCAGATAACATTTCCTGTTTTCTATCCCTTGAATGCCTTGTACACTTAAAATGCCTGCCAACAGTCAGACTCAGAACTTCTCCATTAGATCTGTGCTATTATGTGAATTAACGACACTAGGAGAACAGGGTTCGAAGCTTAATGAAACTGCAGTTATGATTTTTTATTCGAAGTAAATCTGTTTGCCCGCTGTTGTAGATTTACGGCACGTTTAAAAAACACAATTTCCTAAAGTTACCAGCCTTTTCTTGTTTGATTTATTAGAGAGTAACTATAGGCTACTAGGAAAAAGCGAAAAGTTCAATTACACTGTGATTCTGTAGTAAAAGAAATCGTGCTAAAGAGACGTAGGTTGTCAGTTCAAGAACTATATTTGACGTGTTTGACGTAATTGTAGTTCTAAAAACGAGTAAATTATCGAGAAACTTCCGCCATCAAGTCCGTTGAGCGACTGAACATCCCCTCGAAAACAATACTGGAGTTGTATAAAGAAGTCCACTTCATCGCTGAAGATTAAAATCATCGCAGGGCTGATATGGTGACCGTTAACAAAACTGCACTACCCGGAATTCATTTTTGACCCAACAGTGAATTTAGAGAAATGCACTGAACAAGCTATTCACGTGAATGCGGATACCGACCATGCATCCTTCACCTTAGTGAGAACTGCAACTTGCTGGTAAATGCATGATAAATAAAGGCTCTTCTTTCTGGAACACACTCTGCACCTTTCATTTTCACTAAATAATTATAAAATTATCTTTTAATTTCAAATGGGAGTAGCCTACTGTTAAAATTAGTAATAAGATTTTGTGAAATCTGTTCTATTTCTTACGTTAATCATTAATAATGATTTTATAAAATGTTTTTGGCCCAGAGTAATTACGTAATGCATTTTTTCTACCTGAAATATCTGTACCTATAATTTTAGTAATATAATGTAACACATTCTAATTTTAAATTCTACATGTGTTGAAAGAATTCGTCATGCAACATTGTTATTAAAAGATACAAAACAGTTTTAGTTAAAATTCAGGCTAAGCTTTTCACAATTTCCCACTTCATTGCCAGTATTGAGCACACCATCTTTAAGGTTACATATCTAAAACCTCATTCTCAGATTCCTCCCTTTGGAACAAAGAGATCATTAGAATGAATATCATCTTCCAAATCACAGCAATCAAAAGGAACGTGTCCTCCAATGTCGATGAAGCAAGAAATCAATCCATACATAGAACAGAAAGAAACATTATTTAAAGAACTTCTAAAGAACACGCTGTGTAAAGAAAAAATCGCGTCCAAGGCTATCTTCAACCTAATGTACCGTATTGGTGACAAAATTTTAATTAGAGATTTCTTTCGCCAGTTACGTCATAACAGCAAAGCTTATGTAACCAACGCGACTCGGACATCACATAAAAGCATTCAAGAGTTTCGTTCAATTGCAACTGTGACGTCAGAAAATCTTGCAAGGTCTGGATAGAATAACACAGCAGTCTTTTCTTTAGACTAAGTGTCACAACAGGAAGCATGCCTTTTAAAACTTCTCTTGATGCTTTAAAGAGATATCAAATCTTCTTTGAATTCTTCGTACACTTTAATGTCGTCTTTTCTTATGTAATGCAACACTGTGAAGGAACGAATTCGGGAACATCTATATACTGAATTAAGTATCATAAAGTATACTGTGCGTCAATGAATTATACTCGGATAATATAAGGACGCAGACGAATATTTTGGGATAGGTATTTAAGGTTCGCAAAGTTGAAGTTCTGTGTCAAACTTCGGTGTAATATTTAAAACTCAACCGTATAAGCATTAAGCGAAATGACAGCTATAAATAATAGTTGGAGATGAGCATGGGTAGCCCTTTGGCCAAACTCAATGCCGGCCCCGCAAGATTGTTCAATCCTATATCTCTATTGCCAGAAAATAATACAATTATTAACAGGCACTTTTATCTTTCGTATACTTCCTCCAAAAAGAGGTTCCCACAGAGATCAAAGTAAAACATTCAAACAACAATAGCCTACGCTTTAAGAAGCTACATGCAGCAACGTTAACGATGGATCTGCTTAGAAATGCTTGTGTAAACGATTCCTCAGAATATAAGCTGAATATTTGAATAGGAAGAGAGACATAATTTTGCATACTCTTTGGTCTAGAAGAAAGTTACTGCGCAATTTTATAAACTGACGTGTGTTTGTGACTTTGCACCAATCATTACACCTGCCACTTGTACTTTGTTTAGATTGTATTTTTTATTGTGGTAGGTTTATAGATGTAGCCTATCTTCTTCAACGCAGGGAGGTCATGGGCTGGTTCTTGTCGTTCCCAACATTAATGTAGGGACGATTATGCTGCACAATTCTGCACTTTTCTAGAAAATTTACATATTACGCTTGCTCTTCCTTCCCCAAATAATTCATGATACAATACACTCCTGTTTAAGGGTAGTACTACTACTTCAATACTAAATAGATTTACTGGATTTAAGAAATAGCATTACTAAAGAGCATAACGAGTAAAAAAGAGAAGACTCTATACACTAATTGATCCTTCAGCATGCATTTTGAGATCTATACTCCGAACCCGTTGGGATAGGAACTTGTAAAAGTGCAGCTTGAAGGATGCGAAAACGCATTGTATTATTATTATTAGCGAAAAGAAAGTTCAAAAATATGTCTGTCTGAGTACGGCTTTTGCAGTCCACGAACATTTTAAATTCTAGTTAGTTTTCGTTAGGATTTTTAGTACAAAGTTTCAATTACTTTATGCACCTTCTCAACCGGAAGTTCCCTAACCAAATTATTCATCTCTGTCCTCTCTACTGACCCTATAATTTGATTGATTGATTTATTTAGATCTGAAGACCATACAAGGTATAAGAACACGTCAACTACTAAAACTATGATAAAAACTATGAGTTTGGAACATTAAAATTTCATGGAGCTTACATCGAGGTTAACAAATTCCTCAATCTTATAAATGGGTCTGTCCACCATCCAATCAAGAAGGCACCTCTTAAATTTGTGCCGTGTAATTCATTAACACCCGGTAGACTACTCTCGTTCGATATAACTTGTTATATTTAAATAATAATAACAGAGATAATTAATGTTTTAACTTTACTTGTATTCCGGAATGAAATACCAATATTTAGCTGGACTTTGACAAAACCTACCTGAAGAAGACTGCAAATCATAAAACCACTGTGAGAGGGTTTAGTTATTGATTGCAAATGCTTTTATAATTATAATATTAAACATTTACCAATAACTCCACCAAGCCAAACTGGCCAATTTGAGATGTTTATAGTATCATATAAGAGGCATTTTGGTGGGCTAATCCAGTAGCAAAGAATACTTCTGTGCTATTTTCTGTATCCTTGCATATGATCTAACAAGCTATGAGCAATAATTCGTAATACTCATGATAGTGTAGTTCCTACATTAAGGTGGAGAATGAATGAGCTCTGTCGTCCTTTGATCGATATTAAATCCAATTAGCTACATATTAGAGTTTAATTAGTGAAGATATAAATACACGAACTAAATATCGTTCAAACCATACCTCTTTTATTTCAGGCTTTTATTCTATCTCTTTTCCTCTCTACTACAGTTAAAGAACGCTACGATTCTGTCTTCCACTAATTAATTCTATTGAGAAGAAAGCCTGCCTGGATTTATCAAATTCGGTATAATATTCCATTAAATATACAAACAGGATTCTTTCATATAAATTCAAAGAAATAATCTACTATGATTCCACATAAAGACAAAAAATCGAGCTATGGAGCTGCGCATACACATATCTTTATTGCAAAACTACTTTCCATATAGGCTTTTTAGAATTTAAGGGCAATACTCAATAATTATGGTGCGTTTAAATATGGAAGAAAAATCCTATTGCACCGAGCGAGGTGGCCGAGATGGTAACGTCTTGAACTCGCATTCGGGGAGACCCCTGGTTCAAATCCCGTGGCCGGCCAATTTGACATAGGTTTTTTCATGGTTTCTCCAGTCGTGAAGACAAATGGCAAATTCCGAATTGGTTATTTACATATCATGAATCATTCTCACCATTTCATCCTATATTTGATTAAATTAATATAAGTTGAAATTTATTCCATAAAAATACACTAACAATAGAAACAATTGACAAGCAGTAGTTCCATAGCCCACCCCACTGTATAGACACAGATCCCGAACTACTGATATGGCCTAGCAGCTAAAAGGAGTATAAACACAGCTGAAATAAATAAATAAAATTCTCATTGCAAAAGTCGCAAAAAGATACTGCTAACAATATTATCCAATATCCGAAATTTTCCTGAAAATACTCTACTGATTTTTCTTTCGAGGATCTAAGGCCAGTGTCCGAAAGGAAGAGAATTTGGAAATGGATCTGGAAGTAAATACATATGCGCAATCCTCTGATTTTACTCTCAAATATTTATTTTCTCTATCCCAGATGTCACTTTATATCACTTAAAATATTATCACCTTGTGACATTCTATTAAATACACAGTGATTCAGGAGCTTTGTGCTTACCTTCAGTTGTTCCAAGACAATAGTTTGCCAATATCACGACGAAAGAGCGAAGAATAATTTTTGTTTTAAAAACGCGAGTTCTTCATAATCCCTGTCCGAGACATAGGTTTTTTTTATGGTTTCCCCAGCCGTGAAGGCAAATGCCGAATTGGATATTTACATACCATGAATCATCCTCACCATTTCATCCTGTATCATATCCATTTAAATTAATATCAGTTGAAATTTACTCCATAAAAATACACAATAACAGTAGAAACAATTGACAAGCATAGAGGCACAACGTCAGAGGCACGGTTTTTCAAGGAAAACTAAAATAAATCGCGTCGTATAGCATCACATTATACACAAACGAAATACATGTGTGTGTTTGTTTTCAATGTAATTATTTGCAATTTTATATATTGAATTATCTTAAAAGCAGAGTTTACCTAGGAACAAATTAATAATATCAACTTTTCATTGCTTTAAGCTTTACTTATCCCTTGCCAATATAAATAAATTGATTAATCGTATTTAGTATACGATATGTAAAGATAACACGAAGCAAGTGTAGTGGAATGAGACATTTTACAATTGGCAGCTATACGCTTTCAAGCACAAAATTATTAGAAACCCTGATGAATAGGTAAATATTACATTGAAATTTACAACATCCGAATTAATAATTTGTCAACCTTCATACGATTAATCACTGTCAGTGTGAAATATCCGATACCTTTAACGTAATTGCAAAAAATCAATATATTAATAATAGTATACTCAGCCTTACTACCATTCATTTACAAAATTACAAACTCGATACTCATTCCTAATATCAATGGAGTGCCTAAAAGTAGCATGGGTCCGAGGAAATGATAACACACGTAGGGTTTAACTTTCCGTCTCGCTCTGACCCATAAATCATCACCCCAGCAGAGCTCGTATATTTTTTCACATTTATTGCAACTACAGCTGTCAGCCAATTAAAACGTGTAATTAACAGCCAGCCATTAATCAAATAATAGCATTCTAAAAATCATGTGACACCCATTTTCCCCTTTTAGTACACAATAAACATGAAAATTTACCTATTGTGAAATCAAAACACTTTTGTGCTTTAAATAATAAAAAATACAAGTCTACATTTATATCAAATGCAAATTGGAATATATGGGTTCAGAAACAACTACAAATTAAACAAAAAGTTCTAAAGAATGTGTGCACTTCAGGCTTATGCCCATTACGTATCTCATAACTTCTTAAGTTTATAACGTAACATTTGAAGTCATTGGCGTATTATATAACTATAAATACTTAAGTATAGATAGTTATTCAAGTAATCTAGGATTAATGACTTTTAGAATTCTTATAATTTGAATTGAAACGTATTTTGGTCCTTAATATCGAAATCGTTACGCGAAATTGTATTTTCTTTTGATAATTAATCTTCAGTGAGAAACAGAAACTCTTTTCCTGAAGTTTGCATAATTTTCACTGAATTAACATGACCACTTGCACAAATAAAATTTAGGCTATATAAATATACCGGTCCTAGATATTACAGGATATTAAATTTGTTATATAGGCCTAATATGGAAAAAATGAATTTCTTTACTATACATCATACCAATATCCAATACATTGTACATTCATAGTGAACCGCATATAAGAGATTCATATTATTATACAATTAAGATATATTTCTTCGCAAGAAAATTCATGAGACATTAATACATCCCCCCCAAAAAAGAACTTTTTGTTTAGTGTCTCAGATGTTTTACCGGATTTTGGCTATACTTAGTGTGCTTATTTCAAATATGTAAACAGTTTTCCTCTACCAGCTCTACTTTTATATAGATTGCCATTAATTTATAACCTCGTTCGCGAAACAAAATCTTAATAATATAGCTAGAGAAGGTTCTTGACCATACTTCGGACCCGTAGGACGAAAACTGCACGAAGTACAGAAAAACTAAAAGCTGGATTATCTTTTGGCCCTCAAATTGACAGCTCGTAAGTCATAAACGACCGTACAATATGTGATAATATCAATTTTCTGACTGACCCCAAGTTATATTGTTATTGTAATGTTAATGTAATGTTAGTGTGTTGCTGTTTTCTTCACGTGATTTAGAAAATAAAAATAGGCACTGCTTTTTTATTTATATCGAATGTAAAATGGGATAATAAGCATAATGGTAATATCTCACAAATTAAAGCTGATAGGGAAAAACTAATGGCACATTTGGCATCATAGACCTAGATATACACAGAATAGGTATAAAATCTAAGGCCCCAAAATGGCTGTTGGTCAGTGTAATAGATTACCAGTTCTCATACGATTTCATGCTTTTTATGTCAAGTTCTCAAGTTACATAACCTTTGGCAACATCACTTCATTCTCTTATAGTTTTACCGTGTATAATTTGAATGTGCATGCTCCCAAACGCGAGCAAATTGGGAGAATTTTCCAGTTCTACCATTCATGATACACAGCATACAACATATTTAAACAAACTAGATGAACGGTATAATTTTTGCAGCCTGCACCGGCAAGAGCTTAATCACGTAAACTTGACCTGACGTCCGAACCCGCTGTACCATTTCCAGTTGTATTTATCCGTCCAATAAAAATGATTTGTACGTAAATCATACTGACAGTGCATGCAAACTACGTAATATATATATGCAACCAGGGAAATTCCAGCACACCATGCGCATTAATAATCTGAAATCGCAAAAAACTCAAAATGAATTCCAACCCTAATAATACATCCAAAGCTTACATACCACGTAGAAAAAAAACTTACACTTTACGACAAAAAAAATTAATAGAGTCGTGAAACGTCAATAGGCCTATTCGTGTAAGTTTACAGCGCTTGATATACACATGAAAAATGTTTTATTTTATATACAAAAAACCATAATTATTATATTTTGAGCCTGAACAGATCACAACAGTGTTACTCATTATGTTAGCTCACTGGATTCGTCGTTGTTAGGGTTCGCAGGTTCAACTCCCGCAAAGTTGGTTTTTAATTTACTTTTTAAATGCTATTGAGCAATTTGGTAGAGAATTATATGAAATCTAGCTATAATTTCACAAAGTTTCTGTACAGCGAATACAAGTTATGAATATTATATTCGTAAAGAGATTCTTGGTTCTTTGACGAACTACTTTAATTTGAAGGCACAATATTTAACTGCAAGCCTATTTATCAATATAAAAACAACAAAGCTAATTTCTTTTATCCCGACATTCTTACGGCTTAATTTTTAACACCATATTTTCTGATATTTGCTTATTTTAATATATGAAATGGATTTTTAACATCTCATATGTTTTACTCGATTAAAAATAAATAATATAAGTTAATGTTCTGCATACAAAATTACACCAGAAAATGTATTTTACTCAATATCAGTCAGCGTCTAAGAATTTGTTGTGTGTAAGCAATACGCCAAAAACTAAAATCTATATCGTTCACTGAAAAATATTATAGACGGAGTACCAAATATTCATGTTATAATTTATCAAAAAAGTAGGTAGAGACAAGATTCTAACTATCATATTATTTCTAGCGCTGCTCCTTCAAACACTCAGTAAGTTAACCACGACATGGTGACTGCTTTTGTGGATATCTCGTGCTTCGTATGGTATTGCTATGAGGACACTACTTTGAAACATAACTGGCGTTACTGTGAACAAGTTTCTCGAAATAATCCCGATGTTTTCCGAATGGAACTCAGAAGCTTTAGCCTAACCACTGTTCTTTTCAGTCGTAAAATTTTCTTATTTATTATTCTTTAAAATTTCAGAATATAAGTAATGGAACCTATTTTTGTGCTCCTGTTTAGTTCAAGGAATGGAGTGCCATCCCTCAAGAATATATGGTAACTTTCGTCCACATTTTGAAGTATTCATTCTTCAATGCATTTTACTTGTACTTTAAACAATTTGTAACTGTAAGAACAAGTCTTGCCCAAACAAGCTATTACCCCGTACATCCTTGGAAAGGCCTCAAAATGCAGTTTTCTTCAATGTCAAATCTTTGATATAACGAAGAGGATAGCTCCAAAGTTGCATAGTTTTAGTATCCTCCATGGCCATACCGATCAAAAAAAGATTCACACATTACACTGACAAAAATTACCTCACGAATCAGTAACCAGTTTGGTACAAGAACCTATGACATTTCAACAAATCACAGATGCCTATCGCCAAAATGCTTTTTTTGTACAAATTCATGCTAGAAACAGTAGGGTTCTCGAGACATGCATTAAACTATTTTGATTAGACGACTAACAATCCTAACATCAGGAATTTCCAATCCTACTTAGTTTTTATAATTGTGTTTTCAATAATTGTTCACGTAAGTGGTATTATGTTTCAGTTGATCTTCAGAAGTACGTAGGCCTACTATATTAATAAAAGAATATAGGACTATGTCCATACGTGCATAGAAGAGTGGATATTTTTTAGTATTTATCAGCAAAGAATTTCAAGAATGGAGTTGGCTCGTTCATGATTATTTACCGACAGGGGTGTACTGCAACTTAGACCTGTGGCCGTTGCCGGCGTGTGGAATTTTGTGCCACAGAAGTTCTTCTACATGCCTGAATCTACAGACATGGGCTTATCACATTATGCACACATAAATGCCATCGACCTAGGCTGGGATCGGACGTGCTACCTGAGGAACAGAAAACACCCCACTCATATTGCGCCATCCAGACTGATTCTAAGGAAGAAATTGAACATTATATCAGTAGGTCTAGTTCCATGCGGCAGAATTAATCCACTAGCACTGATGCAATGGAGGAAGCAATAACTTGTAAGTATTTGATTTTTTTTATATTGTTCACCTTTGTTGTTTTATATATTCACTGCGAGACCCAGATCATCTCAAGATATTCCCTTGCAACTTAGTTCTTCGCGAATATTTCGTTAAAATCCTAACCACTATTTATCATCAACGACGAGAGGTTGTGATTTTACATATACACTTATGGAAAATCATTTCTTCATTTCACGAAAAGTAGGAGATAAATACATCATTAAAACAATGAAATTAAATAAACATACTGAATTGCCTACGTATTTGTTTACCATGTCCGCCATGTCTTTAATTCAAAGAAACTCGATGGTTTTATTGTAACTATAAGGCTAAAACAAATGTATTACGCCTACCTAAACAATCAGTTTTAATACATACCAGAGAGAGAAAAATACTAGGATAGCGTTAAAATAGTAAACAAATGCTACCGACATGATACTATTTTATCAAGAAGGTTAGACATGATTGACTGAAATTTTAAATTTCTTTAAATTTCATTGGTTGAAAGTGGAATGATGTGGTATGAATAAAATTGTGTTTTACAATGGCCAAAGAAGGAATCAATTCAACAAATAGCAACGTTTCATTTGACATTTAAATAGACATGAGTCAAGCATTTTTATCGATGCTAGTTTTATTCTCGATTTGATTGGATAGGAAAAAATAAAATGCCTATGGTTCTTATATTCTTCATCTTATCACTTTAACTATGTAATATTTATTGACGACCGCCTGCACAATCTAGTGGTTTGTAGACTATTGTTGGCTACAGACCTGCAAGCCAAGTTTGATCACCTAATTTTCTAGAATATTCTGAGGTAGAAAGATATGGAACGGGATGCATGCAGCCTCATGAGATAAACTGGAGAAACCATTTTAATACATCCCATTTCAGAAACTTTCATCAGTAGTCGTAGAATTCAGCATTTTGACAAATATGCCCTAATCCAGTAAGCGACAAAGAAAAAGAAAGAGTGGACCTTTTTTTGCCGGAGATATACAGCCATGAAGGAAATATTCTACTGAACATACGAATGTTACATAATTTTAAGGCTTTTTATACTTCATAAAATCTTTTATTAATCTTCGGTCTGTATACTTTTATCTGATGGTGATATCTGGTACATTTACTTGGAACGAACACTCCGGTCTGGTTTATTGATCTGTATTGTTAACACATTCCGTGTCGTAAAAAGTGACAAGGAAAGGTTTGTTTGAATTTGTATTATTCAAGTAAATAGTGTAGTTCAAACTCTGGCAATGAGTTACGGGTGATGCAATAGTGTTAACTGTGAAATACCCCATAAATAAATATATTTCTGTTATTTACTGATCTTTAATCGTTAAAAAATAATCAGCTTATAACATCTTGTTAAATCAAATAAATCTTCGGTCGCACTGTCTGTAACGAAATCAAACACTGATGAGAGAGAACGATAGAGAAGTGAGATCCGTGACACGACTATCAATTATGTAATTCTGCCTGTACAGATCAATTTTACATTCTCACAGCCATTTCATATTTAGGAATCCCTAGAACTGTATATATAAAGTAAATGAACAAAAACATTTACAATAAAGTTCATTTCGTTCAACTACACATTTCCCAAGAAAGCATTCAATTTCAAGAGCAATTCAACAAGAAATGGATGGATCGTATGATGAAGACTTTATTACTATGGAAGCTATGACCATACACGTACCACAGTACTCTTAGTTCTTTAGTCTTATTCCTTTTGTAGGTTAAACATAGGCATTGACTTGTAAATTTATTGTGGGTGCTCAGCCAGAAAAGAAAACCTCATTCTAGTGTAATAGTCTATAATATAAGTTGAAAGAACTTAATTAAAACTTACTTACAACTCAATGACAATAGACAATTCCTAAGAAAGCTAAAGAAATATGATCCATTTTATGGAACCCGGAGGTTCATTGCCGCACTTACATGAGTCCGCCATTCAACCTAATTCTGAGCTAACTCCATCCAACCATCCCTCTCAAATCCTTAAATCACTATCCTACTGTCCTACTGTTATCCTCCCATCTACGTCTAGGTTTTTCAAGTGATCTTCATTAAGCTAACGACAATATTAATTGATAAGCATAAGCGTCCTGTTTAAGTCAATTTATTGCATTATTAACAACACTAGCCTACTAGTGTTCTTGAGGATTAATAAAATCTTAACATGTATGTAAGGTATGTAAATATTATTCGGGGTTCTCAGTGCCCCCATTAATTATTTTGGGGGTGCTGGAAATGCAAAACACCCGGAAGTCGTCACCTATGGGTCTAGAACCGTTAGTGTTCACAATTCATCATATTGAACTCCCCACACCTTTTCCGAACTGAAAGAGGAATCTAAGAAAAACAATGAGTCATATCCATTGTATTCATCAGGAGAATTTTAATTCCCTTCCATATATCAGGTTTGTTTATTTCTTATTTCCCATAACTAGTATTTTTATAACCCTTTTCTTCACAACTCAATAAATTTATAAGACCCCGATTTTGAACTGAATATTTGTATTAAACCTTGTTTCAAGATAAACTACTATCATTGGACTAATATTTAGCCTATAGTTTATTAAAAAACTTTAGATTTTAATTTCTATAGTAGGCCTATATTAACATTTAAAATATTTATAGCATAGATATTGCACTTTTTCATTTGACGTTTAAGAATATTAATATTTATTACGAAACATTAATACCTTTGGAGTAAAAAAAACATTTCATTGTTATATGAAATGTTGATACATATGGAGTAAAGAACAACCATTTCAATGTTATGATAATTACCTATAATGAATATGCTTCTAATTAATCAGAAATTAGTCAACTATTTCAGGCCTATACAGTGAACATATCAAATTATAAGGTGAATGCTCGCTGGTTGCTAGTTGCTCACTTATTTTTAGTGCGTAAGTCTGTATGCTCCTTTAAATTATATCTAAATAAATTTATATGGAAAGACTAGTAAATAAGAAAATAAATACAAATATACAAGCTGTGTACAGGCTTCAGAATATATGCAGATAAAGCGACATTATGAGCAAACTATGCTCAAGTACCGGTATATAACGTATGTACCTATTCTACGAGATCTGTAATCATGATCTATAATAGATCTATGCGTATCTATAATCATTAACTACAAGATATGCATGCACCTTCAGTCCTACATTTAAAACAAACACACAAAAACCGTTCATAGACAGAAGATAAATCTGCTTGTATAAATAATAGATCTACTTTTTCCCGTTGCAATATGAAGGAAGTTATTCTGTTTAAAAAAAACCATCAACTTATTTGTGCCTAGAGCAGTAAGACTTAATTAATAATTATTTCGAAAGAATGTTTTTATTTCTATCCATCTCTTTGGTGTTTTTAATATGGAATAACTTCCAAGACGCTTCATTTATTAAATAATCTCTCACTTCCTCAGAGTAAGAATTTCCAATTAAAATTAAGCTTCATAGTATTGAAACTCTATGCTCTAAAGGGTAAATTGAAAGTTACAGAATTATAAATACATTCTATAGAATACCGTCGAAACAGAACATTTATCTACAGCTTGAATCCAAGTCAGAACTTATTATCAGAGAAGCGATCAATAAATTGATGAAAGTCATTGTTATTTCCTTCGCTATCATTAATTTAAATTTTTGTACTAAGGCTTATTTGTATGATATTATATTGACATTATAAACTTAATTATTAACAAACAATTGTTATAATATCACATGGTAATCCTTCAGGGCAAGAAATTTGGTCTATTTTGATTCCAAAATATCAATATCCCTTGATTTCCTGTCATCTCCTAATTAATCTAAGATTGCATGAAATTTTGCTGAACTCCTACATTAATCACTGAGTTTTAAATTTTGGCGTTATAATTGTACGCAAGCCTAAACCCCTATACTTTGACTTAATTTACTACAAGTTTACTAACGCTCTTCCAACAATGGAAGCTACATAATACCGAAAAATAAATGAAACAGATGCTACTTAATAACAACACCTAGAATGATAAAATGTAAAAAGAAATAAAAAACTAATTCATATTCTTCTAGATTTACAATCCTAATTTGAGATAAACTGCTTTTATAAAGTACACTTTACTACATAAGTCGCCATTATACGACCCTATGACCCATATGACCCTATAGAAATAGCCAAACATTTTATTTTTATAGCTGTTATTATATAACACAACTTAAGCCTAATAAATGCCTGATTCTTTCGTGACTGTACTAGAATAAAACTCTCAGTGTAAACTAATGCACACGTTTTAATTTTTGCATGCTGTAGTTATTAAACATCATTTTGGGTACATTAGGCCTAAGTATAAATCACTTTAAAAAGCACAATGGATGATAGGTTAAACCTTCGGTGTATGTAATAATCTAACAACAGTCTAATATTAATAATCTAATAATAATAGTCTACTTTGCTACTTTACTTTCACAGCTCTTAACAGATTGTCCTTAACTATTAATATAAATAACATTTACTCTAAAACTTAAGAGGGTATCATCAGATTAAATTGCAAAGTAGTTAATTTATGTATTTGAATGCTAATAGTATGTCTGCAAAGCGCATTAAAACAAATTAGTCATCACGGTTGTCAATATAAAGCATGGAATTACTGTTGCTGCAATAAATTTTCACAGCGTGTGACTCGACCCAGAAACATGGTGACCAACTTCGTAAGCTGTCTCATTCATGCTGGCCTTCAGCTTCTTAGCTCATCTTCGTGTCTCGTTCTGAGTTATGATAATCTGTTACGGCACAGCTTCACCTAACAACAAAAGTGAGATAGAGGAGAAAGTGTTCAAGGTGCTAAATTGTAAATATCAGGGGTGTCCAAGCATAAAAGTGCTTCATTTTAACAAACTGCTCATGTTGCTTTACCAGGGTTATGTAATATCTGGAAAATGATAGATTGTGTAATAGTTGTATATCTTCGTTTGTGTATTAATAATATTTTATTGAAAGTTTTAAATCAATATAAAAAGACAAGAACATGACTACTGACGGTAAGCAGATCTATTTCGCCTACATAAACATGTTTCCAAACGGTTTTTATACTACAGTCTTAATGCAGAATCAGTCCAAGATTCCTTCAAGATTTTCTGCTTCTACTCACGAATTTTCATGATTTTTGCATCTACTTGCGTATTTGCATTATTTGTATCGTAATTTTAAATTGATATCTGGATAATTTATAATAACGATTAGGCCTACCTTTCTGTAAGATTTTTTATTGCCGAAAAATATCTTCATTTTCGTTTTGTAGGAAATGTCACGCATATCCCATATTTACTCTCCTTTCAGTGTAAAATAATCCACATGAATGTAAACCTTAATAAATTGTTTTGAGTAAGCTATAGCAAATAACTTTAGCAAGAAATTTTAGTTTTTAAAGTAGGATTTTTAACAAGATTATCCAATAATTTAAAGAGCGTTTACTAGCGAATATTCTGGGTCTCCAGTTATCACTTACTGGAAAAAAGGAGGCACCGTATGGCGTAATTTTGTGAGAAAATTCACTATTTCAGAAGGTTGTTGTAAGTTAAGTGTACTCGATTCCTTAGTTTGAAATTTAAAATGATCAGAATACGCCTTACTATTAATCTGATAATTAAAGTAAAAAATAGGATAAAGATTGGAGTCTGAAACTTTTCGTACCCACTCCATTTAAAAAATCTCATGGCATCAACAGGATGGTTGCGTTATTACATCTGGAACAGTATTTATCCGGAATTTCCATTTCTCTTGTTACCAATGCCTCTTACAGATGCAGTATCATTTCTGTAGCATACAAGCTGTTCCATGTAAACCATGGCGCCAGGAATGAATGCCACATTTGGATTGCAATTTCTTTATATACATTTGTATTGTCACTGCAGGAAAAGTGACAGTTCTCTAAGCAAAGAGTTCTAACGGAAAGTCATCCCATTCGTTATTTATAGGATTGATTTCATTTGTGCTGGTTTAGTAATTTAGGTCGGATTTTTCTGAGGTAGGGAGGTCTGGTAGGGGTGCACTCAGCCTCGTGATACAAACTGAGGAGCTACTTGATAGAGGAGTAGCGGGTCCGGTCATGAAAACCACCATTAACGGCCGTGGGTGTCGGCATGCTGACCACATGTCCCCCAATCCTGCCATCTGCCTATAGGTAGATGACGCAGCGGTCGGGAGGTAGGCCTTGTCCCTTCGGGGATGTCGCGCCACGGAGTTTAGTTTTAGTTTATAGGCTACATGGTTTAAATGATGTTAAATTTTATAACTTATATCCGTAGAGGAGGAACTTTAAACTAGATGACCATCTAAAAATATAATGCTTACCATTTTAGGTGATCTCTGTGGTTCGGACTCGTATAGTACTTACTGATTAAATATTAAACCAAATGCCAAGCTTCCAACATTATTATCATAATATTATCAGAGATAATACGGAAAACGCGCTGGTAATAAAAGGCTTCATCTTTGCCTACCGATAACTGTAAAGAAAAGTAAAGTATTCTACTGCTATTATGAAATTCTACGGTAACAGGCCTATACTATCTTAGTGGTGCTACTTTTTTCTTTTGATTCTTGTCATAATCCGGCTCTAATTATCTTCTATTCCAAATACATTCTTTGCGTTGCTAAGGTCTATTTTTGATGTTTTCGTCGGTTAAAACTTTTTTAAAATTATTGACGTTTCATAATAATCACTCAAAGTAACTTGTTTCACTACAATGTATTAAGTGAAATTACCTTCAGTGCGTGGCAAGAGAATGTATACCCCTGGCTGTTAAGCCGTATTGAAATCACGCTTGAGAATGACAGGCATTGAGAATTTAGGGTCAAGTATAGGAGGAACATATAGTGAATGAAATAGCAAGAAAGCGTAACAAAGCAGAAAAGTGATGTATCGAATTTCTTGTTTATTTATTGGCATTGCTGTCCGATTACGTAACACATCATGAGAGAGGAAATATTCAACAACAATAACATTAAAATAGTACAAACGGGAGAATTCAAACAAGTGTAGTAACGTCAGTAGGCTATTAGGTAGGTTATTTTTTTTTCAGGATTATATAACCGAATATAGTTGAAGTATAAGATTTAATTTTTCGTCTTATACCCTCAAAAAAATATAATAAGATGCCATAAATATATAGAGTGATGTGGACAACTTTTTACAAAGAAGACAAATATTTATAAGCTTGCTATTTTATTGTGTAATATTTAAGTGGAAAACTGTTGACATATTCTAATGGTCAGTGAATTTTTTATGGTCTATGTTACTTCAATTAATTAGATTAAAACTGGAAGACAAAAATTTTAAAATGATAAGATGCAGTTTTTACTTATACAATTATATATAAAATGATAAAAAATTGATTATAAGATTATATATACATGAAAACACATATGACTTATATACAAATAAAAGTTGTCCTATAATAGTAGACTAAAATTTTTGCAAGTAGTGTTCTTGCGCGTTGTCTATATTAAAAGTAACACATTTATGTTTATATACAATTAAAAGTTGTCTTGAAGTTATAGCCTAAAAATAATCTTACAAGCAGTATGCTTGCGCGTAGTTATGTGACTATGTATACCATATGTCTGTTAAATTCACTATGGAATGTCTATATATATCATAATCACTGGTCACTATGTGTTTTGCTAATTTATACTTCGTGCTTATTGTATTTTTATAATGCTGGTAAGGATGTCCACATTCAATTATGTTGTTGATGGAGATTGGCCTCTTAGTTGCCCATCCTGACACAGTAGTCAATTTCATCAAGAGTTGAATAGTCTATACGCTGCAAAGGCATAGATTTCAGGCCAAATCGTCCGTTTGTTGCTAGTTTAATTTGTTCGCTACTGCTCCAAAAATGATAATTCGGAACTTCAGTACGAATTCTCCAATTACTAAAATATTGGTCAATAGAAAGTACTTCTTTATCAATTTTCACCTGTAAAACTCTCGGCAATCGGCAAGTTGCGCTCCTTTGCTCATCAAGGTGTTTTTATGAAAGTAGACTTCGCAAGATACTTATTTTTACAAGGGCCTGTCTCGATCATAGCATGATAGGTGGTCATAGCCAGTATAACAGCATTAATCGACGCTGCCTAGGATAGAAACCGATCTGCACTGTCCAAGCCGATCGCTTCACTGATTCACCCTTAACGACACTTCATAATTTATTTCAAAATTGCATAAATACACAATACATATATAACTTGGTCATGAAATCCAGAAAGAGCACGACCTCGCGTTCGGGGGCAGTTCCAGTGTTACATTTATATAGGCCTATGTCTTATAACTTGAGTGCATTTTAACCTTATCTTAAAACTAAGAAGTAGATAAAATGTGACGAAAAATTACTAGAAGACAAAAGTTGAGAGAAATGGCATGACTCAACTGACATAAATAATAATTATTATAATACTGACAAATAATTATCATGATAGTGGTATTAGAAAGACAAACAAAATTTAAAAGGGATGAAAATTAACAGAATATATGATTATTTTAATTCTAGATTTAAGGACTCCATAATTACATTTGGATTTTTATTTACGTAGTAGCCTATATAAATATTATATACATTTATGATTCCTAAGCTACAATATGATAATTTATAATTATCTGCCATCAGAGTATTCTTACATCATAGGCTTATTTAGATTATTTCAATGTTTACAGAACTCTGCATAGGTACAAATAAGACGTTTCGAATGTATTTTACATATTAAATTATCTCGACATCTTTCAACAAGTAAATGAAGACAGATAATTATAAATGATCATATTGTAGCTTAGGAATCATAAATGTATATAATATTTATATAGGCTACTAAGTAAATAAAAATCCAAATGAAATTATGGAGTCCTTAATTCTAGAATTAAAAGAATCATATAATCTGTTAATTTTCATCTCTTTAAAATTTTGTTTATCTTTCTAATACCACTATTATGATAATTATTTTTCAGTATTATAATAATAAATATTTATATCACTTGAGTCATGCCATTTCTCTCAACTTTTGCCTCCTAGTAATTTTTCGTCACATTTTATCTACTTTTAGTTATCAAAGGATGTAAATAACTTTATTAAATTGCTTATTTCTTTCCATGTTGCCTCTAACAAGACTTTAGGATTAAGGACCCCTATAAATTGTTTCATTTCCATTCTCAAAATAAATAAATAAAATACTTTAAAATTCTCTAATAATATGAGATATGCAAACAGTTAAAACTGATAGGTAAAACCCAGATGAAATGATATATATATATATGTGGTTATATCTGCGAAGTTTTCTCCTGAAGATAAATTAATAAACACTATGTCACACTAAAATTGCAAAATATGTGAAGTTATAAAAACAAGCCTGAATTTGGCAAAGTGGTTGACCTCCAGCTGTCAAGTTCTTTCAGAAGATACCACCTACACACCCAACATGAGATAGGCAATAACGTATATCATTCAGACGTATTGCTGCGCGAGTTATTCGTCTCTGTTTCATGTTGCATAATGCGCAGCTTCCAATTCATTTGTAGTTAGAAAAGTAGAACGAGACCAGTTGGGATGTAGGTAAGTGTGATAAAACAGTTTCACAGAATTGCGTCTGTGTCACAAGACTGTCATAGTTCACATTTCTTCTTATAACAGAACTCAATCAATATTCTTCGGGGGGTCCCAGGTTCAAAATCCCGTGGCCGGCCAATTTGACATGAGTTTTTTCATGGTTTCCCTAGTCGTAAAGACAAATGCTGAATTGATATTTACATACCATGAATCATCTTCGATATTTCATTCTATATCGTATCCATTTAAACTAATATCAGTTGAAATTTACACCAGAAAATACACCAACAATAGAAAATAACTGACAATCAATAGTTTCATGTTCTACTGTATGGACACAGATCGTACACTCCAGAAATGACCTCGAAGCTGAAATGAGAATAAATACAGCTAAATTAAAAAATAAATAAATATTCGATTAAATGTAGGCTTACCAGAAGTACGGTAACCATACGTCCCGAGAAAATCGTTACATCCCGATTTTAGGGACTTTGTCCCGGCGTACCGAATAAAAACCCCAATGTCCCGAATAATCTGATTATTATGGAGGAACAGAAATCACGAAACAGGAATAAAATTGTTTTTATAAAAGAAAACAAAACAGCTTGTGCCAACTGTCTTGGATACATTTAAAGAGGCAGCTAAAGTGGTAAGAAGTAAAGGAAAGACGGACTCTTTTTGAAGATGGTATGCTGCCTACTTAATTTGACGATTTCTTCAATGGGCTAAGTGTGCCGAATTCTGATCTATCAGAGACTACTTTGACATAATGGACAACCAGAAGCTTTCGTCATAACAAAGTTGACCGACCGTGTTCCAGGTCTCTTTTTTAGAAATAAATGTTCCTAATCTTAAGATGCTTCGGTCGAGCGGGCATTTTCAGTGACTATTCCATTCATACACCGCGTGTTTCATATTGACCAATAAGGTTAATAATTCCTGGGATATAGACCAATGACGATCGTTTATCTTATAAAATGCTTGATATTAATACGAGGATGCGATTTTATATGACAAAACGTCAGCTCCTACTGGAAATGTAAGTATCAACGTGCAGTTACTAATACGCCACATGCAGCCAGTGAACACAATTAAACAATTATTTTATACAACTTAACTTGTTTGGAAATTGAAATTATATAAATGTACATTGATTAAAAACACAAATTTACATTCAGTGCAAGCCAGTTCGTGTGCTTTTATTCTGTTCTGCTGTTAGCTTACCATTCAGAGTTCGAATTATTTTACAACAACAGCTATTCGTCACTGGAATTCATTGCCTAGCTATCTTAGGAGCTGCCAAGCGACTTCACAGTTCAAGCGTCATTTCATAAAATTTACCTATTTTGCGTTTTGCAATTAGGTGCATGGTTTATGAGATAATTAGGATAGTAGACTTAGCAGAATGGCAACAGCTTACAGCTAGATCGATTTTTCGGTGGACTATGTGTTTAATTTGCACGAAAAGTGAAAAAAAAACTTTATTGAAAACTGCAAATATTTATTCCTTACTTTTTTCTCTGCTGATGTTCGAAAAATAGAATAGTACAGACATTACTTATCACGCAAAGCATGGTTAAAGTTTACGGACAAATTTCCCTACTTTGAAATGTACAAGGGGCATACTGAAAGTCGTGAGCAACATTTTTTCACAGCCTTAATCTTTAGGTGTAGGTGAAGCCAAGCAGGCTATATCATCTCAATCTACAATCCTTTCTTTCACTTTTCCACACAGTCTCCGTTTTTTTCACACATGTTTCCCATCGTTCTGCAAGTTTGAAAATACTATACTATAATACTATAATAATCATTTCAAACTATGGGCCTACTTTCGCATTATTAACCCAGTCTTTAATTGAGTTATTTATTTACAATTACTTCATAGATTACTTGCCAGAGAAAAAAGCTTAAAAAGAACAGCAAATACATAAGAATCATAAATATATGACACAAACAAGGCAAGAATTTAAAAATAAAATACATAAGTATGTTTATTTATATATTTATATGGTGACAGTAAAAATTTAACACGTATTTTAAATTTCTGTCATTTTAATTCCAGTGTTACACACAGCTTTAAATATGTATAAAAATAAGAAGAAAGAATGTTTGAATTTTATACCTAGGTAAACAACTTCTTTGTGTTTCTCAGTCCATAAAGATCTATCTATACTGAAATGTTCTCTATTGTATTCCGGTAAGTTTTGTAACATTAGAATTGTATGTCAAATGAAGTAACTACTCCTGGAGAAACAAATAGCCTATGTTTTGTTTAAATATTGTCAGCTCCCATTACGACTTGTTAGAAATAGATTTCTGTGATGCATTTCTGTTCGTCCTGATAATGCCTCATTTGTTGTCAATATTTTGTGAGATCTTATCAAAGTTAATAACATCCTAATACTTTGACGGTACGATGTTATTTTAAAATACTGAAGCATATTATAAATTCGATACAAGTTACTAAATCTGAAAAATACATTACGAAATTAATTCGTAGAAGCTATAAGAATGCTCTTAGACGGGTGTAAGTTATTTTGAAAGTTGGTCTTGGTAATACCGAAAGTTTGTAAACATCACAGCACTGAAGAAAAATAAGTTAAAATGAAACGATCGTCATTAACGTTCTAGCAAAGTCATAATATCTTGTGCTGTGTACCTTCCCTCTTCAGTTTTGTGGTGCCATTATATGCAGAGTGGCACGATCTTGTTCAGCCCGTTTCACGCTTGCTGAATCTTCTTACACGTAATTGCCAGGATGCATTTAGACTACACTCTCCTACACCATCCTAAAGCTTCCAACGTGGACAACGTAATACTCCTAATTCCACACGTTATATGATACGCCATTATTTTTTCACAGTTTTAAATGAGAAGGGTATTCTCATAATATGAATACCCTTCTCATTTAAAACTGTGAATGAAGTTAAAACAATATATAATATGAGAAAAGATAACTAATGTAATATTTCAGCTGGTGTTTCCGTAAAGACCGTATTCAATTGTGAAATTAATTAAGAAGACGTTACTGTGCTGCCATAGCAACGGGGAAAAAAGCATAACTGAAATGGATTTGTTGCTACATAGCACATCAATCAATCAATCACTTTGATTTTGTTAGCCCGCTCTGCACGATTCGTTTATATGTATCATTACAGCACGCAGAGAACTGATTTTTTTTTACATAGGGAGAAGGCGATCATGAATGTAGGCCTAAATGGGAAACGCTGAATGATTTGTGCGAAACTCACTTTGCGGGGTTTTTAAATTTTTTACTTGTTTGGTCTGGGGAACTCGAATCTAAGATGGTTCTGTGTTTTGTTTTTATCGTGAAATGCACCTCAAATTCGGATTTTTAGCTTTTTTAATTGTTATAGACCCACATTATTTTCATGTAATTGTAAAGTTAATGAATCTGTGGTTAGTTTTAAACATTTCGAATCTGTATGCCCACATGGCAGCACAAGTTTCGTTTTATTCGTTTTTATTTATAATATATATATAATATATTATTCCATTGGCTATTGTCAAACAATATAATTAAAAATAAAATTATATAATTCATGAAATGTATGTAAAATGACGATGTTTGTAAATATAATCCTCTAATTACTTTTCTGTTAAATAAATAATTTAAATAAAAGTCTACCAGTTGAGTAAACAATCGCAGGCAAGCCGCGGGCACCTGCTAGTTATAGATAAATGGAAAAAGAGACCTTTATAAAGGAAGACAGGAAAAAAAGGAATAATGCTACACTAATATCTATAGCGCAAGCAACAAGCTATTGAAAATAATCACATGTCTTAGAAATTTACTTTTTTGACTTAGGTATATTGAAGTTCATAAATAAAAAATTGAAAACAAAGAAAACACCTGGGGGAAATATTTCTTATTTTAACCTTTGTGACTACTTCAGACGTATTATTGTTAAACAAAATGTAGATTAATGAGAACTTAAGCTTGTTAATTTTGTTAATGAAATTAATTTGCATTAATCTGGGTACGCTAATTTCCATTGGCTATTGTACGCGTTACCATGAGTCCAATCTTCTATTCATCTTTGAGTAGGAAATAATTCTGCCAACTGTAACCCACTGTCATCTTTGCAATTACCTTGCAATTATTTTAATTCTTCAACACTAAACGAATAATAAATAAGGGGAATTTGCCTGAAATTTTGCCTATAACTTTTCTACTAAACGTACCAGTTATTAGAGCACGTCTCTGTTGTTCAGGTCAGCAAGAATCCACCAATGGACGCTGAGGGGTTGGCACTATAACAACACCTCATATACATTTCACCTACTTAAACGAAATGAAGTTAATTTATTCATCATGTGAATGACTGCAGACATTTTCAGCTCAAGGTGCGGCGTGACGAGCGACTTAATGCTCCAGTGGCATGAGGGCACACTGCTATGAATTTCAAAACTCGACAGAGATACGGGCTAATTGGTTCAGACCATAATAGATCATAATAGACTCTAGACGTACAAATTATGCCTCAACGCACTGCTCTATAAATTCATCTTTGTTCATTTTCATCGTAAACTATGGTATTCTCTACCTAGCAACAGGGGCGTATTTAGCTACTTAAGCGCCCCTAGGCAGAGAAAAATATTTTTGCCCCCTTATTTCCACATGAATGTACAAAGTAACCTACAAACAGCATTACTGTAACTGAAATAGTAGGCTAATAATAATAATAATAATAATAACAAAAATATATAATAATAAATAAATAAGTAAATAAATCAACAGGTGCGTATTGTTGACAATGTTATTCATTTCTATTTCACTGTGCGTTACATTAGTACTATTTTGAAGAGTTATGAATAAAAAAATGTTTAATATATTTTAAAAAAACAGTAACAGCTTAAAAGCCGCCCCTTCAAATCTGCGGCACTAGGCAGCTGCCTAGCTGACGAAGAATCATCTCGGTTTGTCAGATGTGGCGTGCTATAACCTCGGTTCACCCAAGCGCGATTCGTGAGTTAAGCACAGTGTTTTGAAACAAAGAATTCACTTCTATCATAGTCGTTTTTGGATATTATGTTTTGTATTCAATAAACCACCATATTTTAAAACGAAAGAGTTATAGAAGCTATTAGAAGTGATTATAACTCTACATCCGTCTGAAATAGGACTTGGAAATGATGTCACTTATGCAGTATCTAACATGTATTCACAACCATATGTAATTAATATTCTATATTTTACTGTATATATTGATATGTAAGCTATAACCCTAACATGCCTTTTCTGGCAAAATAGGGTTCATAAAGACTTGGAGATGCAATAAATAAATTATGTCACTTGTTAAATGAATTCACCTACGAATCTCGTAAATCACCTTGTAGGCCTAGCAAAAGTTAAATGACACTTTCAATAGATTGAACTTAATTATCTGTTCTTACCACAACTTTCCTATTTTAATTCCTATCAAAAGCCAATTCCCTCATGCCATTCTTTTGTGGTTTGCCCCGTCTGTTTTTATGAATTAATTTACACTGGGATAATTAATTTTACTTCTAATATAATCTTAGGTAGCAGGGGACGGAACTCGACTTCAAATAACCCAAGAGTGAACTTGGTGGTATGTTTACAGAGACGGAACTGGTAAACCCCAAAAGTCATTTTCGGAGAAAAGGTACGTACAGAACCTCGTCAGAACGAACTATCAAGTTCACCACCGTTGTGTGAAAAGTTTTTGACAGGATGGAAAGAGAGAGTGAAAGACTGCGTTCCATAACGTTCCACACGAGGCTTTCCCTCTCGCAGTGACATCTTCCTCCCCACCCACAGTTGAAGGCTTTCGGTTTCATTGACCCAGAATGTGGGTGACCAGCGTGCGCGAGTTTAAGTTGCGAAGGTCCTACTGATCTCGTTTAAGATATGCCCACTCTCTTCGGCACGACAGTCAAGCATAATGACGTTGTGAAGAACTAAATGTCTCCATGCACGGTCAAGTTCTAGGAACTTGGCTGTATTTGTTACAAAATAAATCTTCCTGCTTAAAGCTGCGTCTCCATTGATGTACATTTAACACCAACATGTCAATATTAACAAGTTGATATTGACATGTATATTGCAATTTCGCGTTCCAATTGATTTGACATGCAAACCCAGCGTGTTGCACTTAACATTTTCAGATGTTAATTTGTTTTCCGGAGAAAATGGACAACATGTCAAGTCAATTGACTATTCGTCAATATCGGCTTTGTTTCGGGAATTTCCGGGAAACGAAAAGCGATCGCCAGCTAAATCGGTTTTAGTTCGGAAATTTCCGGGTGAACAAAAAGCAGTCGACACCTTCCTCAATATTCCCGGCATCCATTTTGTATTATGTATTGCATCTACTTTTAAAATTATTTTTGTGGCACACTCCATTGTTGAAAAATGTGATAGTTATTTTGAAAAGATCAAGACATCTGTACAAAGTTAGTATTTAAGAAAATCATAGACAGTTAACAAGAACATAATAACGAGTATATAAAACTACTTTAATTTTGTAATGTTGGCTGCCCTCTTCAGAGGTATTTCTGGGATAAATTAAAACATAAAGTATACAAGACTAATCCACATACCTTGGAATAATTAAAAACAAAATATCCGCCAAGAAATCGCCAGCATTTCGCAACGTGAACTTCGGCGAGTGATGGTTTCTTAAAGAGGCGCCAAAAATGTATGGTCAGCAACGGTGGCCAGTTTCAGCACCACTTTTCAGAACATTGGTAAGTAAAGCCTTTTTACATTGTTAAGGAAATTGTTGTGTCTTTCCATCAGCGCCACTCTATGCTACCCGCAACCAGCATCGCGAACCGGAAAAACACCGTGCAGTCGGTTCAGAGTTCATTGGATCTCCCTGTAGAAAAGCTACTATAAATAGTAATACTGACTCTGTTTAATTTACCTGTAAAAGTGAAAAGCTAGCGAATGGTCTGCTGGTACAAGCACGAGTGTGCCAAACGAAATACAGCACAGCGAGGAGAGAAAAGAAAAAAAATATTAATTAAAATCAAGTTCAGTGTGAAATGCGATTTAATTTAGATATGAGCGAGCTGAACTTATGAAGAGACGTTTTTATTTGATTTATCACTCCAAGGCTTCGCTAATCTCACGTTTCTGTCTGCTCCAATGAGGGGGCGTTAATCCTTTTGAATTTTTCTCATTTTAATGATATGGATGGCTCCTGCTTACGACGTGTTGTCTGATTTCGAATGTTATTATTTTTTTGCGAAACAAGTTTTGAAGGATAGAAATACGCACGTCATTACCGGAGAAATTCAAAAACACACTTACACCGGGTGATTCAAAAGGTTATGTCAAAACTTACGGAGCATGTAGAGAGGTCCATACATAACAATTATAGAATAGGAACTCATGCGCTGGAAGTGATCCTGAGTCAGTACGATTTGATGCCATTAGATTTTTTTTCTTTTGGGACCATATCAAAAGCCTCGTTTATGAGACACCAGCAGGCAACCCAGAAATGTTATTAGGCAGGAGTCTTTCAACATGTGATGAGATTCGAGACATACCTAGACTATTTGGGAGGGTAGCCAATGTTTCCTGATGCACTACCTGGATTGAAAATCGTGGTATGCCATTTTGAAAATCTTTTGTTGTAATTTTGCATTGATGTGTCATCTGAATTCCTCCTTTGTTCCAAAGAGTATTGGTAAGCTGTTCATCATGTTCGACCTTAAAAGTGCCTTGTACTGACTAAGGATCACTTCCCAAACCATAAGTTCCTGTTCGATAAATATAGCACCTAGCTATATGGACCCCTCTACATGCTTCGTAAGCTTTGACGTAATCTTTTTAATCACTCTGTATAACACCAGATGTTTCTCTTTTAATGGAGAAAAAGAAAACTAAAACTTAGAAGTTGTACAGATACTAAAATTGATATACAATATGTTTAAGTTTTACTTAAATTTGCTATTTTCATAAATAGTAAAATTGGATTATTAATATATATATTCTTTCTTCATGCAGTTGTAAGACTGAAATAATTTCGTATCGTTTGAGTAAGATCCCAATTTAACTTTATTTTAATTTCCGTTATAATACGTTTCTACTACATTTTAAGTATTTACGATACGGGAAATACCAACACAATACATGCAAAGTGGACTTATTGCTTCAGGAAAAGACAAACAATATTAGTTGTTGGAATTATTTTGACCATTCGAGGATTGAATGCAGTTACGCTTTATTAAACATTACGTTTTTTGAACAGCAATATTTGTATACAAAATTGTGAAAACACTGATGTGCAAAAGAAAATGTAGGCCTATCTATATTTGACATTTAAAATTTTATTAGCGCATATTTAAAATGATAATAACCAATAAAGAAAGTTATAACATGAAACACGGAATATGGAGACAAAAACGGTAAAATAACAGAATAAAAAAGAATGAATTTAAAGATGGGAAGAAAGGATAGAAAGGAAAATAGGGAAAGTAATAAGTCTTGATTATTCGGGTGTATTTCATATTATAAACTAGGCCTATATATTATCTTGCTTTCAAATTGCAAATAAATAAAACGACGGAGAAAACGAGATTGGGCAAGCAAGGGTTACACGATACAGGAAAGAAACGAAATTTTTTTTTTCTCTTTTTCAAAAAAATTGGAATAGTACAGTATTCCCTTTCACTAGAAGGTACAGCATGGTCTCATGTGAAGTAGTGAATCCAGAAAGAAACATGGAAGGAGAACTTCTGTACGAAGTTAACTTTATCATTTAATTGTGGCTATATGTGAAAACAAGCTTCTAGGGTTACGGAAGTATAAAATCTAATTTTAGGTTAAATTCATTTTTCAGTTACTACCAAGCCGAACGAAAGAGAAGGAGAGAAAGGTTTCGGAAAGCTCTGGTCAATAATTCATAATGTAATATCACTCACCGCAAGTGTGATTTCCCTTCAGTTCAGTGTTGAGCGAAAATAAAATCTGAAATAAAAAAGGTGCATCTTAATTAATGTTCTACAAACATTAATCGATTTCCATTATGAAGTATATTTGAATAAAATGAACCAGTCTTTCGTTAAAAAAAACAAAGCATCTCATACCGCGATAATTGACGCCATACCAATAATAAGCAAATGTTATTAATCTGAGTAAAATTCATTCGAAACTAAAAGCATCAGTAATGTTACATTATCGAAGATGGATTTAGTTATATTCATTTTCCCATAAAAGGCTTATGTACTCGACACGTTTTGTAAAGAGGTTGCAATTAAGGCTTGGAGTATTTTTAACGTGCTGTAAATCTATGACCAGAGACCCACGGTTTACAGTCCCCCAATTTGTTTAATTTTTTCCCCCTTCAAAAATAAATCTTAGCCTACCGGCATTTAAAGACCATCAAACTAAAGTGAGAAAGTGATCGCTAATTACAATTTTCCCCATAAAGCCTGAAATCATTTTCCAAAAGATAGAGCTTAGTGAAATTAACATCAGCTTTGAGTTAAAATGTGTATTTTTTTAGTTTTTATTACAACTTTTCATTTTATTTTCTAATATATTTCTATATTCAAATGATTGATTTTAAGTTAAATATTAAGCATTCCAATTCACTCTTTAAAGAAAAATTATGCAACATTTAAATATAATTAGACCAATGGCTGTTGAGATAATTTTATTAAAAAATGAAACGCACAGACGTTTATGCGGCCCATGCCACCCGGGCCTTTCAGGACCGCTACGTGTCGGAGGTGTGTATCACACATACATAACTTACTGACCAGAAAAGGACATGGAGGGCCTCCCCGGACGGGTGGTCAGCCCAATGCCGGGGTCACCTCCGAGACAACACGAACAAATAGGACGACACATACGTCACACACACTCATGCCGAACAAGGCACAAATGCGATGAAGGTGATAATTGTGTCCAGAGGATATCAGGAGGCCATGAGGGCCTATAAGTTTCCCCCATTCGTCTCACCTCGGAAATGCCACCCCAAGGAAACTTGTCCCGAATAGGAATCGAAACCGGTCCGCTGCGGGAGGAGAGCGAACCCATCATCTACGCAACAGTGGTAGACCTAATATTTATAACACTTTAGGAATTAATTAAAATTATAAAATTTTAAGAACTCATACCTGTAGCATTGCTATTTATACTTTTTCATAAACTTAATAACTTTTCTTTTGCTTTTCATATTTTATTTAAAATATTTCATTGAAAGTCGGTCCATTAAGATTGATGTAGGTGTCATTTAAGAAGGAACCTTTACCTCATGATATCTTCTCGGTCTAAACATCCTCCAAAAAATATCATTAGGTACAGAAATTTTAAATAATAATTTAGAATTCTGTACAGAAAAGCATATGCTATCATTTTAACTTATAAATAGAAAAACATACTTTGAAATGTACCTAGTGTTGATCCCTCTTCGTCATTTCTCTAATTACCAGTACTGTATTGTTTTAAATCGCACTCAAGACATCTGTAAGCAAGTTCGTGATACACCTATCACGCAAGGCAATGAGATTACATCTGAAGGTGCGAGAGGTGATTGATGACTTTGTGATCCGAAAGGTAATCTGTTTTACAAAGTCATCTGAACCGGAAATTCAGGTTTCGATGGTATTGTTCGACTTTGGACGTGACTTCGATCTTCAGCAGGAATATGAGCCATCAATCATAACTTGAAGGATAGTTTAACCCAGACTTGCATGAAGTTTCGAGTTGTCTTACATGTAGTGACAGAACTTCAATCTGCTGTTTGCTTAGAATTATGTATAATTTGAAACTTCTGAAATATTTGTAATTATTTTATATTATGTTAGTTCCTAATTCCCTACGAAATGTCCTAAGTTATAAGAGTTAGGTTTTACATGGGTCAAAGGCGGATTTATACTGAAAGTTATGGAATTTAATTAGTTGCGCACATGCGCATTAGTCATTTTTTTTTAAATTACGAGAACCTACTCCTAATCTTTAACACAGATTAATTAATTAATTGTCCAACTGAAGAGCTTTTAAACGGCGTGACCGTGAACGCGTGTAAAATTTCCTTAGAAATATGTCCACATAGAGTCGCATGTGAAGTTGACAAAGTATAAAGTCAAGTAAATCTTTAATCTTGAGTTACAGGTATCACTCGAAATACAACAATTTTGTATTGTAAATTTCCTCAATAGTTAAGAATTATCTTGCACCGTCATAGTAACGGCTACAGCAGACAAGGTTCATTTACATTCACTTCACCTACATCCTTATTTCACTATTAACTACTCATATAACTATCATATATAAAACATTATACCTGCAGGGTCTCGAACTATGGCTATCCCAATTGATAGATCATCAGCATGGAAATCTGAAGTCTTAGTCCTGATGTCAGAGTATTTTTACTCTAATTACTCTCATTATTGACTATATTATCTGGAATCCGCTGCGTCACCATAAAGCTAGTCAGCCTAAACCTGTAGACCAGGGGTGCTCAAACGGTCGATCGCGATCGACAAGTCGATCGCGAGTGCTTTTTGAGTAGATCTCGAGAAGAAAAAAAAATTTAATAAGTAGGTAGGTAACTAATAAAATAACACTGCTTGCGGCAAAAGGTGGCTTTATCAAAGGAACGCGCGGCACTTGTCAAAGAAAAGCCGCGTTGTTTCTAGACTAGACAGTGGAGTCTAGTCTAGAAACAACGAGAGACAGTACAGTCTAGTTTCGGGCGGCGCGTTTGACGGGAACATTCGAGACTTTCGTTCACGCCGATATAAATGTTGCGCCTGCAGGAATTGGAGTCATTCTGAATTGTAACTTGATGGCGATACTACGTCGATAAGTACAAAGTTTATTAGTAAATAGTGGAAAATGAGTGCAGTGAAGAAATCTAAAACGTATCATTTTAATAAGGATTGGGAGGAAGAATTTTTCTTTTGTATGGTGAAGGATAAGTGCATTTGTGTTATTTGTCGTGCGTCAGTTGCAATACCTAAGCGTGGTAACTTAGAGAGGCATCATAAAACGGTTCATAAAAACTATGAAAAGGATTTTCCGCCACAGAGTGAATTAAGAAAACTAAAGGTACGTGATTTGATATCTTGTTTGAAAAAAGAACAATCCATGTTCACAAGACCAGTCAAACAATCAAAAGCTGCTACGATCGCGTCATTTAAAATATCTCATATATTGGCGAAACACAAGAAACCATTCGAAGATGGATCGGTGGTGAAGGAAGCATTTATTGAAGCGGGTGAGACTTTATTTGGAGATTTTAAAAATAAAACAGAAATCATGTCTGCTATTAGAGAACTTCAGTTATCTCGTCCGACTGTCACAAGGCGTATTGAAGTCATGAGCCAGGACATCGCAGATAAACTAAAACATGATATCATGGAATGTACATACTTTTCTTTACAGTTCGACGAATCCACCGATATGACAGACACTGCCCAGCTGTGTATTTTTATTCGGATGGTATTCAATGACATGTTGACTAAGGAAGAATTTTTGACAATCATACCTCTGAAGGGGAAGACCCGTGGCGAAGATATATTTGACGTTTTCTTCAATTTTGTAAAAAACTACGAGCTACCAATATATAAATTAGTGTGCATTACAACCGATGGAGCACCAGCAATGACTGGAAACAAAAACGGTTTTGTGGCATTGTGTCGAGCTAATGAAGAATTCCCTTCATTTTTTTCATTCCATTGCATTATACATCAACAAGTTTTGTGTTCAAAAGTTTTAAACACGGAGGAAATTATGGGCATTGCGACAAAAATTGTGAATTCCATCCGTGCACGTAGCTTGCAACGGCGGCTCTTTCAGTTGCAGTTGGAAGATAGGGAGTCAGCTGAACACACTGATTTAGTTCTTCACACGGACGTCAGGTGGTTGAGTCGCGGAAAATTCCTAGAAAGGTTTCAAGAATTATTGCCCGAAATAACAGCTTTTCTAGACGAAAGAGGTGATGACACTCAGATTTTGAAAAACGAAAAATGGCTAAATGATTTGGCATTTTTGACTGACATCACAATGCACTTAAACACCGTTAACTTGGAGCTTCAAGGTAAAGGAAAAACTATTATTGAGATGATTAGCGCAGTAAACGCATTCAAAAGTAAATTGCAACTTATGATAGATCAACTGAAAAGAAAGGATCTGAAACATTTTCCGTCTTTGAAAGCAAGGATTCCTCAGTTGAATTATGATACGTATGAGGCTGAATTATCAAATATTTTGGGACAATTCGAAATGCGTTTTCATGATTGCAGTAAATTGGAAAATATAGCATCATTTATGAGTTATCCTTTTTCATGTAAAAACATTGAGGAATTAGCTACTGAAATAGCCAGTCAGTTTAATATGAACTCATGTTCTGTTGAAAATGAGTTGGTGCAGATTATATCAGATATACATCTCAAAGCTACAGCATCTGATACAAATTTCTGGTGTTTTATATCTGAAGATAAATATCCGAATGTAAGGCAAATCGCCCTTCAACTGACGGCATTTTTTGGGTCAACTTACTTGTGCGAGTCTGCATTTTCTGAAATGAAGATAATTAAGTCAAAATATCGCAATCGACTAACTGACGATCATATGTCATCATGCTTGCGATTAGCACTCAGTGGTTACGTACCATCTTATGAAAAGTATGCTGAGGACATGCAGTGCCACGCTTCAACATCCAAAGCCACTCCTTAGTAACTCTTTTGTTTTGTAACAACCAATAAACTCGCAATTTTGAATAACTATGAGTTTTTTCATTGATATTGTAGAGAAGAACCTAACTAAACCTAACCCAAACCTTGACTAAAATAATGTACCTATACTGCGCAGAAAGCTAATATCTATATATGCTACGGTACGCCCTACCTAGGTAGGTAGGGTGTATCGTGTATGTACGACAACCCTGCATCACACACACTTGCAGTCTCTCAGAGTCGATCGTAAGTAGTCTAAAAATATTGAGGTAGATCGCCAGCAGTTCAAGTTTGAGCACCCCTGCTGTAGACTTATAGGTCATCTCAATTGCCTTAATCAGTGTGATTCTTTTAATTAGTATACTAAAGCTGTTTTGAGATAGGTTTATGTATGCTTCTGCTCACTTAAGTAAACTTATGTTTGTTCAGGAATCATCATTATAATTACCGGTTGCACCCGCCCTAAGGGATCAGTGGAAGGAAAAATAGGTAAACCACCCCAGGAAAACTAACCTACAACATAAACGGGCCCAACCCAAAGGTCATGGTGAAAACCCAGGCGGAACACAACAAAAACCCTTGGTTTCTTCTAATAACCAATAATATTTAAATTTAAATTGATACAGAAATTAGTTAATTAATAACTAATATTTCAATAACATAAAATGTCCTGTCCTGAAAATAATACCCTATTTACATAGCCTAATCTTTTAAACAATACATTTGGATAAATTATTAAAAGATAAAAATACAGCTTGGCTTGGTCAATTACATGTATTTATTTCATTAAGCCATTTAAAAGGTGTAAGTTATTTGCGTTGATATTTATAAACAAAAATGGGCGCCCCAGAAATTTAGTTATCTCATTGAGTGAAAAGAGACGAAGATTAACTGTTGAGAGCCGTCTCTGAAACTCTCTTCAGCAGGATATCTGCGATGGCCCGGTAGAGAATGAGCAGCTGAATTAAATACTAATACGCCAATAAAATTTTACATAATATGAAAGACGAAATGTAATTAGGGAACAAACAGCTTGGGTTTGTATAAGAGCCAAGAAATAAAACAAGCAAGATGGCAACCAAGTGGGCGTACCCAGACTAACGGCAAAAACAGAGAAGCGAGGTCACAATTTCTATATAACTACACTAAGATTCACACAGGAATAAAAAAAGAGGAGAAACACCGCCGGGGATCAAAACCCACCTAATATGAGTGCCTACTAAAGCCTACGCATTTACTACAGCGAAGAACAAGAAGGTCCCCACTATTGGCGCGAAATCCAGCAAAGCCGAATACATTTTCAATCAAAATAAAGTACTTACCCAAATAAGCTTAAAGCAATTATACCTACATGCTCAAAAATACAAACCCAAAGAGTTAATATAACAACCAACTATGAGAAGAGCTTCTAAAACCAATTAAACGGGCTCCAAAAAGGAACTCGGTGACCAGCACACCTCTCTTTGTTTGGTCGCCATTGCAGATATAAACAGGAAAAACAGATGCTATCCGGAAATGTCAGTAACCCAGAGCAGACGGCCAATAGAAACAGTAAGCAGGCGCGCTCTATTGAGTACAAGGAGAAACACCAACAGCAGACTATAATAGAAATTTGCTTCATAATGTTTTGAGAGCAAAACACACTTTCAGATATAATGTCAGAGCTTAAATAAATTAATGAATACTATAATATGTCCTAAAAGCAATTAATTATCCTAATTATGATTAATAATTTTGTAAAATAATGCCTGAAACAGCACTCTCTGTTGGTGGCCAGCGGAACTACAGCTGCTTCCAATGCTGCCACAAGAACAAGTGCAACATTTACCTTTGTGTGTTACAGCACAATTCACCTGCCCCTTGACTTAAAACATATTATGTTTTAATACACTTTTTAGCAGAACCAATAGAGCACAAAAAATTACATTAGGTTAGTGAATTAAGAGGGAAAAAAATTTGAAAGCTGGAACAGTCTGGTAAGAAGATGGGAGACTCACATAATAATTCTTGAACAAAAAATCATCCATGTACTAGTCACATCTACGTCGGTCCCAACACCACAATATAGTATGGCATCAAACAGGAAGAGGTCCGCCACCCTAGGCTACAGAACTCTTATGAGGCTAACTTCGGAGTAAAGGCACTTGGGTCTCTTCACTGAGTTTCACACGCCGCTGGTTCTGGCCCGCAGGCAAGAAATCTACCAGATTGAGGCACAACAAACAAAATAAGGGGGGTCACAGAGAAAGGAGGTGTCATACCTTGATTTGGTAGGTATCGCGTCCGGTCCCACCTACCATAGTAATGCACTCACACTCACTCAAGACCGTCCCCGTCAATTCTGGCACAGTGGTGAAATTTGGCTGTTGGCTGACATTGCAGACGAGGATCCTCAAGTTGTTAGTTTTCAGCTGAAAGACTGCGTCAGCTCAACCAGCACAGGAGGTAGTTTTTTGGGTAACCCATTTCTTGATGGTGTGTGACTTGTAGTTGTTTGTGAGTAAGTCCCCATCTCTACCAGCCGTCCAGGGACTAAAACTGTAACATATTTAAACGAAGCGGCAGAGAAAGAACCAAAGACAATTTTCCCAATAGGGGTATACAATGGTGTTTAGTTTAAGACAGAATAAATGATCCAAAGGGGAGGTGACAAAATTCACTTAATTTTAAATAAGGTTTAGGCAAGCTTCTAATTACAATTTCCTTAAAATAACTCTTAACTAACATCTACAAACAAAATACCCTTTTACTAAAATATAATTTGAAACTCATTATTGACATATTAATTTGCTGAACTGGTGAACTCACAATTGCATGTGATCAGCACAGGAGATCCGGAAGCTGAAACATACTTAAAGAGACACATTGAACTCAACGTGCAATTCATTTCCCTTTTAAGTGGGTAACATGAGTTTTAAAAGTATGTCCAGTGGATCGGTCCCTAACCAATACTGTGACTGGGGTAAGAAACTCTACAATAACAAACGGTCCTCTGAATCTCTGAGCTAACTTTGCTGTATATCTGGCAGCAGCATTACTGCGTGGGAAATTCTTTACGTAGACTTCATCTCCTACAGAAAACTTAACTTCACGCCTACCCTTATTGTATCTTTGCATCCTCTTATTATGGGAAAGTTTAAGGTTGGCTGAGGCTCTTTTCCACATATCCTTCACCTTATGAGATTCTCTATGGTCAGGTAAAAGGTCATTAATTGACCAAAGATTGCACAAGGGATTATTTGGCCTGAAACCCAACATTAAGGATATAGGAGGGAACAAGTGCGCCTCATGCTTCGCAGTATTAAAAGCAAACTGAAGCCAATATAAATTGTTATCCCACGAAGAATGATCTTCTGAGTGATAAGCAATTAAAGCTGCTTTCAGGTTGCGATTAAAACGCTCCACATGTGAGGCTTGGGGAAAATAAGGAGACGTAGTAATATGCCTAATGCCCAGATCAAAACAGAAATTATTAAATTTTCTTGAAACAAAATAGCTCGCATTATCCGACACAAGAGACCGTGGAAAACCGACGACAGCAAATATCTTTTTCAGACATTCTATAGTAATGTTAGTATTGGAATCCCTGACAGGGAACATCCAAACAAACTTAGTGAATGAATCTACCGCAGTTAAAATATAGGTATTACCCGACTTGGATCGAGGGAACTTTCCTACATAATCAATGAATATTCTATCCATTGGGGCTTTAGGAATTTCAGATGCAAGGAAACCTACTTTGGTCATCTGTGCAGGCTTAGAACAAACACAAATCTGACAAGCCTTCACTCTGGCCCTCACATCGGCATCCATGCCTTTCCATAAGAAATATTCTCTGATCTTATTACGAGTTTTGTCAAAACCTAAATGACCTCCAACTGGTGATTCATGAAAATACGCGAATACTATATCAACTAATGCGGAAGGCAAAATAATTTTAGCCGGCATTCTTCTTGTGGGAGCACTATAAAGGACATTTGATTTCAGAATATACTGGGGCAACTGCTCACCAGCTTTAATTCTATCTATTATTGGACCTAAGAGCTCGTCACCAGCCTGAAACTCTTGAATCGATTTAAACGCCAGAGGAAAATCAGATAATATCCCCGCCACTAACTGCGTAGGAATTTCAGAACTCTGACTGACAACTGGTTTCGATTCTGACTGAGGTTCTAGTTGAAACATTCTAGATAGGGTGTCGGCAACCTGGTTGTCAACACCTCTAATATGCTTGGCATTAAACTTAAAAGCAGAAAGACGAATCGCCCATCTGGCAATTCTACCAGTCGTACGAGGTTTAGCTAGAACCCAGCTGAGAGCTTGGCAGTCTGTTTCAAGATCAAATTCCACATGTTCAATGTACATGCGGAACTTCTCTACAGAGAACAGCACTGCCAAGGCCTCAAGCTCGTACATAGAATAAATTCTCTCCTGAGCAGTCAAGGTTCGGGACGCATAAGCTACTGGCCTACGCCCTTCAGGAGATTCTTGTAACAAAACACATCCCAGAGCTACTGGGGACGCATCGCTTTGAATGACGAACCTTTTTGAGAAATCTGGCATCATAAGAACCGGAGGATTGGCAATATGAAGTTTCAACTCATCAAAAGCCTTTTGACACTCATCCGACCAAGAAAATTTACATCCTTTTCTTCTTAAGGCATTCAATGGAGCAGCAATATGGGCAAGATTAGGAATAAATTTATGAAAGAAATTTACCATGCCAATAAACCTGGCAACACCTTTAACATCTTTGGGAGGGCGAAATTCTCTAATAGCACGAGTCCGTTCCGGGTCAATTGTCACTCCCTCAGCAGAGACAATATGGCCCAAAAACGACAGTTTGCGGGCGGCCATAGTGACCTTTTCCGGGTTAACTGTGAGTCCAGCCGCCCTAAGGCGCTCGAGCACAACTCGCACATGATCTAGATGCTCATCAAGGGACTGAGAATAAATGACCAAGTCATCTAGGTAATGGTACACATACTCAAACTTCACGTCTGAGAAAATGCCGTCCAGTAGTCTGGTCAGGACTTGAGCTCCCGTGGCAAGGCCAAATGGGACGCAATTAAATTCATAGACGTTCCAATCTGTACAGAAAGCGGTCAACCTCTTAGACTTTTCTGTAAGTGGAATCTGATAATAAGCTTGATTTAAGTCAAAAGATGTAAAGAACTTAGCACCCGAAAAGAAACCAAAGGAAGAATGTAAATCAGGCATTGGGACAGAGTCTATTTTGATTTTGGAATTAAGATATCTATAGTCGACGACCGGACGAAATTTACCACCACTTTTCTCCACCAAGAAAATCGGACTACTGTAATTAGACTTCGATGGCCTAATCACACCTTGGTCCAACATAGTCTTGACATGTTCCTTTAAGATTTTGAGTTTTGGCGGGCAGAGTCTGTACGGCGGACGCCTTACTGGCTGAGAATCAAGAAGCTCGATCTCATACTCTAGAACATCGGTACGTCCCAATTCGGTTGTTAAGACATCCGGATACTCATGAAGCAATTGACTGACTCTATCACTTTCATATGGAGTCAAATGACTTAGGTCCACACTAATCATATTCACTGAATCGTCCGGATCCAGATTCAAACATGGTCCATTAGGCTCAACCAACTTCGATGCCTTAATCGGCTTGCAGAAAAAAGGGGGCTTGATAAACTTAACTTTTGCGCTTGGGCAAAATTTGAAAAATGCTTCCTGCTCCTTAATATCTAACAACAAGCCTGCACGCTTCATGAAATTCGCACCTAAAATCATGGGCATAATCAAATTATCTGCCACAATAAAATCCATTGTCCAAGTGAAATTCAAAATCCGAATCTTCAACTTAACTTTACCACGGATGTCCAGAGACCTAGAGTCGGCCGTACTACAAGGCTCCACATCTTTATTCAATTTAGGCACTTTCTGCGAACAACACATCTTGTTGAATGCATCTAAGGAGAGCAAGCTTACCGCAGCTCCACTATCTAAAAGCGCTGAGAAAACATGGTTACATGATTCTACACTAATCAGAGGCAAGCTGCTATCAAGATTACCCCGAATTCCACATAAAAGTCCGTTCCGAGAGACACATTTGGGGTTATTTACTTTGGGATACAACTTATAACTATATTTACACTTAGAAGAGTCAAATCCAGTCTTAAAATTAAACTTATTTACACGGTGAGGCTTATCTCCCTGATTATTATTTACAATTTTATCAGACACTTCCTGATTATATACACAACCACTCCCATTCACACTGTTCACATTCACACGCTCATGACGACAGTCATCAAGATGATGAACGTTCTGACCACTGCCGCGAGTGACAACATGTACACCCTGGTACCTGGGGTGTACACGATCTCATTGGCTTTGAGCAGACTGATCATAACTTCCATCATCAGGGCGCCGTCTGAGATCAGGACAGTTACTTCTCACATGGCCAAACCTTCCGCACTGAAAACATTTACGCCTATCTACAGCACTATTCTGTTGCCTCACCTGTCTTGGATTACTATCAGGGGGAATATTTACAAGATTTCTCTGAGAAGTAGAGCGAAGCGAGTCTGAATAACATATAGAATTGACTCTAGCACACAGTGTGTCCAATTGTCTGTACGTAGTAGGCCTACCTTCAAACACTACCTGTGACCGAGTCTCAGGGGCCATACCATCCACTATGTTGCTTACAATTTCATTTTCAGACAAATTTAAACGGAACACAGTGGCATACAATTTTATTGAATGAACATATTTAGAAAAAGGTTCCTGAACCTCTTGGACTCGATAAAAATATTTATTAAGCAAAGAACTTCTTGCTCTAATCGGAAAATAAACTCCTAATAACTTTTCATGGAATCTATCTAGATCCAAACCACTAAGCACAGAATCCGTAGCTACATCACGCAGTCCACCATTCAGTTGAGAAGAAATTATGGCCAGCAAGGATTGTTCACTGAAGTTAAAAATTTTTGCCTGTGTTTTGATCTCGCAAATAAACTTAATGAATTCCAGAATTCTTTCGAGTGAACTATCATTGAAACGGTACACTGTTTCTAATGCACGAGCCAAAGGATGAGGTAAGTTGGAAAAATTAGGAGTGATTTGGGGAGGAGGGACACTCAGATGAGTTTGAGACAAGCAATGTGACAAACTGTCCACATGGGACAGGGATGGAAATTGTTGGGCGGCCTCAGCTTTGATTACACTCACAGGAACTTCCTGGAATACTGGCGAGCAAATTCCAGTCGGTTCTAGGCCTACCGTTTCTGTATTACTCACAGTTTGGATAAGGTCAGCATCGGGTTTCATCTTTTTTACCAGACTGATGGTCTGTTCAATATCTGCCATCAGTAATGCCCATTTTCCTCTCACAACAGCATCATTAATTGTATTCATAAGATCAACAACACGGTTGAACAAGTTATTCAACTTTCCCACCACTCGGGCCTTCTGCTTTGAATTCAGACCACCTAATTCTATTTCCAATTTAAGATTATCTAATCTATCTTCGATGCTAAGAAAAAGAGTTTCAATATTGAACTCACCGAGAAATCGAAGATCCACCGGACATCCTACAACCGAGTGCAGTTTCTGCCTTAACTCAACCACACTTTGTAACTCTTTGGCAGGGATGCCTCGAACATTTAACTCGTAGATTAAGTCCTGCTTCAACAGGTATTCAAGCTGTACCGGTCTCCGGTCCATGGTGATCACATGCAAAAACAGGGGACAACTATTAGCTACTTAGCAGAGCCGGTTTGGCTTACACATTCTTATTAAAATAAAAAAATTCCCCTTTAAAAATTTGAAATAAATAAGATTAAATCTCTGGAATTAAAATAAATTCATTGTTATTTAAAACTCTAAAATAAAAATAAGTTTATTAGTATTGTACCAGAAGAAACCAAGAACTGATGGATAAATCAGAAATATTAATAAAATAAAAGGCAAGGGAGAAACAAAGAATCGTGGCGATTAACCGCGCTCAGAAGCTACCAATATGCACCCGCCCTAAGGGATCAGTGGAAGGAAAAATAGGTAAACCACCCCAGGAAAACTAACCTACAACATAAACGGGCCCAACCCAAAGGTCATGGTGAAAACCCAGGCGGAACACAACAAAAACCCTTGGTTTCTTCTAATAACCAATAATATTTAAATTTAAATTGATACAGAAATTAGTTAATTAATAACTAATATTTCAATAACATAAAATGTCCTGTCCTGAAAATAATACCCTATTTACATAGCCTAATCTTTTAAACAATACATTTGGATAAATTATTAAAAGATAAAAATACAGCTTGGCTTGGTCAATTACATGTATTTATTTCATTAAGCCATTTAAAAGGTGTAAGTTATTTGCGTTGATATTTATAAACAAAAATGGGCGCCCCAGAAATTTAGTTATCTCATTGAGTGAAAAGAGACGAAGATTAACTGTTGAGAGCCGTCTCTGAAACTCTCTTCAGCAGGATATCTGCGATGGCCCGGTAGAGAATGAGCAGCTGAATTAAATACTAATACGCCAATAAAATTTTACATAATATGAAAGACGAAATGTAATTAGGGAACAAACAGCTTGGGTTTGTATAAGAGCCAAGAAATAAAACAAGCAAGATGGCAACCAAGTGGGCGTACCCAGACTAACGGCAAAAACAGAGAAGCGAGGTCACAATTTCTATATAACTACACTAAGATTCACACAGGAATAAAAAAAGAGGAGAAACACCGCCGGGGATCAAAACCCACCTAATATGAGTGCCTACTAAAGCCTACGCATTTACTACAGCGAAGAACAAGAAGGTCCCCACTATTGGCGCGAAATCCAGCAAAGCCGAATACATTTTCAATCAAAATAAAGTACTTACCCAAATAAGCTTAAAGCAATTATACCTACATGCTCAAAAATACAAACCCAAAGAGTTAATATAACAACCAACTATGAGAAGAGCTTCTAAAACCAATTAAACGGGCTCCAAAAAGGAACTCGGTGACCAGCACACCTCTCTTTGTTTGGTCGCCATTGCAGATATAAACAGGAAAAACAGATGCTATCCGGAAATGTCAGTAACCCAGAGCAGACGGCCAATAGAAACAGTAAGCAGGCGCGCTCTATTGAGTACAAGGAGAAACACCAACAGCAGACTATAATAGAAATTTGCTTCATAATGTTTTGAGAGCAAAACACACTTTCAGATATAATGTCAGAGCTTAAATAAATTAATGAATACTATAATATGTCCTAAAAGCAATTAATTATCCTAATTATGATTAATAATTTTGTAAAATAATGCCTGAAACAGCACTCTCTGTTGGTGGCCAGCGGAACTACAGCTGCTTCCAATGCTGCCACAAGAACAAGTGCAACATTTACCTTTGTGTGTTACAGCACACGGTTTATCATATGGTAATTTTTTTTCATATTTCAGCAAACGATGCTTGCGATCGTTTTTATTCATAGAGGTCAGCTACATAGATATGCGTTCTACAGCGTGATCGTAGTCTAATACAATATTAAAACAAATGAACTACAATATATAGGTCACCTATTAACTATCTCGGGTGTCCGAATGGAGAAACGATGAAGAGGGATCAATTGTTAATGAGTCAATATTTTCATGAAAAATATATTAAATATATATAAATATACATTAATTAATATATTAATATATATTAAATATTTTAACTAATAACTTTTTGCTAATTATTTATTATGTTTTATTCGTCATACAGTAATTATAAAATGTAATTCGTAATTTGAAATTAATCTTATAAGTCCGTAACTGCTTGCTCGTGTACGTTAGTGGCAGTTGGCAATGTTATGAAAAAGTTAATTTTAGCAGAACAGGCTAAAAATGAAACAATAATAAAAGATAACTTAGGCATGGTAATTTATTTAATGCGAATTACATTTCGTATTATTAGTTGCATTCCTCTGACGTCTCGTGAAGAACTGCAATTCAGATAGAATAAAACTGCAATTAAGACAGGTAAGATACAACGGAAAAGTGAACGATCACTCAGTTCTAGTAAAAATAAATCAAGTGCAATAGCAGATAGAGAATTGTGAAACATCAGAAAGTTTGGTGGTTAACACTGACACAGTTGTCTAGGTGAGTGAAACATTTTTATTTTATATTGTCGCACCGTTTTGCACGACATGGCAAATGTTCCCACAATTTATTCAGAACTTTCGTGTTCATGTTTAGATCATCATGACGTATCTATATCAGCTGTCTGTGATTATCATAAAAGATTTATAAATGCAAACAATGAACGGACATTTTGCTAACTTATTAATGTTTTAGACATATCTTAGCGCACGGCGGGTCAAATCAAGGCAAAATTTAGACGTTCTAAAATGCAAAATTCTTCTAAACTATTAAATATATATATTTTTCCACATAGTCAAGTAGGAAAAAACAATCAGTAACTCTTATGTATGCGTAAGGGAAGTTAAATTCTCAATCAACAAAATTACAACAACAAAAATATAATAATGTAGACTTCCAATTTCCTTCTAAAAAATTTCCTCGTTTTACAAACTGTGATGCAATTTTAAATGAAGCTTTAATTCTCGAGTCTAATACAGAAAGGAAGATAATAAACCTATATATCTCCTTTATTGCCAATATGGTACAGTTCAAAATTAATTATGTATTACAACACTATTTTAAACATTCAATTATACAAAAATAATCCGAAAAAAATTATAAGGACAAATCTGGAGATAAAGAATTCAAGAGAAGGGACAATCTTAATCCCAGTAAATTTCCATTATTATGTCTTAAGCGCAAGGCAAACTGTTTCTAAAATGATCAATATTTTGATGTGAGGATGTTTTATTAGCCAGTTAGCCTATTTAAAATAATTGTACGTTTATTTAAAACAAATAATAATACTAAATCTAAAGTGTCATCACGAAAATGTACAAGTAGTTATAAGACACTAACCTCTGCATGTGATTATAATTTAAAATTATCATTTTCAGAGCCGGTATGCAATTTGCACATTGCTCTAAGGAATTGCCATATTTTTAAGAAATGGAAATATCGAAGTTAATGATAAATTATCGGCATTATAATTAAATCCATTTAACCTGAAGGTGCATATACATAATACGCAAAATGCATTTAAAGGTTGATTATCCTTTGGATATATCACAGCCATCTTAGTAATAATCCCACTGTAGAGACTAACGAAGGTCATTAGTACATAACGCAGGTATAATTAAGGTCACCATATGTTCCTGTAAAAATATATCGCGCCATATCACAGAGGAATTAAAGCGGAAACTAACAAAGGAAGTTCTGAAACCTCAGGCAATTCAAGATAGAAATAGTCAAGAGGAACCAAGCATTCTAAATGCGGAATCAAATTAGAATTCCCTCACGAGTTAGAAGTAGGCCTAATTACTTAGGCCTATATAGTAGCTTTTTATTCAAATGAAGGCGATACATGAACAAATACAATTTAACTCCCCATCTGATTACATTACTTTGGAATGAATGGGAAAAAATAGGCGAAGTTGAAATGAATGGTAATGCTATAAGATCTACCATTGAAATCTGAAACAACTTAGGCATATCTTGTATTACCTTGAACCTAACAATAATGGTATCGTATAACTCCATCACACTTCATTCCTACGAGTAGACTTATTTTTAATGTATTTTATTCAATGGCATATGATCTTCAGTATGCTCAACCTTTTCATAGGAGGCGAATACGGCAATAAGCGAACACTAGCATTGCTGCATTGCCTCATACGTGGAATAGTACATTCTGCTTGTAAAACTCGAAATTCAATATCACGTACGATAAGGTGGATGTCAAAATAGGTAACGGACTTCAAAAACAAAAGATTGATATTTCGATAATAGGTTATAAGACTTTCCAGTTCATTCGGAACGATGGGAAAAATTGTAAGAGATAATTCAAAATAACGATGTGTATTAGTATTCTGATAACATTTTAAGTTTTAGTATAAGCCATTGGATATTTCTTGATTATAACAATATATATACGGCAGAACTAAGTTGCATATTCTCCTTCATTAGACGTACTGTATATATTATTCATTATAGACGTACTTCATTAGACGTACTGTATATTGTATTATTGAGCAACTCTTTGTAATAATTCATTACGTTATTTTTGTAATACTAATGTGTTCATAGATTTTTTAATGTGATTTTGTATTTGATAATGTCCAACTTGCATTTGTATGGGCGAGGCTAACGAAAATAAGGTGTAAACAAACCTTTTATCACTTATATCGTATGAATTAATTAAGCATAATTCCGCTGTAGTACGCTACTCACAAATAATGCGATTTTTTTCTCCTATCCCGAGTTTCCTTTGTTTAGTTCGTACTTTACTTTTCAGTCGCTTGTTCTAGTTGATATTTCATGAAGCGTTAAAACGGCTTTTAGAAATCGTGACAATGGCAGACTTTACAAAAATGGGCGTAGTCATGTGAAAGGTTACGTTCAAGAAGAACCTCGACTCATTGTAATTTTCTCCCAACAAAAGAATGTGAAATTTATAGTAACTTAACCTTGGTTTTTTTTTACGGCAAGCCACAATGTCTACTGAATACTGTACTCTGCTTAATACCAGACTTTTTTTCTGAAGGTAATGAAAACCACAAACCATATCATAACAGTATTATTACTATGCAAGGAACGTAAACTTATATTTCATTAAATGAATCTATTACATAAGTTTGCTTATTTTTTCTCTTAATTGGATTACATTTACGTAAGTATGTATGAAATAAAATTGTAGCCTACCTTCCTCCAATGAAATAGTATTATCCTATGAATTTATAACGAAACAACATTCGTTTAATTTTCCTGCCAAAAATTTCCCCTAAACCAAAATGGTACATAATGGAAAAAGCCTACAATGACATTTAGTAAGATGTATGTTTACGAAACGAGCGCAGAGAGTTTTATAATTTTCATACCAGTGACATAATTACCACTATAGGCAAGTTACATACGACTGTATGTTCAAACATAATTAAATGATTAAATTTTGAGATTTTAGAATACCTTTTAATTCATCAAAAGACAGGTTACCTCGGCGATCAGCTGTTCATAAGTTCTCGTCTTTTGCGCTAGATGGCAGGTGACGGCGTGCAGGCAAGTCTGGTCTTCTCTTGATATTTTGACTTAAAAGCAACGCGCATTAAAACACACGAAATGAACATAATTACGTTTTATATTAAAATCAACAAGAACAGAACTGATTTTAAAAACAGGTGTTTATTGTGCAGTTTGAATTGCTGCGTTGAAGGCTGTACGATACTGAACGACATCACAATATTGTTATAAAGAAATTCTGTATTATTCTCTCAGACTTCTTTGTTTATGTGAAGTCCCATAAAAATAATTGAATTGAGAATAGGCTACTGTACCTTGTTCATTGTCGGATTCATTAGATAATTATTAGAACTCCGATTTTCATGTACTATCAATTTTTAAAACATAAATACATTCATTCACTATCATGCGACCTAATATGCATAAAGAAGGAAAAAAATAAACTGAAAAATATAATCAACAATATTGTCTCCCATGGATATTGCGGTTAAAAACCAATATTGTTAATAGACGATTAAATAATAATTTTTTGGACAGAAATTTGATCGAATTTAAAATAGGACTATGCGTTATCAAAATTCAGTGCAAAGCATATTCTACATTTTTGCTTTCTCATGGAGCAGTGTACAACCGGGATTATCTGAAATGTTTTTAAAAGCAGAAAAAGAAAAATCACTATTTAAAAATAAACTGTTCAGAAACGGAAAATGCAACCTTTAATTCATTTTTATATTCGATCATACTATAATACGCTTATTACGGGTGACGTAAGGGTATCATAATTATATCCATAATGATACAGATTTCCATTATTACATCGGTGTGGTATCGATTATTATCGAACACAGAACGATCTTGAGACCTTGAGACTACCATGTGAAAACCGTGTAATAAATAGCCTGTAATTAAAATAAAATTAATTCTGTTCGTGTTAATTTTAATAACATACTAAAATGAATTCAATTCGTGTTGTCGAAGTACGTTGGTTTCAAGAAAATTACCAAAAGAAAGCTTCAATTCGACCGACGCCATGAGCTGCACATCTCTGGTGAAGACAAGAACTATTACAACCATCTGGCGCGAAGGTCATGGCAGGCTCGTGGCCGTTTGTTTGAATGAATGTAAAATCTCAAAATTTAAACATTCAGACTAATTATGGTCGAACAAAAACAGCCGTATGCAATTTGCCTATAATGGTAACTAAGATACTAGTGTGAAAAAAAATACTCTTCCTTAATAGAAGCCATTATAGGCTTGCAGCATAATGTACTATTTGGCAACAATCTTAATAAAAGACACCGTGGTCTTTCGTAGAAATTATTTCTCCTCAATTCATTTTGATACAGCAACACTTCTGACGCTTTTCATAATAATTACACCTCCCAGTTCGACATAAATGAATAAATTGAAGTTTGCCAGTGAGCTATCTCTACTGATTATTGGATGACAGGCCTATAAGCTAGGGGAGTAATACACCCTCTCCCTTCGTGTTAGTAGATGTTGCCACAATGCTGTGGATGTAATTCTAGCTAGGCCTATACGTATTCCACAATCTTCATCAAGTTTTATTTTATCGCTCAAATATTTATCTTCTTTTCCTTGAAAGGCAAGCTGTTATTTTTTGTATTCGATGATAAATTTCTACTTCTATTGCCAACTAAGTAGGCTAGTTACCTCGTGAAAATTGTGGCTTTTGCGTGAGGCTGAGAATTGAATGCATACTTCTGCAATGCCGCCACTTATTTGTTACAAATTAAAACAAGAAAACTACGTTTCAATTGAAAAATGTGACTGTTTCAGTGTACTTTTTTATCTTGGTTTATGAGCAATAATTCCATCAAGTTTGTCAATTTTTAAGAGAGTAAATGGTCAGTGAATATTCACCTAATTGAATGCATAATAAAAATTAAAAGCAATAGGTAAGAATCCCATGGAAGTACTTACAAGTACTAAAATGTAATATATCCGGGAAAATCAAGTCACAGCAATTTTATTTACACTTACAAATGAAATGTGTTGGGTTTCAAATAATTTGGCCACAATATTAACACAATCAGATTTGAGCTGCTGTTGGGGTACCGAAGAGAGCATCTCACTGTCGCATAAATTCCGAATCGGTATTGGTAAATAATGTGTGCACCCAATACTAAACTGCAATGGCGAATAATATAAATAACTTTTCTTTTTCTTCTTCTTCTACCTTCACTGGTGCAAGTTCTACCATTTCCTTCTCCCATGTTGTCTTTTGTGCTCCAATCAATCTGTGCACAACGGATATTTAATTTAAGGCTTGCTTGGGCAATCTTTCGTCTGACATTCTTTCAAATGGTGTACTAATTCATTTCTATACCCCTGCACTTACTACGTAAGTGATTTAACATCAATTCTTTTCATATATACAGTATATATTTTTTATTCCTAATGTGGTCCTCTTATGGCTGCAGAAATTGAATGTCTGATGCTCGTATCTTACTTCTATCTTTTTTCTTTTAGAGTCCAATCTGTTTCGCTTCCATACAGCACTACTGAAACAGCCATGGTTGAATACAATTTTAACTACCGGTAGCCTATCGTATCCTTCCACAGATTGGTTGAAACTTATTACAACCTAGGTACACACAATGGAATATCGGTGCTTGTTATAATGTGGTAGATTCTATTATTATTATTATTATTATTATTATTATTATTATGCCGGCGCGGTGGCTCATGCTGTAGCGCGTGAGCCTGGCATGCTAGCGGTCCTGAGTTCAAATCTCGGGGCCGGCGGGTGTGTCATTCGTGGTGGACGAAGCCGTGCCTTGGGGTTTTTTCTCGGGGTTCTCCCGTTTCCCCCTCTCATTCCACCAACACTCTCCACTTCATCTCACCTTTCCCCCTTTTCATCATCATCCCGTTTCCACTTCCGGTTTCAGGCCTGCTTTGGCAGTCAGCGCCCTTTGGGGGCCTCTCCCGTCCTCCCCGCTGCTTGTGGTCAAGAGGTTGTTGGTGGTGTGTGTCGCGGACCTGTCGGGGCTCCGGTTGGAGGGACCGCAGGGGGTGGCGCATACGTGGCATGGTAATAAGGCTTGCTGGATGTAGGGGAGCCCCGTGGGGGCCTGCGGGGGGATCTGCAGTCCTGGGCGGTCTATGGGCACGCAACTCATTCCATCCCGGAGGTAGGCACAATAAGCCTGCGGCTTCGGTGTTTAGGGGCGTTCCCACCCCGCCTCCCGCTTAAAGGGCACTTATTCAATTCAATTATTTTTATTCTTTTATTACATCTTGAACGACATTGTTTTTGTTAGGTAACATTCATGCAATTAATAAGTTGATCTTCTTAATTTCTACGAAAAGGATTGAAAGTCCTTGAACCATGTTTTGATATTAGGCTATACAAATGATAACTACAATTTATTAGCCCTGAAATCGCCAAACATGTGTTCAATGTGAATATATAATACAGTAACAATAAATAACGGGTATGTCATCCAGTAATTAGCTTTAAAGTCATTACTAAGTTATGCGATAAACAGTTCTGTCGACAGAATAGAACAAAGATTACTGTATTCCTACGGTAAAATGAAATATTATGATGATTTATGAAGATAGAGTTTATGAGCTATGAACGAATAAGCACCATTAAAAGCCTAAAACAGCGGACAAGTTTTAAATCAAATAATAATTACACCAGAACTAGTTTTCTGTACCTTACACTAAAATATATGCGAAGGTTACTTCCTGGAGATGGCTGCTTTCTGAACCACCTGGAGGAGTTGAATGTTCTCCATGGAATTTTGCGAACACTTTCATCCAAAATTATTATAATCCATTATCCCACACGTGTAGAATCAACTCCAGGCCTCAATATTTTTATTTACATGAGCAATTCACGTGAACATAAGGGCACCTCTTCCATGGCATGTTGAAAGTCATGCTACAAGTATTTTCTTCAAGTTTATAACATCTAGATCACGAATATGCAGAGTTTATATTCCATATCCTTGCCCATTTTCTTGATGCATCTCATACATCTGTTGTGTTTGTACTGATATTAAAAATATTTTCCTTGGAAATCATTTTACAAAAAGAGCTAAAATAAGCATGAAGGTTTGGTTCATGTGTCTGCATTATTGTACAATGTGACATTTTTATTTTTTTTCAAACGGCACTATTTAATTTAACAATGTCCAGTGAATTATGCCCTTTAAGAAGAGTTCAACAATATAGCTTAAGAATGTTTTAATTAATGCATTATTTACTTTCAAAGTGATAATTGTAAATAAAAAGAAGTTTTTGTTATTTTTATTTAGATCTATATTTAGAACCTATATTTTACCCTGAGGGTGAACACTGCATACTCTATTATAAATTTGCAACTACGAATGATATTAAATCTACTTCCGCTTTAAGCAACAGAAAAATACATAATGAAGACTCTCCTCTCCGTTTTGTTTCAGGTCTTTCTAAGAAACTGCACCTACAATGTCCAGACAAATAAGTGAACACCTGACACTTTAGCTTTTACATCTTCCCTACTGTTATGGTTGTTTCGAATGGTTGCTTTATGAAACAGAAATTTTAATTTGCCGTTCAGAGCGCAATTCATTGGACATGTTTAAATTACATGGTCCTATTTGAAAAATGGTGATTTTACTCATAATCCAATCAATGAACCAAACCTCCAAGCTTATGCTAACCTCTTGTTGTTAAACAACTTTCAAGAAAAATATTCTCAAAGCAAGTGAACACACAAAATTATTTTACGTGCACAAGATAAATGTGATACTCTGTATAAGCAAATTAGACTATTGTACATATTTACTGGAGTTGGTTCAATATAAAAGCAAAAATGCAATTTCAGGGCAAAATTCGTAGTTTTCCTGTTTTACAACTTAGTATTTTTTAGTAGTCTATCTAATGAGAAATTCGAGATTTTTGATAAGCTGATTTATCTGGATAGGCTGAACTGAAAGCGGTAAATAAAGAATCTTGGCTATAGTAATAAATAGTACAAGCGGAGAAAATAAAATAAATTCTACAAATCTGGACTCTACAAATTTGCGCAATAATGGTTTTTCCAATAATCTCGTGTAAAGTTAAGTGGGTACTCAAACCAAATCTGTCCCTGTAGATAAAATTACATGTGAAATCATGGGAAAAAGGTGCTCCCATAAAGCGGTATTCTCAGCTGATTTGTTGCGAAGTGCTACTTAAGTTAAACCGAAGAACAATATGAACACATGCCTGCCACGGGATAACTCTTGACAGAAAAAATCCCAAGGTAAAGCCAGGAATCGAACACGGTAGTAGTAAGCAACAATAGCCACTCGGCCGAGATGCTGAATGCAAAAATAAACGTCAAAGCCATGGGCCGGGACTGAACCTGCGATTTTGGGTATAGAAAGACAATTTGTAATTTGCTAATATATTTTCATTAAACGGTAGACTGTACAAGAGCATCTTCACTCAAGAACGTTGATCTCATTTGCCAATCTCCAAAATAATGGGCTGCTATGTTTTTGGGGACACGATGGGCTCAATTATATTTAATCCAAACCTATATGGGTTGATGAATTAAACTATTTCACTGGGAGTTTGAGGGCAGAATACTGATAAATATGTTCACGGGCATTTTTTTAACTGACAAAAATCGAAAACGTAGGAAGTCTTTCCAACAACGAACAGCATAGCGAGAAGTGGTACAATAACTTATAATCTTTCATGTTTTAATCTCATCACGCTCTTACAAGGACGGTTGAATGAGCCATTCGTTATACAAAGCACAGTGGTAGAGACAAACCAAAGATAAATGTACGGATACTGTTGTACATATGGCGCAGCAAGTTTTGAAATTATCTTTGTTTAATATGCAAAGCATTCTCCACGTTTAATGTCCAAGCAATTATAACTGGTAGGGATGAAGAAAGTCGTCTGTTGTTAATAATAATTACAAATCCCTTGAAACTAATGCATGATTATGTAATCATTATGAGTAATAGTCACGCTAATTTTAATAATACTATCATTTCCAAAAGCACGTAGTAATGAGAGATAAACCCTACATCCTATGGAGGTACAGGGCTTACTACTACAATTGGTACTCCATACGCTACCTCAATTTCCTGACATCGACAGAAAGCGGGATTGGAAGGAGTACGATTACCATTACGACCATCACGGCTCTTATTTCGTGTTCGTTATCAAACTCCTTAGTTGTCCTAACTCTTTCCAGAACATCCTAAACCGCAAAAATCCTAGAGAACTGGAGTTTAAAACCAGGTCTGCAGATTCGGGACCAAGCAGACAGTATTTCCCGGTTTTGATGAAGTTTAAATTTAATTTAACTGAAGGTTTAATGTGATTATTAGTGGTTAAAAATCACCAATTATTATTTTAATTAATTAATTATTCATGTGGGGTAAATTGCAGATCTCTTTCCCAGTCGTACTAAAAATTATAGGAAATGTTATAGCCATTAATAGCGTTAACAATATATAATTGTTATAATCGCTATAATTTTCGTACAAAAATATATACAAATATTTACCAAAGTATTAAATATAAAGTATGAAATTGAAAATTTGACAATTTACACGTATTCTAAACCATCCATGAACTATTAAGAAATTATTATTTTTAAATACTAAGCAATAGAGAAATGTGAATACTCTGGTGAAATTCTTAGTTATTTTCAGTTTCCAATTTCCAATTTGTAAAATTTATTACAATTCAATTATTGCCCAATTCCCATAAGTGAATAATGTAAGGAAGCATCTGGGTGAATAAATTAACTGAAAACAGTTAAGAATAACGTGTATACATAATAGTCCGCACACAATACAGGAACGGCGGTAGGGCCTACAAACAAATTCAGAACTATTATTTTTTTACTGACGGAAAAACAAGCTGAAGGGGAGCAACACAGTAAGAGGTCATGAGTTTGATTGTCTTTTATAGTAATTATCGACGGGTAGGGTCTGCAACTTAGGCCTATGACCGTCGCCGATATGCTGGAATTTGTCCCTCTGTTTATTATTATTATTATTATTATTATTATTATTATTATTATTATTATTACTATTATTATTATTAATGTTATTTTTTACATAGTATAAATCTTCTGACTGTACTAATGAGATGTATCATCATGGAAAATTTTAAAAACAACCATTTGGACGCAATATGAATCAACATAATAAGAAAGACTGTAAGTTTTTTAAAATCTTTTATGAACAAAAATTGCTTTGAAACATGATTAAGTGTAACCTAGAGATTACACCCCTGGTTTGTACTGCTTAGGGATGTTACTTCTGCGTAAGCTAGGTTCATTCACTGACAGTTTAGAGGAGGAAGCGGGATTATACCCGTCCACGGAGAGATGGACCAGGAAAATTACATCTTGAGGAAGTTTGTATGATTTATATGCCACCTGGTATTAAGCCACCAAGATAATTAAATCATGTAGAATTACGCAAAGCGGTAATTAGAATGTATGAAGAGACATAGTTTCAAACTCCTGGAGATAAAAAAGTATAAGCCACGGCAAATTACATAAGTCACCATTTACCAGAAAATTAAAATACATTACTAATAAATATAGCATTTCTCATTGGCTGAATTATATTTCAGCGATATTTCAAATTAAATTATATTCAACGGCCGATATAAAGTTCCAAGTACTTCTGATGGCACAGCGAAGGTAGAGCTGATATGTACCTATCACTTCGTCCAGTTATTTTCTAGTAATATTAATTTCCCCCACTACCCACTAAGAACTCAGCTCGACCTTCGTTCCTCCGCTAAACTGCACTTCAGTTCTCTTGCACAACAACACATCTGATGGGATATTGGACCCTTTGTCACCAGTTTTATGCAACAATATTCAAATAACATTTTAACAAGATACCAAGGACTACCAATATGCATTTTAATATTATGTTATACCAAACCATCCATGAACTATTAAAATATTAGCTTCTTCCATTTGCTAAATATTAAGCAATATGGAAAATCTGAATCCTTTGTTGCAACACAGTTTTAACCACCTGAGTTTTTACCATGCTACGCGTATGAAATTACAGTATTAAGCTAATGGCATAATCTCAACACAGGTGCAGCTTATTTTAATTTTTAATCTACTAAAAAAAGAAAAACAAAAAACAAACAAACAAATTTCGTAGGTATATATGGGATGAACGCATAGCGAAACGCCACAAATTAACAAGACAGTATTCAATTGTGAGATTAAATGCCATAGCAACCGGGGGGGGGGGAAAGCATTGAATGACTCTGACGAAACTCACTGTGCGGGGGTATTTAGGGCTAGGGAACTCGAATGTAAGGCCTTTTTTCCCCGAGCATCGAACTCGAATCGTGAAATGTATATCGAAACCGGGATTTTAATTATAAATTGTTTTAATTGTTTATGCATGTTTTGGGAAAGGTTCATGAGTATGTGGTATGTTTTGATCTTTCCATTTCGAATCTTTATGCTCATATGGAAGCACAATATTCGTTTTATTCGTTTAACTAATTATAACTGTGACGGAAAAACAATATAATCAAGATTAAAATTATGTAATTCTTACAATGTATATAAAAACGTTGTAAGTATTGATAAATACGTTATAACTATTATTCTGTTGAATAAATTATTTAAATAAAACATCTAACAGTTGAGTAAATAATCGCGGGTAAAGCCGCGGGCAAATACTTGTACACACACATTGACAATATATACATATACATATAATTAACTATACATATAATTAACTAAAAATTATACAAATGATGTCAATGATTCTGATTGCATTTGTAACTTACAAGTACACTCGGTGGACGTTAATGTCAGAGTTATGGTGCACATTGGAATCTGTCAATACAGCATTCGTAAAATCGGAAATAAAAGGCAAATGACTTAGTTTAAGGAAAACGTGGAGAATAAACAGAAGATGCAACGAATTATCTTTGTATATCCCTAAGACTTAACTATAATACAGTAGCAGAGTCTCTCATATACTATACCTAGAAGGTGGAGAAGTGTATTATCATTCGTTGATTTACGACTTTATCCTTTCAGCCTAATAAACCCCTATTTCTTCATGCATCACCTGCCGAGCTATTAATTAGAAGTCCTTTTTCGATATCGCTTTCTTCCATGTGACAATTTAATAACGTAGTGGAAGTAGCTTGTTATTTAAGTTTTATGGCAATTATGTACATACTGGTTCTAATAAAGGCGACTTTAGGGAAGATCAATAATTTATTCCTAAAACAATTATATCTCTACAATAATTATAGGCACACACTTGTTGAATTTAACTAGAAAAACTAGACGAAGTAATAAAACCAAGAAAAATGTAATAAGTTACCAATGAAGAATGTTCAAGAAAATAATTTTCAATAAAACAATAACAAGACTGAGAAAAGATAAACATGTAATATTTGTAGAATCACATCTAAGTCCGAAACAGTAACAAGTAATTTTATAGCCTAAGAAAGATGAAAATGGGGACTGGAGAAAACTGCATAATGACTATCTTCATGACCTGTACTCTTCATCGGATATAGTAAGGGTAATTAAATCACGGAGGATGAAATGGGCTGGACATGATGCGCGCATGGGGGAGGAAAGACATATCTCAAAAGTATTGACTGGGAGACCCGAAGGGAAAAGACTACTTGGAAGACCTAGACGTAGGTGGGCGGACAATATTAGGATAAATTTAAGGGAAGTAGAATTTGCGAGAAATGATTGGATACAGTTAGCACAGGATAGGGTTGAATGGCGGGCTCAGGTAAGTGCGGCAATGAACCTTCGGGTTCCATCAAATAGAAAATATTCCTTTAGGTTGCTGAGGAATTGTCTATTGTAATTGAATAAGTAAGTATAATTAATACTATTAATGACAGTTAATGTACCTTATATTTATATATGTATATATAAATGTATATGTACTGTATATACACATACAAATGTATAGCCTATGTATATTATATATAAATAAATTTTCATTTTCACTAAACTCTAAAGGACTTTCCTCGATAAATGCACAACACAACATAATCTTACATGAAATCTCTTGTTCTATCCCTTTTAATTGTAAATGTCCAAAATTAAGTTCATCAACACAAGTAAAATACTTAGGTGTTATCATTGATCAAAATTTACGGTGGGAAAAACATGTTCAATATCTGTGTCTTAAACTACGGAAAACTATATATAAATTTGTTATATTAAGAAACATTATGCCACAGAGTACTTTAAGACTAATATATCTAAGTTTAGTCCAATCAGTTATACAATATGGAATAAGAGGATGGGGTGGGATATGTCAGACTGCACTTCGCCCATTGTCGTTGTTGCAGAAAAGAATAATCAAGATATGTTTAAAAAAATCAATGGACTATCCATCTAAAAGTTTATATAAAGATTTTGACGTATTGAATATTAAACAATTATACTCCTACACTGTATTAAATTATTTCCATAAACATCATGAAAAGTTCATAACACGAAATCACTACTATAATACAAGGAGGTATAATATCTCTTGTCCTCTTTTCGAACCAAAGTGTGCTACAGAAGTACGTCTAAGGCATAGTATAAATTTCGGACCAAGGCTGTACAACAATTTTACTAGAAGAACCCCTAATATGATACCACTAAACAATAAATTGTTTAAAAAAAGAGTACTCGAATTGATTAAATCTAACTTGTAATTGTACTTTTACCACTTTTTTATGTTAATCATTCTCAACTGTAAATTTTTAATTTTTAACATTGGGTATTTTGTTTGTAACTCTGTTATGTTACTGTAATTTATTTTTTCGTATCTTTGTTCATGCATTTATTTCATATAAGCAATCTTATTTATTTTTATTCTTATTTTTTACCTAAAACTATAATATGTATGTTTTTTTTAATATAATTTTCAAAATTTAATTTTAGTATGACTGAACTGACCCCGAACACGAGCTATGCTCATGCGGGGCAAAAAATACTCTTTTCAAATTGTACAAATTGTGTGTATATTATTTGTATTTGTAATAATTTTGTATCAATTTGTATTTTTTAATTTGTAATAAACTTAATTTGTAATTTGTAAAAAAAAAAAAAAAAAAAAAAAAAAAAAAAAATACACCGGACATTTTTTAAAGCAGTAGATATTTTCATGTCAGAATATATGAGCATTATTATGTTACCAACAACAGCATTCACATTATGTGAGACTTGTATAATTTTGTGTTTTCCTTTTCTATTATTCATTAATAGACACCTACAAATAAGTGCATCAAATTTTCATTAGTTTATTTTCCGGTTTATCTCCATACAAACATAACTTTCAGTAGACCTCCCGAATTCCACTTAGACACGTCACGAGTTTTAGCTCTAAAATTATATCCATTGCAAACTCTAGAGACCGGTTTAAACTTCTTGGCAGCGGGAGGGACTGTTGATTTATACCATACTGTAGCAGTATATAGTATCAGAGTGTGAAATGTATTATTCAGACTTTATTATCAAGAACAATTTATATTGCATGATTGTGCCAGTAGCCTGCAATTAAGCAAGAAGATATAAATGTTTATGTTGACCCTCGCCTCGATGAAGCAAAGCCGTGCAAAACCTACCACTTCAGACATGCAAAGATGATATCGAACTGTTATATTTAAGGAACACCAAATAGGAATACTCTATCATGAAAACAAACCTTGGCCCACCAAGCGTACTGCATCTAGAAATTCTCACAAGTTACCAAATATTAGTCCTGCCTAGTATGCACATAAAATGTATGTATGTATGTATGTATGTATGTATGTATGTATGTATGTATGTATGTATGTATGTATGTATGTATGTATGTATGTATGTATGTATGTATGTATGTATGTATGTATGTATGTATGTATGTATGTATGTATGTATGTATGTATGTATGTATGTATGTATGTATGTATGTATGTATGTATGTATGTATGTATGTATGTATGTATGTATGTATGTATGTATGTATGTATGTATGTATGTATGTATGTATGTATGTATGTATGTATGTATGTATGTATGTATGTATGTATGTATGTATGTATGTATGTATGTATGTATGTATGTATGTATGTATGTATGTATGTATGTATGTATGTATGTATGTATGTATGTATGTATGTATGTATGTATGTATGTATGTATGTATGTATGTATGTATGTATGTATGTATGTATGTATGTATGTATGTATGTATGTATGTATGTATGTATGTATGTATGTATGTATGTATGTATGTATGTATGTATGTATGTATGTATGTATGTATGTATGTATGTATGTATGTATGTATGTATGTATGTATGTATGTATGTATGTATGTATGTATGTATGTATGTATGTATGTATGTATGTATGTATGTATGTATGTATGTATGTATGTATGTATGTATGTATGTATGTATGTATGTATGTATGTATGTATGTATGTATGTATGTATGTATGTATGTATGTATGTATGTATGTATGTATGTATGTATGTATGTATGTATGTATGTATGTATGTATGTATGTATGTATGTATGTATGTATGTATGTATGTATGTATGTATGTATGTATGTATGTATGTATGTATGTATGTATGTATGTATGTATGTATGTATGTATGTATGTATGTATGTATGTATGTATGTATGTATGTATGTATGTATGTATGTATGTATGTATGTATGTATGTATGTATGTATGTATGTATGTATGTATGTATGTATGTATGTATGTATGTATGTATGTATGTATGTATGTATGTATGTATGTATGTATGTATGTATGTATGTATGTATGTATGTATGTATGTATGTATGTATGTATGTATGTATGTATGTATGTATGTATGTATGTATGTATGTATGTATGTATGTATGTATGTATGTATGTATGTATGTATGTATGTATGTATGTATGTATGTATGTATGTATGTATGTATGTATGTATGTATGTATGTATGTATGTATGTATGTATGTATGTATGTATGTATGTATGTATGTATGTATGTATGTATGTATGTATGTATGTATGTATGTATGTATGTATGTATGTATGTATGTATGTATGTATGTATGTATGTATGTATGTATGTATGTATGTATGTATGTATGTATGTATGTATGTATGTATGTATGTATGTATGTATGTATGTATGTATGTATGTATGTATGTATGTATGTATGTATGTATGTATGTATGTATGTATGTATGTATGTATGTATGTATGTATGTATGTATGTATGTATGTATGTATGTATGTATGTATGTATGTATGTATGTATGTATGTATGTATGTATGTATGTATGTATGTATGTATGTATGTATGTATGTATGTATGTATGTATGTATGTATGTATGTATGTATGTATGTATGTATGTATGTATGTATGTATGTATGTATGTATGTATGTATGTATGTATGTATGTATGTATGTATGTATGTATGTATGTATGTATGTATGTATGTATGTATGTATGTATGTATGTATGTATGTATGTATGTATGTATGTATGTATGTATGTATGTATGTATGTATGTATGTATGTATGTATGTATGTATGTATGTATGTATGTATGTATGTATGTATGTATGTATGTATGTATGTATGTATGTATGTATGTATGTATGTATGTATGTATGTATGTATGTATGTATGTATGTATGTATGTATGTATGTATGTATGTATGTATGTATGTATGTATGTATGTATGTATGTATGTATGTATGTATGTATGTATGTATGTATGTATGTATGTATGTATGTATGTATGTATGTATGTATGTATGTATGTATGTATGTATGTATGTATGTATGTATGTATGTATGTATGTATGTATGTATGTATGTATGTATGTATGTATGTATGTATGTATGTATGTATGTATGTATGTATGTATGTATGTATGTATGTATGTATGTATGTATGTATGTATGTATGTATGTATGTATGTATGTATGTATGTATGTATGTATGTATGTATGTATGTATGTATGTATGTATGTATGTATGTATGTATGTATGTATGTATGTATGTATGTATGTATGTATGTATGTATGTATGTATGTATGTATGTATGTATGTATGTATGTATGTATGTATGTATGTATGTATGTATGTATGTATGTATGTATGTATGTATGTATGTATGTATGTATGTATGTATGTATGTATGTATGTATGTATGTATGTATGTATGTATGTATGTATGTATGTATGTATGTATGTATGTATGTATGTATGTATGTATGTATGTATGTATGTATGTATGTATGTATGTATGTATGTATGTATGTATGTATGTATGTATGTATGTATGTATGTATGTATGTATGTATGTATGTATGTATGTATGTATGTATGTATGTATGTATGTATGTATGTATGTATGTATGTATGTATGTATGTATGTATGTATGTATGTATGTATGTATGTATGTATGTATGTATGTATGTATGTATGTATGTATGTATGTATGTATGTATGTATGTATGTATGTATGTATGTATGTATGTATGTATGTATGTATGTATGTATGTATGTATGTATGTATGTATGTATGTATGTATGTATGTATGTATGTATGTATGTATGTATGTATGTATGTATGTATGTATGTATGTATGTATGTATGTATGTATGTATGTATGTATGTATGTATGTATGTATGTATGTATGTATGTATGTATGTATGTATGTATGTATGTATGTATGTATGTATGTATGTATGTATGTATGTATGTATGTATGTATGTATGTATGTATGTATGTATGTATGTATGTATGTATGTATGTATGTATGTATGTATGTATGTATGTATGTATGTATGTATGTATGTATGTATGTATGTATGTATGTATGTATGTATGTATGTATGTATGTATGTATGTATGTATGTATGTATGTATGTGTATATATATATACACACACATATAATTATGGTTAAGAGAAACTCTAAGGAATGAAGACCATGTCAAATATAATTTTTCTTACACAATATTCCTTTAGGGCTTTCGCAGATATGTATGTGTTAATAAAAATAAAATTACAAAGATATGTATGGAATAATTTCTGCCTATGGACTATGTCCAGAGTCTGAAACATTTTAATCAAACCGAGACTGTAAGATCATTTAGTTTGAAACAACTCCTGCGAATAGCTTCAATAGCAAACTTTGTAATGATTTTTTATTGGTACGTAGCTGTGTTCAGAAGTCTTAAACTACAAATTGAGCAGAAGGAATGTTTTCACATTTGGACCAACGTACGGGAGCAATCACATTACGAAAGCGGGAACCTATGAAGGTATACCAATCCAGTAGTGAATGCGGAACAGCTGGGATCTCGTTATACTTACAAAGTGGTAGTATCATTACTTTCTTGCATAACAGTACGAAAGAAATTAATTTGAAGCTCTCTAAGGACAGTAATGCGGATTATTGTTATTGTTGTTATTGTTATTATTATTATCATTATTATTATTATTATTATTATTATTATTATTATTATTATTATTATTATTAATGTCACCACCATCATCGTCACCGTTCACATTTTACTAATAGAAAACAGCATTTCTTAAACTTCTTATTGTTTAATATTTGGAAGGGTCAGCTCGGGCAACGAACCGAGACTATTTTGCAGTCAGAGTCCTGAGGTGGTTATGGATAACAAGTATGGGAGTCTTGTTTCTTCTATATATTAGCAATGTCATAAACTGATCCAGCATGTAGCTGCTGAGAGTGCGAGCGAGGATAAACATGGTTATCAAAACCCTGCTGAATTAAGGTGTTCAAGCTAGAGAAAATAAGTCATCAAAAGAAGTGCAGTTTATTATGACCACATTACATAATATCATCTCATCGTTGTTCACTCTCAATAGTTATCCTTATAATCATTCAATATTCTTTGAAATGCTGTCACCTGAGAATTAGATAGTACAATGTCCATCAAGATAAAATATGAGAAAGGGAAAAAGTCTAAGAATAGAGAGGAGACTCGTAATAATGTAATGTGGCATAGAATAATAAAGAAATAGATTATTCCGGTATTTGGAGGTGGAAAATTGGTTTCAAAATATATGCAAATGACACAGACCGGTGCCTAAACAAATGGTTCGAAACATACATATAATTTTCTGTAGAAAGTAAAATTAGTACTCCACAATACTCGGCTGACAGATGAGGCAAGTATTCCCTAGGACAGCTCTATCGATTTGGCTTGGGAGTGCTTTTTTTGAAGATCTTCCAGACGCCGAATCAATGAATTTGGGTTATTTGTGTAGTCAATTTTTTGACAATATTGTGAGTTGCACTTATTTTTTATTTATTATTATTGTTATATTATTTATTATTGTTATTTTTATCATCATAATTGTTATTATCGTTATCATTATTACCATTATTATTATAATTAGTCTATAACTATTATCATTATTATTATGCACAGATTGATGAAGCTGTTGATTTAGCACTTTTTTTAAATTCGCCCCACAAGAAAAACCTAAAACTTGTATAAATTTAATAATTATTACTTATTTAACCTAACTCTATATTCAAAATATTGTCAGTTATAATGGAAAAGCAAGGAATAACAGTCGAAACCTATATATCCTATAGGCCTAGACGAAATGGCAACATCCTGAAACGTGAAGATGGGAAATATAATTAGGAGAATGAAAGACGATTTTCAAGCTGTAAATCAATTCCATTTTACTGTAACTCGTATGTTCATATTTGAATAGAAATTAGTAACTAAATTAGTAATTTTTTTAAAGATGGTCTATTTCATAGGAAAAAAAGTGAACTAAGTATTTTAGTTAAATAAAGAAATTAATGCTGATATGACGAATTTATAGAAAGAAGAGTCAAGTGTTTGTGTATAAAGCATTAGACTAGTATCTTGAATGTTCCGAAATGTTGGGCATTTTCCCTAACAAACGAATCGGTGTGGAACCACATAAACAATATACAATATGAGAATAACATATGATGGCCTTTTCTGCAGCGAATCCAGGAAAGCCCTTTTTGGGAAATTCTGGAAGAACTACTTTCTCGTTGTCTCATTATTTTTGTAAGAGTTCTGTTTTACATTTTCCTAGTTGCCAATTTGTAAATGCGGGAAATTGTCTTACTCGATAAATATGTTAGGGTTTTAATAATAACAGACCGATCTATTAAAATGAGAGCGAGTGTACTGTTTTTCCAAGTGAGTGCCAGGTTTCGCTATGGAGGTTTTCTTCTTGGCAGAAATCTATCCCGGAATGTAAGTTCAATAAAATGCTGTAGCTAGCGTCAGAAGCATTTCATTCTGGATAGAGGTGAGCAGTAAATCTTGTTGCGTAAACACTGAGATGCGAGCAGTCGGAAAAATATAGCTCACAGTAGAAAGTCGATTTTATTAAATTGTGCCTCATGAAACTTTCATCTCTCTCCCCAGCAAAAAGTCGGCTTCAGTCGGAAGAGTGTGATTATATTGCACTCTGAAGTATCAGTTGGATAAAGTGTATATAAATTTGTACTATTTTATACACGGCAATTATGTACAACGTTCTGAAGGCGCTTTTTTTTTGGGGGGGGGGCAACCATGGTAATTTCTATAATTCTTCCAAACACGGCTGCAACTTATACACTAACAAATTTTAAGATAAACTTCCAATACAGACGACAATGTTATACCTTTTTTCACTATCCTACATAATTACAAGCAGCTTTCATGGAAGGGAACTCTCTACCAGAATAATGATCATATTATTTAACGGTTTTCATGAATACTTGGACAAACTAAATCATCTAAACCAGCAATGAACTAAACATAGACCTACTGCTTCAAAAAATGTCAGCTTTACAAAAATTGTTAATACATAATTAAAAATATAAAATGTAATAAACTATAACTTCCTATAATGTGAAGGCATCTTCAAATATAGACTGAATTCCAGTCTAGATAAAAACAAACTTAATAAAAAATATCAAATAACAGTTGAAAAGTTTCAGGGAGAGTTTCACACTTTAAGAATCTCCTGAATAGTTTCAATTTATTTTTAAAACATTTAAAGACTACATCACTTACTACGGAAACCTGGAAGGCCGAATTTTCAAAGTCCTCCCCAAAAGCTACAGTATACAGACTAAGGAAAGTTAAGAAAAAATTGAAATTCTTATTTATGGTACACACTGAAATCTGTTCAATCTAAGAACCTAATAATGAAATAACTACTCATCGAAATCTTTTGTTTATTTTAGCTTCAGTTCTTAGATTGAAAGGATTAGTCAAGTGAAAATCGCCTTTCCAACTGACATCGGGTTTTGTGTCATTCTACCATTTTTTCGTTTTCTGTAATTATTTGTCACGGCAAACTTCCATTATTTTAATACCAACTATTTACTTTATACCGTATTTAAGTTTCACCATAATTTCTCTCTTCCAAAGATATTCGGGTCTTAAAAGTCATATTTTGACATTTAAAATCGAAGGGTATAAATGGATCAGTTTATACAACTATTATTATTTCTTAGGATATTGGAAAATATTTTCTTTCAGCAATGATTTAACGATGATAATGAGAAGTGGGAGTTGTGCACAGAGTAATATTAACGAATAATGTGTTTCATACGCCAGCCCTAGACCAATAACAATCTCGAGTACGATGCATAGAAAAAAAAAGAAATAGGCTATAGGAAAACCTGCTAAGCATATTCTTCACGTTATTTTGTAAAACTGCGATATAATTATGGGAGAAACGGGAATGCCCAAGGAAACAGTCCTTTCTCATTTTATTCACAACAAATTTCCACATGGATCGATAGAAATTAAATTCTGGGTCCTAATGTTGAAAGTCTAGAAGACGATTACTTTGCAATAAATAAATTATGATCATAGTTCGTGGAGGAGTGATTCACGCTATGCTGTTTTGACAATTTAGAGTTTCAATCATCATAAATCATTTCTTCTTCTTATACGTACAGCTCTACGACTTTCTCTCTAAACTAGATATTTGTGGCAGACTGTTAGCCCTTTTCAGAATTGCTCTTGGGATGGTGCCACTCTGACGAATGGAATATGGATAACAGCAATTTTATTCATGCTAGGCAACTAGCTTGGAGTTACAATTTTGCATACAACCCGAAAAACTGTATAGTCGCAACATACTTACGACTGTAAGATGTTAATGAGGGCTTGAGGAGCCTTAAAAATATACACGACAGTTTAACGTAGTTTGATCCCTTTTGATTATTTTCAATGCTAATTGTTATTGCTAGCTATACGACCCTTGACTTAACTGCTAATGGATAACTTGAATTTCGAAATGTATTTCAAAATTATTTTACGTGAAATGGAATCAAATCACTAGATCGAAATATGCTTGATTTAAAATAATAATAATAATAAAAAGAATTGCTATAGCAGTAACATTATTAATAGAAACGGCAATGTAAAGTCAGTGCGTGCTTCAGAATGAAAGCACTTAAGAGAATTCACAGGATTAGTGTACACTTTCCCCACTGCACTCTAACCTCGAATTCAGTGGCAAATTTGTTTAATAAAGGTACACAGCTTAGGCTAAATAAAATGCAAGAGTAAACTACATTGACGAACGCTAAACACATCTCGTAAGCTGAAGAGGAAAATGTTCTGCCAAGATTGAAAGTCAACAACATCATCTCTCCTCATTACAACTTCAAACACCATGTCATGCTGACACAACTTGACATGGCTGTATACATTCCTTTATATGTAACCTTACTTCAGCATAATATTCTTTCGGAGACTCCTTAATAATGTAATGAGTTTACATAGACTAATCAACAGTGTCCTCAGGGTTCTGAGAGGTCGCGGTTATGAACAGGTAATCTCAAAAGAGGTTCCAGGGAAAATTACCATACGTTTTACAGTTTCTTTCTTTCGCAACAGGCTATTAGGCCTACCACAAGATGCCTTGAGCGAATGGGGACACTGCAGAATTTCCTTGGCTGAACAAGTCATGTTAGAGGTCTGATGCAATACAGCTCGATGGTGATGATGATGATGATGATAATAATAATAATAATAATAATAATAATAATAATAATTAGCCTTTACTCCAGAATCCTTACTTGAGTCAGACCAATAATTCCAATTCAATAAAGATCGATTAATTATTACTGATTGATATGTGCCAATAGACTTGATACAAACTAACATTGCTTCAAAATAAGCTGAAAACAGTACTTAATCGATTGATATACAGTAACCTTACCAATACGTGTATTATATAAAGCTCAGTAACTGAGAAGAAAGTAATGTACTTCGAGTTCATAGACTAAGAATAAAAGGCAGCAATATTCAATACCACATGTGTCAAAATATCTATATCAAGTCTGGAAGAATAGATAATTATATTACTATCATTATTTCTGCTTTGTAACTCCTACTTTATAGTATTATCTGTCACTTTTTTGTTCACTGGTATATTATAAGAAGTATAATTATATCTGTTTTGCTGTTCTGCCTGATTTTCCTCGCTTCTTTATGCTTTGTATCATGATAACTATTGTGTGAGGCTGAAACAACTGAATAAGCAATATGGCACCTTACTCTGTATCAGAAAGTGTAACTAAAATAAGTAGAGAGAAAAAAGTAGAAAAAGTTATGCAAGTGTATCATCAGATTGCTATTTATTCATCCTTGTTGATGTAATTGTAATGATAAAGACATTTTCAATTACCTTCAAAATAATAAATGTACATACTGTACAACCAATGGCAAAATATCTGTGGTTAATTTCATAGTTCGGGATTACCTGTATCCTTGCCATAATTTCGCATATGAAATAGCTTCATGTGGTTTAACACGTTGTGGTTTAATGCTATTCTCTTTAGGTATCAAATGAAAGCGAAACATACGTAGGAAATTATTTTTTGACAGAACCAGGAAAACGAAGACTCATTCAATGGTGCATAAATAAACAATAGCCCATACACATCGATATGTTTGGCATGTCCACTGAATACTTTGTGATTCACCACAAAATAAACAATATCATTTCTGGGTTATACTGGTTGTTAGTTCTAAAATTCATATCATTTAATTAATAAAATATTCCGGAATCATACTGTTTTGAAAACCAGGAAAGAATAACCACAAAGTGTTCATGTCAATTTTAGTGTGTCCATATAACTTTCTATTGCTTTCACTTTTTTTGACCATCCGAAGATTAAGATAGCAATTACTTAGAGAACCAAACTATACCACGCATCCAAATAAATATAAATTAAATAAAAACCAATTTAACATAAAAATAATAATCTACATTACCTCCAATAAAAATAATTCCAAATAATACACTTATAAATATCTATCTTTCTTGCACTCTTAGAAGTAGCAGATTCCCTCCGCGTTCTTTATAGGCCTATATAAAAAGCAGGATATTAGGCATATTGTTTAATCTTTCTAAGGCATTGGAGTAAAAATATTTAAATATTATTCCCAACTGTATTATTTAGCATTTAAGTTTTACAAAAAGATTTTACTACATGATCATTACGTGCAGTGAATTACTATTTTTATTTTTAAATTCAAAATGCTTCCTCCATTACAAGGTTGCCGAAAATAAAAATTTACTATCTAGACAAGAATATTAACATCGATAAACAGAAAAAATTACGCAATAGGAAATTGTATGGCACATAATAAATAACAAACGTAAAAAGTACTCATACGTGAAACAATAAACAGTAGAGCAATATGGTATATAAATAGTAGGCTACTTAAAGAAGAAACAATAAAATAATAGATACACAATAAGAATTTTTTCCTCGGGTAAGCCTATAAAAGATTATTTCAGGTTCCATACAAATGGTTCCTCAGAATGGTTATCGAACCCTTTAATGCTGATAAGCTGGTTTGTTTTATTGTTTACTTGGATGTGCCCAGCTTAAGACAGGATTTGACCACAAATGAAGGTATAGTTCCTCGAGCATAAAAAAGGACCCCAAAAATTTCAATTTCTTCGAGGTTATATATATCTTTATAAAATGACACTGTTGATTGGTTGGTAAATGTTATTATTTTCCTCGTTAACCTCTATAAGTTGAGATGAGCTGGTCTCAAAACGGACGGCTGGATTCAATATATAAGTCTTATTTGAGCCAGGCCTAAAGGCTATACCACAGTATAAGTATTAATAACTGTGGCTATACGCTTTGTGCTCCCTTGAGTAGCAATTCCTGGAACTTCGTGTTTTATATATCCAGCATTCTGGATGGATTCTGAGAGTATGTGTCAAATGGTATGATGGCGCAAATTTCTGAGAGCCTTTCCTTGCTGACAGAATCCTAGGACATGAGACAGCGTTACATATCGCACCCCTGGTGGAAGACTGCCACAAGTCAAAAATAACATTTGTTCAGGAGGAGCATTTAAAGATTTTGATGCAATATGAAAAACAGTAAATATTACTTTAACACAAAATTGCTGCCACTTCCGGACAAGAACACTGCATAATCTCGTGTTTACGGGCTTGCGTATGATAAAAAAACTGAGATATGGCAGTTTTCTGCTATTTGAAACATCAGATGCTAGTGAGAAGAAAAATCAATTATATGCTGTAGAATCCTTATCTTTACGATTTGGGTTGTGCCACTTTTCCAGGACATGGATATGATGACAAGCACTTATAAGTACTAGTTATCTCAAAATTCAATTTTTTTGACTTATGGCAGTCTTCCACCAGGGGTGCGATATCTCGCTGTGGCAACGCCGACAGTGGTTACCGTCCTGACTTCTCCCTGCCACAGGTCACATAGCAGCTACATTACATGACCAAGTGAACTACTGTATCATATTATCCCAATACAATCAGCTGATCCATCACGGATATGATAACTGTAGCAGGCCTATGTACCCACATTAGTAATCTACGATAGTATTATTACTCATGAGAAGCGATGGGTTTATTCCTCTCCATCACATAAAATCTTTCATAATATGGGAATTTAATGTAATTATTATTTAATTTCAACTGAGAAAAGTAATTTTTGGGAGATGCCTTTTTCATCCATTGAAAATTTAGGGCCTGTATGACCAACTCCTTATAAATTGTTTATCTGCCAGATAGGGGATTTTATCTGCGTACTATGACCTCCCAAAAAAACTATCTGGAAATGCAACTCCCAGTTAAGCTATCGGGAGGATGGAGTAGATGATAAACTACCAACTACCTGATAGGAAGGCTAGGTGGAAACAAAAGTTCTGCCCCCTGGAGCGTCGTAGCTACATGAATCTCAGAATTGATAATGGAATGCTTAACATATAAATAATAGGCAGCTCGAACTAAAAGAAACACAAATCGATGCTCACCTGTCTACTACTCAAATCACGAAATTTTACTCCACTCTTCCCGGAAGCAGTTCGTAAGTTCCTTAGGCATACAGGATTTCCGGCTGTGATTTGTCTGTAGCTACCAACCTTCATCAAATTAAGTGATAACAACCACTATTCAGGCTACAGACTACAATGTTAAGCTAGGTACTTTCATGCAATGCATTCGATTTGCATTATCGATTCATCAACGTCATACCTCCATGGTTCCTGGCCTGCCTTTCGCCTGATCTGGCATTTTTTGGGAGCTGATCTTTATATCTCTTTCTTGGTCTCCCTTCTTTTCTTCTGCCTATGTAAATAAATATGCTCAGTTCCTCTCCGATGTCTCTATTGCGTTGTTATATTATCTTACCCCTAATTTAATAAAGTTGCGAATTATCGTAATGAAAAATTATAATCATGTTTTCAGGAACCGTACAGCGAATTTTCGTTTGCCCTTTTCCACTAATTGACCGAACCTGAATTACCGCTTTATGCTGTGAACCCTTCTGTACACTACCTTGTTGATGTTATCTTTACCCAAGAAAACATAGTCTATATAATCCTTGTGTTAAAAACAGGTATAATACATCAGTTAACACTTACATAGAGCTGTCACTATGTGAATAAATAACAGAGAACGACTGTATCAGATATTAGAGAGGAGTTAATTTTTTTGGCTGTGAAATCTGGTTTTTCACGGTCGGTCGGAATGGCGTTCCTGTCCAGCAGACAGGATGGCCTGAGGTGCAGTTCGTCATATGGCGGTCTGGCCAGGTCGTTCAACCACCACACACTCACATATGCGACTCTCTCATTAATACTTGGGTGTATGTGATATCCAGGTGGCGTCCCCGTGCACTTGAATGACTTCTCTCTCATAATAAATTCTCTTGTACAGTATGTCCACAAAAAGGAACTCTTCTACGGTGCATGTAAATGACATTTCCCTGCTGAATGAGAAGATTTTAACTCCGGATTTCAATTAATTTAATTGTCAAATTGAGAAATTATATAGGCCTCTCTGTGTTAATGTCAATTCTTCCACCATTGCTCAGTTATAATGTCTATATTATACCAACTAGTATAAAATGGTTTTGTTATCAAATCATTGTAATAGTAAATTGTATAAATACAAGTCTACAATATTAACTTAGATTATTAACAATAAGTAGTCATAATAACAACAGTTAAAATGCCTTTGAAAATATTACAATGCAGACGTAACCAACGTCTGGCAACACTAGGAACAACATGCAGCTCACATGATTGTAGTCCACGCAAAATAGAAAGACTGTACACCAGAAGATGGCGAATTAACTCCGAAACGCTTCGAGAAGATTACAGCTACACTTTTAACATAGAACACCATTGTATGAAGGTATGGCTATATTTTAATATTTTAAAGAAATTTTAATTGTTATTATTATTAGTAGGACTACTTATTGTAAATATAAGTAAGTTAATTTTAGACAAGTAATTTATGTTACATTTTAATATGAGAATTGCATTTCAATATTTTAAGGACATTTTTACTGTTATGATTAAGCCTACTTATTGTTAATACACGTTAAGTAAACATTTTAGACATTACAATTTATTACATGATTCTATAACAAAACTATTTTAGACTAGTTGGTATAATTAATACATTGTAATTGGTCATTGGTGGAAGAATTTTTATATTAAAACATATATTTAACTCTGGAAACTATCAAAGGTTGAAGTTAACAGGTTATAATTCTCAAATAGGAAGATAAATGTTCTTGTTATTTAATGTATTAAACACAACCATACATCCTACGAGCATAGGCCATGAAGCAGTGCCATGTAACGGCACTCAGACGTCATAAATTTATGACTGCAATGAACTAACCTTAATTGACCTTGTGGCAAAGACTATACAAGAGTGCATCCCGTGATATGTTTTCTAATGGAATTCCGTCCAGAAATGTTTGAGGCAAGTTTGATTTACATCCCAAGGTATTAATAGTCGACATAATTCCGGCTTTATGTTGCAAAACCTTCTTGTTAATTTATTTTTGCGATTATATAATGAGGGTTGTGTACTGTTACTTAGGCATGTGTTGGCATTTTGTTTTACAGGATTCCTTTATATTCCTGTGAATTTACAAATGTGGACTGTCACATTTATTAGCATTATGAATGTCATCGACAAGGATTGAACCGCGATCTCTGTACAGAAAGCCAATGCCTGATTGATGCACCCTGGCCGACCCTTCTCATTTTGCAACTTAAAACTAATATTATTTAATATTATAATATTATTTATGCAGAACACTATAAACATCCTCATGAAAGTAACAACAGAATAGAAAACGATCATAAAATAATCCTCCCACGTAACCAAATGCACGTAAATTAACAATAAACAAACAAACACACAAAAACGATATGATTTAAAATTTTCCCCTGCATATTATTAATTGAAATCACTCTGGTAATTGCTAGTGGATTCGTAATTATATTTTATTAAACAGTAACGAGTTTATAATTAGTTATGGCTATGAATTAAAATGTTACCCGAGTAAAATTAATTTTAAAATACATAGGCCTATAGTGTTCTAAAACTTCTGAAACATCGTAATTTTCATTTGTAATTTGAAAACTTTAAAATACATCGTCATAATTAATTGATATTTACTAATCTATTCTTGCTGCAGTCTTACATTTTTAAACTTCAAATTTAATTTTACTTTTAATGTCTTTCAGAATATCAATAAAAATCCATACATTTCGGAAGGCGGCAGTTAAGGAGACAAAATAAAGAGTATTCAAGGTTTTTTTTTAAATGCTCCAACTTTTACCCCTTTCACTCCATCTTCCTCTCGACACTGGAATGGCCTACCACACAACAGAACCGTCGTTCAAATTTAAGTAACTAAACTACTTGAAAAAAGCTTAACTTTCTTATTTACAATACTTCACAATACTGATGCCAATTTTCATATCTTAACATGCATTATTTCAAAAGATTACCCATATAACCTTAAATGTCCGCTACAGTATATTTTATTCTTCTCCTTAATGTAGGTTTCCTTTTATTTGTAATTAAAAACGTCAGAATACACAGTTTTCAATAATTACGACCTTACGGCCTTAACCATTTTATATTATTATTATTAAATCTCAATCAGCCTTTGAAGCATGAGAGTGTAGGAGTTGAAATAGTCCATTATGAGTTGCGCACTCTACTCCTTACCTTTATTAGCAATTGCATTTTTCCTCATATAAAATAACCCTTGCGATGTGTGTTTTATCGTATTGTCTCCAAATGTTCCATGTTAAGGTGTATTTTACTATTTGCTCTAGATTTTATTGTAATATGTGCTGAAATTATTTGTGTGTTGTTAAATGGTAAAACTATCAATAATCAATTTTTAAATCAAAAGTTAACTTCTGCCCACCGCTGTGGCTCAGGGGATGCGTCCAATCCTCTCACGCAGCGGCCCGGGTTCGATTCCTGGTCGGGACAAGTTACCTAGGTGAGGTTTTTTCCGGGGTTTTCCCTCACCTGTGAGACAAATGTCAGGTAACTTTAGGCCCTTGTGGTCCCCGGATATCATCTGGCCGTCATTATCATCTTCATCCCCATCCTCGCCTTGTTCTGAGTGAGTGTGTGTGTGAATGGTGTGTATCGTCCTATGTGGTCGTGTTGTCTCGGAGGTGGCCCCGGCATTGGGCTGATCACTCATCCGGGGAGGCCCTCCATGTCCTTGTCTGGTCAAAAAAGTATGTCTGTCTGTGTTCTGATCCATAGTTCATTCCTCTCCCGACAGATCGCGGCCCGGTAAGGCCCGGGCGGCGCGGGCCGCATAAAGGTCCCTACAAGGGAGAGGTAAAACTACGAAAGAGAGAGAGAAAAAAAGTTTACTTCTCTAAAACAGTAATGGTCCCCTTTATCAGGGAACAAATCCTAATCGAAACTCTAAAGTGTGTAAAGTACTTCCCTGCCAAATATCAATCTTAAAAATAAAATTAAAAAAAATCACATCGAAACGTTTCATATAAAACCATTACCGGTAATTAATTAAATTGCTAATAAATCGTTTTATGAAGAACAATTTTGTACAATAAGAAATGTTGGAAAAGGTAAAATGCTTCAAAAATTTGAAAGTTTCTGTTTTAAAATTTCGTATTTAACATTTTGAGCATAATATTCCCTTAAAACCCCGTTGATTTGTGAGGTTTTTACCATTTTTATTGGCAATACTGTTTACGACTGGCTATAACGGTCCTTTATTTTTGTATAGTTATTCGAAATATTGAATTAGTGTTTGAGTTTGATAAACTATTATGATCGGGTACTAAGTTTATCAATAGAGAAAGACGGAACACCACCTGACCTTAAAAAAAAAACATTTGAATGTAAGAGTAATAAATCTGTCAACATTAAAAACACTCATTTCATATAATACATTAAACAATCTTTTTAATATACAAATATATGAGCCTATGAATATGTAACAATTATTTTGAGTAACTATTTGCCTTTAATAGCTTTGGATATAACTTTCTGGAAGGCAAAACTTAGGAACAGAAAAAACTGAAATATCTAGTATATGACGCTGATGTTAATGAAAGTACCTATAAATTGAATGAATATAACCGCTATTCTATATAAATTTTGTACAAACAAAATACGTTTACAATCAACGAATGTCGCACTGATCCTAACACTGATTATATCAATCTTTTATATAATACAAACTCTGAAGGACTTAATAATTTTAAGGACAGAACAAATGCTGTGAACATGCGTGCTTCGTTCTACACAGACAAAGCAAATATACATATAATAACTTTTAGTCTCATTTTTGTTCTAGGGGTAGAATGTCGGAACTTAAATTAATCGTGTATATATTTTTATAAGCCATGAAATACCATTTAACAAACAGGACCAAACAAAATACATAACGTATAATAGGCCTATGTTAGAAGAGGTTTCAAGAGCAAAATTCATACTTCGGTCGGCTGGACTCAAAATAAATCTTCATTGAGGTACAGGTAAATGTAAGATTATTTAAGCGTTTACATAAAAGGGACAGGCTACTCCTTACGTGTATGAGAAAGTTAATGTGATTGCGTAGGAAAAATATAACAGTGGTAAGATTCTTGTAAAATTCCTCTTGGAAATAACCTAATTAATGAACTTAAAAGTTGTTTAAGAACGGGGAAATTTTACCCAGCTGGATATTTCTTCAAGTAAATTTCTCCTGTTCTTAGGTATGAAATTCTCAGAAATTGTCATTCGCAATCTTCTCGCTAATACTCCACTGTGAAACACATCCATTTGATCTGCGGTCGGAGTATGATTCTGGGTAAAGTGAACTGAAAACATCGTAAAGGATGCTTTTCAAGTGGTTTCTATGTAATTTCCTTAATGGTCGTGGTTGCAAACATCTGTATTATTGTTGTAAAGGTCAAAATACTTGTACAAGGACGGAGCAAGTTCCACGATGTTTCTGGTGATAATGGTGTTATTGAATCTAAAAGAACCACTGTTCTTGTCGGATACTTTAGAATATAGTTCAGCATTACAAGAGGCCATTTGCATGGTAATTAGCTGAGGGAACTCATGAATACAGTTTTCACTGACGCGTTGTTTTTTATGTCTTACGGCTACAAAATTGTGAAGCTGAAACCCAATAAGTTTAAAACTTTAAGTAGTGGTGTACTGTATATTTTGTTGTTATGTAACATAATTATATGTAAGAAATAAGGAGATAATTCATATAAGCCTATTTTTAACGTAACCTGTTTTGATAATGAATTTTTGGTATCCAGTTTTGTAAAATGGACATACATATTGCTTAAACTTCATTCACGTATGAATTTGTTAAATTAAAAGTAAATGATGTTCTGATTATAGGATGAACATTACATTTATTATTTATAAGTTCTGGCTATTCGATTTCGAAAACGCAAATATATTACGTCATTGTAACTCGTTCGAAAGTAAGAATGTAATTTTGCTACCTTACTTTAATATGTTTTGATTTTTCAAAAGTGTCTCTTCTTTTAAAAATCGAATGCCATCGACATGAAATGAAATGAATCTAATTGCGTAGTTATTTTACGTCAAAATAAATAATTTAAAGTTTAAGGAAGTGGGTTCGTGATATTATTTTTCCAGACCTGATATTTTTAACTATGTTAGTTTGGCTGATCATGATTAGATTTAGCAGAACTTAGTCTGATGTTAGTGAAATTCATAATATTTACATAACCTCCTCAGTCGAAGGCCTCAATGAGTTAGTTACCCATGGGATTCGCTTATTTTACTGAACATCATTACCTCAAGTCACCCAAGAAAGTAAATGCTGTAAGAGTAATATGCATTTATTGTCAATGATGACCACCAAGAGTGAAGTTCTGTTAAATTCTTAAAAAGATAAAACAGATGCAAGTTGGTTTAATGTTAAAATGGAGCGTAGTATAAACACCGCTAGGATTAGCCTACTCATTATTCCATGCAAAAAAAAATATATAATTGATCAAAATTATATTTTGATGTGTTTAAAACAATAGATATGTTTTTGTTTTTAAATTACAATTACCACCTGTGCTCAGTATATTATAAAACCTTAAAAATTTAGCCTATTTTGTATTAACATCGAAACAGGTAGTAGGAAGAGGACAGTGCCTGCATTTTAATACAAGACATCTATTTTACGAACTTGAAAAACATTTTTTAACAGTTTTAACTACTTTAATGTATGTACCACAAGTTTTTATACCTCTAGACTAGTAGCTTACGCTACTTATATCTGTTGAATGTGTTAAAATAAGTTATGTTTTCAAAATAGGCTACATTTTTAAGGTTTTAAATACTGAGCACAGGTGGTAATTGTAATTTAAAAACAAATTGTATAGCTTAGTAGGAAAATATGTTTTTTATAAAATTCATATACCTATGTAATTCACCCTTTTGTTGCGACTTTGCTATATTCATTATCTGCCAAATTCGTTTATTTCAAGTTTTAATTTCAATTTTGCAGCAAAGAATCTAGTAATTTTATATAGGTTACTTGGTGTACAAAATGGTAAACATATTTGCAAGTTTAAAAATTATTGCTAAATATAATTATAATATAGCATGTTGATTTAAGTAGTGATTAGTATGTATTCAACACATCTATGGGCTTCAATGCGATTTTGTTTACGAAACCATCAAAATGCAGAAGATTCCGGTAAAGATTAATTATTATTATTAGGCCTACTAAATCACTTACTATCGATAACTTTGGAACAACCATCACTAGACCCATTCAACCCGCATTACGTAATTCCCTTCAGAAATATTATTACATTATGTTTATACTTCTTTAGCTTCTTTCAAACCAATGTTCCTAGAACCACATTATGCATCATATACATATTATAAAGGACCCTGAGTGAATCAATTGTAAATAATCACTAACCAATACAACGCACGACTTCCTCCAAAGCACCTTAAGATAAGTTGAAAAGTAAAGTTAAATGCAATTCTTACCTGACATTCGCATTTAAGTGGGGGAAGAAACTACTATATCATAGACAGGCCAATCTTCGGATTTCAACCAGCGACTTTCTGAAACCACCTGGGCTAACTCACTCGGTCTATTTGATTTTAAGTTACATTAACCTTCTTCCAAACCAATAATGGCTGTTCCCCTGAATTCTCGGAATTTCTGTCTTTGAGATTGGGAATCGCAGGAATTAGCGATGGACCTTGTAATAAAATCCTCTGTGATATTGGTTGTATCGGAAAACTTGAGCAGAGTTACGAGTTAGAACGAACAGGGATACACTTGCCAAATTACCGAATCCTCTTTAAAATACCGAAAATCGAATCGTTCTTGATATAGCGATTACCTCCCTCCTTCCCCCTCACTCGACCTGTCATTTTCTCTCTCCCTCTCCATATTTTTATTAACAATATGTCTGTAATTATTATTATATTTGTACCTTGTTATTTGTAATTTTTTTTTTCGTCTTTGTGAGCAAATTGTATGTTTCTAAAAGTTCTACGCTTACAATTCTTAAAATCAATTCCAAGTCCTCTCCCTCTCCCTCACTCTCACTCTCACTCTCACTCTCACTCTCACTCTCCCTCTCTCTCTATCTCTCTCTCTCTCACACTAAGTCTGCTATTTTACAATCCGTATACCAATCTCATCTTCATAAGTGTTGCGAGAAAGGTTTAAAACTAAAAGATAAATAAGTACTGTATAACTGTATTATTAAATCAGAATTAAAGAATTATTGACAATCGTCATTAAGTTAGATTGTATGAGTATGATTACGTTTATATGGAGGGCATAAAGAGTATGAGCACCTGCAATGTAAGAAAAATTGTGTGTAGAGTTTATATAAGAATTTAGGAATTACATCATTGACAGCAAGTTAGGGATGACCCAAAGAACGACTTTCGACTGCAGCCCAGTTTTGTGCTGGGAACGCCTATAGTTTTCTAGATGCTACCGGATATTTAAGCCTATTTTTTGTCTAGCTCAGTGTGCCCCTTGGTCACTCAAAATTAGGATTTCCCATATCAATTAATGTATTTGTTATTGGTATTTCTAAACTAAACCCTGTCGGCAATGGCCGACCAAAAGTTTCTATAATACTCAACAAACGACTGTCTAAACTGACAGAAGACCTATGAAGATCACGTATTCAAAAATATTAGGTTATATATTGCTTGGAGATTATTGAAATATCTACGTAATAACCATATTAAAATTTTACATAAAAATTTTCATTTATAATTTTAACAGAATTTTAAATGCCACTGTAGGCCTATATTACAAGAGATCGCTTGCGTGGTCTCCTGGTTAGCGTTGCTGGCTGGATACAGAATCGCAGGCCCGGGTTCGATCCTCAGTACCTCCTCGGATTTTTCTGAGGTAGGGAAGTCTGGAACGGGATGCACTCAGCCTCGTGATTCAAACTGAGGAGCTACTTGATAAAGAAGTAGCGGCTCCGGTCATGGAAACAACCATTAACGGCCACATGCTGACCACATGCCCCCCCAATCCTGCCATCTGCCTATGGTAGATTACGCAGTCCCTTCAGCGATGTAGCTCCACGGAGTTTAGTTTTAGTATACTATAAGATTCCATGAATATGGTATAGGCAAGCAAGGAACCGAAGATCACATAAAGAATTCAAATTAAAAATAACGATTATACCTACTAGTATTCCAAGTACCAATAACGTTTATATATACCTACATACAGACCAGATCATAATACAGGCTACTAGCAGTAGTCTTCAAAATCAAATCACAATTATTAGTATTCCACGAATCAATAGTTTTTTGACATTAGTACAGACTTGCTAACAGTAATATCTTGCCAAGTTATCATATACCGGTACAGACATATCCTGAGTTCATCCTGGAACTTTTTATTCGAGACCAGGGAACTGAGGAAGCGTTGTATACCTCTAAAGAAATGCCAAGTTAAATCAAATTTCACTTTGAAACGTAGCACTGCCAGTGCGGTAGAATATACCAGCATAGTCTGCATACCATGGCAAACTGCTACATGGAGGCTTTCTCCGCAACAGTGAATCACAGGAGACAATTGAAGGCGTTGTTATGCAGTGCCGGAAACTCTGCTATTTCGTTTCGTACTAACAAACACAGTATCGGCTCCTCAGCAATAAAATCAATGTCTGTGTGGCGGTCGATAAATCCATCGACTTTATTCTCTTTGAAGTATAAAATTCTAACTGAAATAGAAAGTCCACTCTTTCCGTTGATGAACATTAATGGACAGTACAGCATAATTATTTTAAACCATCTATTTTATCTATCCATACGAATGAGGAAGTACCGTGTTCAATCCTGAAATTCAAAGTTTATACCACCTGGGCCAACTCACTCGATCTATTCTGTTTTAAGTTATATTAACCTTCTTCAAAACCAATCGTGGCTGTTCCCCTGAATTCTCTGAATTTCTTTCTTTGAGTTTGGGAATCGGAATAATTAGCGGCGGACCTTGTAATAAAATCCTCTTTTATTAAATGTAAAGCTTTAATAGTTTTTTAAAGCTCGCTGAATATAAAAATGCTAATTTCAAAAAGATATCTGTAGGTGTGACCAACAAAACCTCGTATAAAAACACAATTTTATATTTCGATTAGGCAGCTTTTGCGAATTGCCTAAGACACGAAAAACGACGACGACTTTCTTTCATTTAAAAAAAGTTATTTATTCAACAAGTAAAGAAAGCGACACTCTTTGAACATGATATAAATTTTCTCGAAGTTCAAAAAAGAAACTTTCTATAAAAGTTGCATACAAAACTTTTTCCACTATCTATTATCATAATCGTGAAACTGTAAGTGTAGTAGAAGTTGTTGGCCTCTTAAATGGGGCTATTCCTAAATTTTTTGAAGATTTTCGGAAAAAGTATGGACTCCCTCCAACATTAAGAGATGACTTGTGACCACAGTGCTTAAGAAGTCTTGTCAAATTCTCCATAATCACATAAGTTACATATGAACCAACATTTTATTGTTACTTTTTCCTTTAATTTGTTTATTCTAATTGCTTACTTCAGTGTGTATTAATATTTATATATTTTTTAAGTATACTGAGTTCATCTGGGCTACCTCCGTTGGGAGGCAGTTTTAAATAAAACAAAATATTAACGTATGGCATTTTCTGTAATATTAGCTGTATACACTCGCGTTAAATAGAAGTATGATATTAGTAAGTTTATTTCTTATGTTCTAATGTTCCCGAGAAAAGTTATTGTGTCGTAATGCAGAGGGTTTATGCAGAGGCAGCAGTAAAGTGTTATCAGATTTTGAGCAGTAGTTCTGACCGGTCACACGCAATGCAAGCTGTCATGTTACCTTGACCTTGCCCGCGTAAGACGTGTCTTTGCCCTCCGTATCATTCTACCTTGTGCACAAAATATGATTCTTTCTATATATTTATTAATAATAACTAATCATTATTATCATATAAAATAATTATTACTAAGTTATCAATATTTGTGATTGTTCCCTTTTCAAAGTAGAATTTATATATTAATTTAAGCAATCTTCAAGTGAGAACATCGGTTAACTTTAAGTGTGAAATCGATGAGGAGAATTCCAGTAGAATAGCTGGTCTCTAGAAATGATTGAAATCGTAAGAGGTGGCTAAAACTCCTCAAATTTATATAAAGCGTTATTCTATTAATCTTATATCTCTGATTTGGTAACAAAAAATTGAGGTGATGCATTTATACGTCAACACTAGTAAACAGGTTACGTCAGTGGAAAATGTAGTCATAATATTCTTATGAAAAAACCATCTAGACCTTGGAATTTCAGTGAACTAATCAATAGTGTTATAAATGAGCAACCGAGCAACATTAGTCCAATGCCGCATTATATGGAAACTTTGAGCTATTGAACAAGATACAATTCTTCTAAGTTGTATTACTCCTTTAATAATAATAATAATAATAATAATAATAATAATAATAATAATAATAATAATAATAATAATAATAATGTCCGTAATCCTCTAACAAAAATTAATATTAATACATATTTCATATTTATTAATACGTATATCATATTTACTTAATTAAAACTAAGGAATGTTTAACATTACGCAGAAATACCATATTATCGATTAGTGAACTTAATAACTTATGTCATATAATTACATATAACTAGTCTTTATGAAAGGGAAATCAACAATAAACTATTCCTAGGTGATTGTATGTGGGTGCATTAATATATCCTTACAATAAAAATAGTCGTAATAATATTGATAAATTATTTTCTTACATGCGAAAAATGCTGATAGTAATCAATATAGCAAGCTTCGTCTTACATCAAAGTATGCAAACTGAAAAAAATGACCCCAAGAATGATAATGTAAAAGTAATGTCAAATATCTTCCAAGACAGTTTCTCACCAATCCTCACCTAGGAACGAGAAAGTTATTCAACAAACAATTCGATAGAAGTACTAATCTGATGTGACAAAATTATTTTGAGTAATCCATGCATGAGATATGAGTTACGATCTTCTGAAATTAGTCGATTACAGTTGGATATAGGCTTAGAAATAGGCTACATTCGTGTAGAGCACGCAAAAAAAGAACATGAATCCAAAGTTATGATATTATTAATTTTAGATTTTTTGAGCCATCAACTATGAACTAAAAAAGCATTTGACCACATCCCTAAGTAAGATCTTTCTTGAAACTGGTACCAGCAGAACAGCAACATAGTTAGGTAAAATATGGTCAAACCAGTCTGAAGATTGTAGTTCAGTTTTACTGCATACCCAGATTGAACCAATAGTTCTCAATGTCGGAAAAATATGTACAAATTTAAGAATAAAATTATTCTTTAAGGCATAATTTAATCAAGTAGCTGAGTCACTTGCGTAAATTTTAAAACAGAAGGTGTAAGATTTATGCAGAAAATATTTAAGTTAAACTGAGTATAGAATTAAGTCTAGTAGTTTCTGTAATTTTTAGATATGTTTCTCATTATTCGGGGTACGCCATAGCGTAGTGGTTGAGGCGCTGCGCTACAAACCGGAAAGTAGCGGGTTCGATCCCCGATGAGGTCGTTGGAGTTTTTCAACTGACCTAAATCCTTCTGGTAGCACTATGGCTCTGGGGTCGACTCAACCTCTAACAGAAATCAGTACCAGGAGCAATCCTGGGGGTAAAGGCGGTCGGTGCGTAAGGCTGAAAACCTTACCACCTTCACATGCCGAATGTCTAAAATCTGGTAGCCTCAACCTATTGGAACCCTCTGGGCCTCCATGGCCTGTATAGGGAACACATTACTTTTTTCTTATTATTCTTTATTTTGTAATCGCGTTATTTCTGTCCTGTAAATCTTGTATAAAAGTATTATTGTATTCTAGTAGAACAGACTAGGAGGTCAAATAGCCGTAATTCCATTAGGTATTATAAACAATTCTATTCTGTGCACTATTCTAGCGAATACACGAATAAATTACCTATCTTTAAGATCCCATAAAAAGCATTGATGATTGTAAGACTCCTTGAAAACAGAACTACTAAATCACATCACTAAACTGTTTAGCTTTGCCCTCTGTCCACACATACCTCTAGGTCTATAAATTCACCATCAAATAAACACATAAAACTCCTTCTGGCTGTTCCATAAAATAAATCGAGCCAGCAGAGAGAAAAAAAACACGGTTTCGGAGATATTGTGTTGTGTCCTTGTCATGGGTTTTCCAATACATCTGCCATTACCCATGGTAGCTGATATCCAATAAAAACGACGCTCTTTTTGTTTCTTTTATTGCCACCAGTGTAAAAAAAAAAAAGAGAAATGTTAATATTGTCTAGTTAATACTGAGGATAGCAACATTTTATTCAACAAATCGTTTTTTCCACAAATCTAAATTCATAAGCTTGGTGATAAATGCCATTGTGAGAAGCTAAGCCTTGCATAATGGTACCCAAGAGAATCAAATTGCACAGAGCACATGGATACAAACTATATTATATATGTTTCTGAATAGGCTATAACTCATATTATATACTTCATTATAATGAAAATTTAGTTTTTAACCACAAAAATGTTATTGCAACTGATTTTTAACTCTAGAATGATTCTAAAACTAAAATAAAAAACACGTTAAAACTCCTTCGTTGATATTATAATTCAATGAGTTATTCTACCGTAAAGACTTTGAGTACAATAAACAGAAATAACAAAGAACACACACTAAATATAAGCATGGAGTTGTTGAACAAACTGAGCTTCCGTGTTTGAAAAGGAACGGACCTACATAATCTCTATCAGGGCTAGATGTTTTCACAGAGATATTTCAGTTACTGTCTCCAACGAAGAGAGTCAAAGCTCTCGTATTGTACATGATCTGAGCATTAATATACTGTTGTTAAAAAGCCGCTGCGTATACTTACATACGTCAAATTTATACCAGATGACAAGGTTGATAAAGGGCTAGTGAATTGCGTCTGATACTCACCTGAAAAGAGAGAAATTAGTAAATTAATATCATTAGCATATAGTCTAGTATTAAGGAAACACTTTTAATCTGCATACTGAACAACACAGTTACACTTCATACTAAAATTACAAAAAATTTACTCCATATGCTTACATACATAATACGCTTATAATTATATATAATACATATAATTACATCTAATACGTTTTAAACGTATTTATAATACGTATATGATCTAGTGAGCTTTCAATTGAAATAAAAATATGTAATGAGGACTTTCAGTATAAACGGGTGCGTTTCCTGAGGAAGTGTATATAGTATAGATTAGAAACAAATATATAGAATAAAACAGTATGCACTGAAGTAATTTCAGCCTACTTTTTGCGAAAATAAAATTTTTATAGTGCATATATTCATATAATCCTTCTTGAACATGTCAGAGTAAACATTTTAATATGCCTATATAAGTTATTCTAATTGAAAAATATGGCTGTTTTAAACAACAATAATAAATCAATATATTACATTAATATTTTGATTAACATAGGTGGAATGTCTTGTAGTAATAACGGATTGAAGAAGTAAATAAGTAAAAATCTGGGTTTGTATCAAACGCAAAGATGGTGTCTAAAAAGTTGACATTTCGAAAGAGCACAAGAATACACATGTCCACTACATTCTATGAACTTACGTAGCTAATGTAATTTCTTTTCCCACTGAACTATAGACTCTTCCTATATCCTATTCTATGCACATGAATAAAAACTAGGTTGTTTTTTTGTTTTTAATTTTAATTTTTATTTATTTATTTATTTTATTTATTTATTTATTTATTTATTTATTTATTTATTATTATTATTATTATTTATTTTTAATTTTTTTTTTTTTTTTTACACACAAATACTGACTCTCTGAGTACAAGTAGATCTATCAATTCGGTTTTCCATAGGTGTCATCATAAAACATAGAAGGCACTTAAAACATTCGATAGTCCAGAGGGAAACAGTGTAAAAGAAAGTTGATGAAAACAAGTTTTCATAAACACCAGAAATAGTACAGCATAGAAAATTCATAGGCCTAACAGATCGTAGAACTCGCCAAAAAGTAATTACTAAGAATTAATGAATAATTTAACAGTTACAAGTTACAGTGGGCGCCTGGCAACTGAAAGCTTCGAGTCCGTTAAGATTTGAACATGTAGTTGGCAGTGCGCATGCGTGAAGTGTTAAAGTCCAGCATGAAAATATTGTCCACTGCTCCACGTGCTTTAGTTCACGTTCGCTACCTGCTGTCTGCTGGAAATTTAAATCCCCTAGCCCAGCATGATTCAAGGGATAAGAGTAAACAAACTAGAATGTATTTATGCTTCAATAACTCCTGTACTATACAAAATGAACAATTAAAATTATTAACATACCTTGTTAAGATACCCTAGTAGAATTTAACAGTGTGCACTATCTTGTTGGGGTATTGTCTTTATTTGTAAGGGGGAAATGCAATAACACATGGTCCTTCTTTCTTACATCTAGTCTGTATGGAAGGTCCTTTGGATGGGGTGTAAGTTCTTTTGTTTTGAACAGCACAGAAGACGATGGTGAGGAGGAGGACAATGAAGCTGTAGGTGATGTTGGAATAAAACTACCATTTTCTGGATTTTCATTCAGCAGCATTGTTCTCGCTGCAAAGATAGGGTCATCTGTCCAGTACATTTTTGGGCTATTTTTCCTTTATTATTCCTGTTACAAGCTGCAAACCTAAAAATTTCCTCATTTCCTCAATAGAACAGGAGTCCACGTCTGATATATACTGTACAATGTTTTATAAAGGGGCGTGGTGCTGCTGTGATGACCTAGCGTAAAGATTTGTTTGACCACAAATATAACTTTAGGAAATCATTTGTTAGAAAGAGTTCCACTAAGGAAAACATTTTCTCCAAAATTTACACCACAATTCAAGCCTACAGTTTCATTAAACTCTATAGAAGAGGGCCGATAGTATGGCGATTCTCTGGCATTACTTACTTCAACTGTGGAATTATTACAAGGAATTTCGTTTATTATTCCTACGGCAACATCAACATCGCTATCACTGTCGCTCGGTAAGAAATTATCTTCCAAATAATCTATATATATATACTTAATACTTAATAATAAATATATACACATACATACATATATACAATATGTATACAGTATATATATATATATATATGTATATGAGGCTTTGTCCTGACTGGACTAGCGAATGACTGACTCACGTAATGAATGACTGAAAGAGAATCAACGTGGAGCCTAAACTATAATAGGTAGAGACTTGAAATTTTGAAAGTATCTTTGTTCGCAGTGTTAGTGCACACTGAGAAAGGATTTTGAAAAAAATTGATTTTAAATGCCAAAAATCAGACTTTTTAGGCTACTTAATAACTTTTTTCTCAGAAGTATCAAATCCAAATCATATTCCACGTACAGTTCTCATGACAACAGTGTATTGCTGGCAGTGTTCGGAGATAGCTTTGGAAGTGTTTGCTTCGGGACTTTGACCAATTAGAGAAGCTATCGATATAATTCATTGGTGTAAATAATTGTTGAAGAATTAAATCCACGAAAATAATGCACAATGTGATGCAGTCACACAACTTTCTCTGCCCTGGACATAGAGAATACCATTTTCTCACTTCACATTTTGGTGTAAAATAAGAGGTCGTATTGCGAGGACAGCTTAATCCAGCTGACACAGTCTTGGTGTGTGTCAACGAGTAAGTTATGCCATATTAGAAGTCTGAAAAAATGTTATCCAGTGATACGTTATTCATAGTTATAGACTTTGTATTTTTAGTTGAGAAATATGGATGTTTATCATAGGCCCTAAGCACGTAAAAGGAGACAAAATAGGACGGAACATTTTTAATCTTATACGCGCAGTATATTATTATGTCTCAGGTTTTGGGGAGGAAAGTATGAAAGTGGTATTGATTTCAGCCCCGAAACTATTGTATGAGAGGGAGAAATTAAATATTCTGTAAAGACAGTACAATGTTATGTTACCGGAAATTCTCTTTCTTCTTATTTGAACCCCTGCCAGGCATGGTGTGCAGAAGCAATGGGGTGCAAAATTCTACATCCTCTATGAGCCATAAAAATCTATATCAAGCGTTTTCTGAGGAAATAGTTTGAGTGTGATAGGCCTAAGTCGTTCATTTCAAATTCTAGATGCGTATTTAAGGACCTAGGGTTTGAAAATCGAAAGTCCTTCATAAGTTAATTTTGAAGTCAAAATACAAAACCCGAGCGACGCGGGGCCTTTTAAGCTAGTCATCACGTATAATTTCGAGAGATTCTTCAATTGTCAAATTTTTATCTCTCCGAACTTGCCACGATTTCACACCACTACAAAATACACGCCCAACTCCATTCACCATTTTTCAAAACCTGACGTTCAGACAAGAAATATTGCCTATGTGTTTCTTGAAGTCAAAGAGAACAAAAAACTTTTTTCTACTTCAATGGAATAATAAACAAAACCATCCTAAAACCCTTCCTTTTACAAAATGGGAACAAAAGCTGCATTCCTGTCACCAGAGTGAACATTGTACTAGCGAGCAGGACAAATCGTCCATAGTCTAAGTTTCTAAGCAGGACTTGAAATAATCAGATCGACTATAGTCGTGCATGTGAACCAATGTGGATACTACCGTGAGCAGTGAAATAGTGTGTTTAAGTTTATTTTGTTTGTGCGTGTAATATGCCTCCCATCCTGTCAAAATTAAAAGGTAAGAAACTGAGTAGTCAGTCCAGGGAGATCATACATAATGTATTAAAGTTTATGGAAGAAGAAGCCTCTGTAGGTGAATTAAGTGTTAGTTTAGAGAAAGCTCAGTTGAGAACTGAAAGGGCTACAGGTGTATCTAGAAGCGCTATTCAGAAAATTAAAAGGGAAGGCTTACGATTGGAATCCGGCGAAGGTACCTCATTTCAAACCCCGGATAAGAAAAGAGAATGCAAGAAGATTATAGACATTGATGACTTTGATCAAAGTGTTGTTAGAAGGATTGTTTACAATTTTTATTTGACGGAGAAACGTGTACCAACGGTGGAACTAATAAAACAGAAGTTGAAGGAAGCAATTAATTTTCAAGGTGGAAACACTAGTGTCAGGCGCCTATTAAAGAAGCTAGGATTCCGGTGGAAAGGTACAAAATCTAACAGGGTTATATTGGTAGAACGAAGCGACATTCGTGAGAAAAGAATTGCATATTTAAGGCAAATAAGACAATATAGAGAGGAAAACAGAGACATAATATACGTTGATGAGTCGTATATTTTGTCATCACACGTATCAGGGAAGTCGTGGAGTGATGAATCCGCACATGGTCTCCTTAAACCTGTGTCGAAGGGGCAACGCTTAATAATTATTCATGCAGGCGGAGAAAATGGATTTGTCCCAAACGCACTTCTCATGTGGAAATCGCACCAAGTTACCGGTGATTACCACCATCAAATGAACCAGGCCAATTATGAGAAGTGGGTAAAAGAAAAACTGATTCCTAATTTAAAGCCTAACTCAGTTGTGGTACTTGATAATGCTCCCTATCACAATGTGAAAGTAAATAAAGCGCCAACATCAAATTCCACAAAACAAGATATGAAAAATTGGCTCATAAAAGAAGGGATTCCATTCTCAGAAGATATGTTAAAACCTACTTTGTATGAATTAATTAAGAGAATGAAACCAAGAAATGTAGAATATTCAGTAGACAAAATTCTACGAAATGCCGGTCATGTTTCTCTCCGCCTGCCACCCTACCACCCGGAGCTGAATCCTATTGAAAACATTTGGTCCATTGTTAAAGGGTGGGTTGCTTCCAGGAATGTTATGTGCAATACAACTTCGGTGAGAAACCTTTGTGAAGAGAAGTTTAATTCCATGACGAAAGAAGACTGGATTCCTTTGTGTGAACATGTGAAGAAAATTGAAAGGGAATATATAGAAAAAGAAGTTCTTTTTGACAGTGAAATTGATAATATAATAATAAATTTGGGTGGGGTAAATAGTGACAGTGAGAGTGCTGACGGTAGTGATTCTGAAGAACTGGATGGAATAGCTACACTGCACGACTCTGATTAGGGGTAAGTGATGACAGTCAATATTTTCAGCTCAGCACGTTTCGCTTGCATTTGAATTCCCGCCGCATCTGTCTGTGACGTGGTCCATGCTTTCAGTTGATGGGCGTTCTCTGTACTTTCCAACTTTTTAATAGCATTTATGTCAACTGATAGTGATACCTTCTTGTGAAAATAGAGTCAAATAAGTAGCTGTTCTGAGTAAGAATAAGTAAGAAATATCTGTGAGTTATTGATATAATCTGAAGTGCGCTTTCGACGTATTTATATTACGTATATGAAATGGTGAACTTTCAAACTGAAATAAAAATATGTAATGAGAACTTTCAATAAGCACGGGTGCTTTTTTCTCTGTAGGATATCAAAGTTCAGCTCTGAATTCCTTATTGCGTATTTTAAACCACTTTGGTTTTCTAAAAACAAGAAATAATGGTTAGAGTGCGAAGGCAGTGCAACAACATATTTTGTAGTATCGAGCAAACTATTAAAGAAGACCGCCTCATATATCACACAAGAACAAAGGAAAACAGAGAAAGATGAAAGGTCCGGTATATAAAGAACGAGTTCGCAATAAATCTAAATAAAAAGTGGAAACAGAGCCGAGGGTAGAGAAGTCGGAGTAACAGTGAATAAGAAAGAGCTGTATTGATCTCAGAACGTTAGGAAACATTGTTCAATATTATCAGGAAATGGAGGTCAGCCAAATACTCCATAATTGATGAAGTTATGGATTGTTTGGCTGTGCTAGGGAGTTCTATTTGAGTGTAGGATCACGCAAACAGCTGAAGGAGGGCACTTTCTTGAAAAAGAAGGTTTGAGCTTAGAATACGAAAGCGTTATAGCCAACCTTTTTTAGATGTAGTATAGAGTACATAGTAGAGTAAGTACTTAATCTACTAACAATAATAATAGGCCTATAAGCAAATGCATGCCACAAAACACATCTTACCATAGTGTCCTAATGGGGGAAAAAAATATAACTTTCAATGTAGCCTATGTGACAGATAAGTTTATATTAACTTTTTAATGACCTAATGAGATTGTTATTAAAATATTTTTACCAGCCAATTCCAAGAGCATATTGAAGGTTTTCCCCGCTCAAAGAGGCGAATGCCAGATTAGAATTCACTTACCGCTATTATAATAAAAAAAATTATGTGAAATGTAATGGAAGGAAAATGTCCGAACAACCTATTTATATCGAGAGATGTATAACAGTTATAATAGCTATATAATAATTATTCTTATATTAATTATAAGTATTATTATCAATATTATTATTTTATATCCAGGGATGGAAACCCTATTTTGTTGCAAAAACACGTTAAGGTTCTACACAAACTAATCCTAATAATTATGTAATTTTACGCATTAATAAATAATTCTAGTTGATCGTGAATTTAAGTTATAAATCTGATAAATTCTCTTAAAAGTAAGATTTTGTTGAATAGATGGAAAAATGAGTTTACATTTTTTATCCTTATATGCATAAAATTTTCTTCTTTCAAATAATGGACAGTCAAATAAGAGTGTTTCACAACTAATTAAATAAATCAGTAAGTCAATCAAATAACAGAACAATGAATATAGGCCTATAGCCTAATATAACAACAACAGCAACAAAGGAGCTGCTTACAATCATGTAAGTTGCTATAAAGCACATCTTACCACTGTGTTCTAATGGGGAAAAAATATATATATAACTTTCAATGTACAATTAATTTAAAATAAAATAATCAAGAACTACTAGGAGTATATTAATAGACATCTTTTCTGGGCTGTGGGTCATTTTTAATTTTCGTATTTATTTCCAAACGATGGAGGAATTGCTTAAATAAGCCTAACACCAGGATGTGATCATCGGCGGTCGCTTTATTTCGTAGTAAAATGTTGAGGTTTTCTATGAGAGTGATTGGCTCCCATGAAAACAGACAAGTTAACGATTGATTACCGTATGATAAAATGCTGTTTATTTATCAAAAGAATATTGATAAGAGGTGACCAGTGAACTCTAGCTGATCCTATATATTATCGTTTTAAGCCGATTTGACGTAATCCAGTGAATCTGACGACTTGACGTGCTATACCACGCATGGAGCAGCGCTTTTAGTGCATGACGTATTATCATGGTTCATGTGGTGCCTGAGCGGTTTTGCGAATTGACTTAATATTATCGCTAGTAGTTTGTTGGTAATTATTTGGGGGCGGATTTCTATGACATGTCATATTTTTCCCCTTTGTATTATATCAGGTTTCCGAATAATTTAAACCCGATTCCAAGCATCCTGGTGAAAATGGAACGGCTGTTATTGTACATATAACTGCATATTTGGGAAATTTTCAACTATTGTAGCATATTTAGTATGAATATGCATATTTAGGTCATATTTTCGGCATATTTGTGTGCATATTAAAGAAATTTTGAAGTTCCATATCATATTTTGTAAATTTTGCATTATAATGATACTTTTTGAGAATTTACAGATTTTTTAAATAATTAACATTATATTATAATAAATTGAATTGTAATGAAACTTAAAATATACATAATGTGTAAGACGTGGTAAAGTCATGTTTTAAATGTTATTCGCCATATTTTAATGTTTATTTAGGTCATAAATGCATGCATATATCCTATTTTTTAGGTCACAGAAATCCGCCCACTAGTAATTATATATTCATTTAATGATATGTTATCTGAAGTCGCGATAGCGGTGATGATGAAGACTTCAAGAAGATAAAGAAAATAAATTGTTTATAAAAACAGTAAAACATGATAAAGAAAGATACTTCGAGATTACAAATAAGAATTACAAGTGTGAAACTCAGAAGAATAAGAAGAAAAGAGGAAAAAGACCAATGACAACTAAAACAAAAATAATATGTTGTTATTATTAATATTATTATTTTATTATAGTACCTCAAATTCTGTTGGCTTTAATATGCCTACTACTGATAAGAATTTGATCTTCTTCAGTGGATAGTATAATACCGTATGAAGCAGATCGTGGACGGTAAGAAAGAAACAAAAAGAAAAATTAAAAACTACAAAAATGGATTATTAGAGATGAGCGGCTAGGAAATCAAAGAGAGAAAGGATAAAAAAGTAGAAATAAAAGAGACGATGAACATAGGAAAGGACATAATAGAAAATATTAATACAAGAAGATTAAAAAAAGAAGTGATGCGATGGGAAATAACGGGAAGAAATAGGAAAGGAATACCAAGCGAAAATTGCATGAACGGAGTGAAAACACTAAAAGAGAAAGAATATAGACGTGGATTAATGCAAAGAAAACATATAGAAAAAGATTATAAAAGAGATGTAGATGTGTTCACATGTAAGGTGTATGTTTTGGTTGTATGGCAATGTAAAAGATAATAATAATAATAATAATAATAATAAATAATTATTATTATTATTATTATTAATAATAATAATTATTATTATTATTATTATTATTACTATTATTATTATTATTATTATTATTATTATTATAAAGGATGTAATTATTTGCAATGAAATTATTAATACATCTCAAATGTTTATTCCAACAAATTATAATTATTAAAAACCACGAACTATTGATTTGGTGTACTTGTACTCCAGGATGCTTAAGGGAAAAAGATAAGTGTACTTGAAGAGATAAAATAGATATTGTTACGTCAGTAACCTCCGTTTAAAATGATTGGGAGGATGGTGTGTATGAAAAAGCTAGTGCTTCCGGTAATTTTTCCATTTGATTGGTGGGCTGAACCTTATCCTGAAAGCAGCTAAATTTATCTAACCAGAGACAGGATCATGCATGTTTTACAAGCAACTTACATTAGCTGGCGCGTGGGTTCAGGTCGTAGGTCTACGACCGAGGAAGCACAACGTTTAGCCTACACCGGTGCTATGTCTCGACCTTAACAAGTCAGCACACATAAATTTCTTTCCATAATTGCTCCCTGGATGCAGAGCGTTTCAGCTAATAGAGTTTTCCCTTCTTTCTCCTAAGTTTAACATTTACACTCGCTAATGTGTTTACTCATATCTTTAATTTCGCATTCTTAGGACCGCCATAAGTTGTGAACTTCAACCATCATAAAAATATCAAGCTCATGCATTTATAATAACTGTGAGGACCGGTGAAATTTGGGTTTGAATCCCACTCGGACTTTATAATTATTTTGTTGGAGATTTGCTTTAAGAGATTAATAATTATATTATTATAATTATATTATTAATAATTATATTGCCATCCTTTAAACCTAGAATCCCAATTTCAGATCATGTTATTACTTTTATTATATGTAGGAACCTAATTAGTTCTGAATATTTCTGCTATGATTAGAAATTCAAATATATGGAAGCAATAATTACAGATAGAAATAATTAGGGGGTGGATTTCTATGACATGTCATAATTTTCCCCTTTGCATTATTTCAGGTTTCCGACTAATTTAAACCCGATTCCAAGCCTCTGGTGAAAATGGAACGGCTTTTATTGTGCATATAACTGCATATTTAGGAAATTTTCAACTATTGTAGCATATTTAGTATGAATATGCATATGTAGTTCATATTTTTGGCATATTTGTGTGCATATTAAAGAAATTTTGAAGTTTAATATCATATTTTGTAAATTTTGCATTTTAATGATACTTTTTGAGAATTTACAGATATTTTAAATAATTAAGACTATATTTTAATAAAATGTATTGTAATTAAACTTAAAAAAATATACACAATGTGTAAGTGGTAAAGTCTTATTTTAAATTTTATTGGTCATATTTTAATGTATTTTAGGTCATAAATGCTAGCATATATCCTATTTTTAGGTCATAGAAATCCGCCCCCTAGAAATATTATTAAGGAAAAAGTTAAGTGTTGTCTGAAATCTGGAAATGCTTGTTTTTATGCAGTTCATAAACTAGTATCTTCTCGACTTCTGTCTAGAAATCTAAATATATCCATATATATGGATGTGAGACATGGTTCCTTACTCTTCGGGAAAAACATAATCTCTGAGTGTTCGCAAACAAGGTGCTTGGGAAAATATTCGGATCTACGAGAGACGAAAGTCGGGGACTGAAGAAAACTGCATAATGACGAGCTACATAACCTGTATTCTTCACCGAATATAATAAGTGTAATTAAATGACGGAGTATGAAATGGGCTCGACAGGTTGCGCGTATGGAGAAGGAAAGACATAATCTAAAAAATATTGACTTCGAGACCCGAAGGGAAGAAACCACTTGGAAGACCTAGAGTCGGTAGGAGGACAATATTAGAATAGATTTAAAGGAAGTAGGATTTGCGAGGGATGGTTGGATGGAGTCAGCACAGAATAGGGTTGAATGGCGGGCTCATGTAAGCGCGACAAAGAACCTTCGGGTTCCATAAAGTAGACAATATTCCTTTAGCTTGCCTAGGAATTGTCTATTGGTATTGAGTAAGGTAAGTATGTACTAAATATATTAGGTAGGCCTATGCTTTGTTTCGTTATCACAAATCTTGTAAAAACCTATGAACATTTACCTTATGGATGAAATAAGCCATCTTAGTTATAATACTTTGCATTTCAGGTCTTTGAACGTAGGTCCGGGTTATTGTAATAATGCGAGTGTGTGTGCGTGCGTGCGCAAATTCGTTTCTTTTAGGCTGGGGAATTCAGCGTAAGTGGTCACATTTGAACTTAGATAACTTACATGTTGCCATAATACTAGCAATACTATTATCTCGCAATGGAAGAAGAAATTCGCTTATTTTCATCTTAAGAAACTCTATTTAACAGAACATCTACATACCGATTTATGGCATGAACAAATAATGTACAAAGATTAATCTGCATTAGGTTGATTTTATTTTCGCAATTTATTCATTTTTAAATTACGCGTAACGAATTGTACTCTTCACTTTTAGTCTCAAAACAAACAAATTTTCCAAAATAGAAAAAAAAAATTAGAACCACATTAACGACAATTCCTCATTAATTTTTGCCAATATAACTATTATTGCAGTGAAACGCTGGCAGATTAAACTTAGGGTACAACATAGGGCTATAACTTGTTATATTTAACCGTAATTATTTTTCTATTAGTACCTTTATGTGTTGCTGAATAACGTATAGGCACAAATGATTATGAAACTCTAAAAGGAATATAATATTTTAAGATATTAAAGTTAGGTAAAATATTAAAGTTCCCATACAGATGTCGTTCTACTCATTTTGCATTTTACATGCTCGGATAGTTTTAAATTCAGTCGATAATACAACATCGACTCCAACAAAATTAAAATATCAGTTTCCTGCTCCGGTGACAGATGTGGATTCTCTTTTCCACATCAGCCCTGCACGTAAAATAAATTTAACATATTATTAAAATCCTCTTTTTGATAGAAATGGGTATCAATGTTGTTGAAATTTAATTAACAAATGTGCCCTTATTATAAGTATTTTGCAAAACATGAAAGCCTCAGTTCTTGGATATTTCCCTCTCTACTTAATTGTAGGGATTAGTGAAAATAATCCCTCTTTAAAGGGCTAGAAACAATTCTGTCAGGTTTCTGTCTTTTCTGAAGACTGTTCAGTACAGTGTCGTGTACTGTTTTGAATAGTTGGACCCGCTATGCTAATGTAAAATAATAATAGCCTATGTCTATTTTTCGAGTGTAAATTTGCCTTTCGGAGCCTTATCGAAAGAATGTGTACTCATTAGGACTGGATACAATGTAAAACCATTCCTCATAATCACCCTGGTCCTAGGGTAGTGGAGTGAGACGAGGCCACCATGTTTTGGAAAATACTATAATTATTTCTTGTTGAATGTCCAACCTAAATCATCCATCCTACTGTTTGTGTATAGTCAAAATGCTGATGAATTGACATGTCTGATCGAACATAAACTGAACAACACAAAATGCAATAGCGTGAGCGTTTCTAAGTAGGGAGAGCCGAAATATGACGAATCCTAACTGAAATGTTTTTGCATACCGACAAAAAAAATGGTTAAGTTCCTCCAACCTCTAGTAGTCGCAGATAAGTTGGCTGGTAGAGTAGCGTGGTTTTCGTAAACTGCTGGATTTCAGTCTAGTGGAATTTGTGTATTTTGTATTTGCAGAAGTAGCCTAATATGTCAATAGTTAATAGTGTTGGTAGAAAATTGAGTTACTGTGATAATGTAGAAATGAATGTAAATGTCCTTTTAGAAATATATATTTTTAATTAAGAGTTAAAACAATGTAGGGGAATGTAGAAGATGACATGATAAAAGGAATACAAACAAAAGCCACCAGGAGCTAGATATTTCAAACTCTGTAGTTACAAAGCAACGCAATGTGAAGAACATATGTAACGCAAGCTGTCGCACAACGAGGTGGATCAAAGATATGACGACGCCCGGTCATTTCCCGAGGTTCATTGTGAAACTGCTATTGTGTGGAGGATCTGAAGATACAGCCTTCTCTGTCAAATTAATATCTTGTTACGACTGTCATTGTTATTAACATCAGTCTGCGTGAGTGCAAAAATAGCAGCCCTATCGCGAAACGTCAATCAAGATTCCATTCCCTAATCACCGAGAAATACAAGACGAGGAAATCAGACTGTACAAAACTTTAAGTTGGAAAACGCACCAACAAAATAAAAATTGACCGATTTTTCATCACCCCTATAGATCCTATAATAAAACAGGCTTATGGTACAAAAAACGTTCGGGTAAAAATGAGATGTCAAAATGGACAAAAGCGTATGCTCAAGAAGCAGGAATGGACACTAAGAAGAAAAGAATTGCTCTGGCTGTTCTACGGCAGTGTCAGACATGGTACAGATTGGAATACACGAGCAAGAATTAATAAAAATAACAGGTCACGCCAACACATGCTTCACTGAAGCCGTATCTGCAGATAAATCAACAGCATCATTCATAAATTCTGGAGAAATTACGAAATCCTACTACATAAACATCCACTTCAATCTAATCCACTTCAGTTCAGTCCACTTCAGTTTCCATTACCGGGAACCAGCAGATTCCGTCAACTTTCAACATTGAAAGTTGTTTCTCACCAATGCACATTCAAGTAAACAATGACATTTTAGAAATAAAGTACGTTGGAAAAAGTGTGTCTTTATTTTGTTCAGATTTTAGCGTAGCATATCTTGATTTTGAGGTTAAATATTTTGTCATTACACGTTGGCAGCATTGATCAGTATAGTGTTCTCGTTTTCATCGTCCCTAGTCAAACGTCAGCATTTTTGCGGTCTGCCGGATTATATTATTGTTCATATAGGGTAAACAGTAGTTTTCACACTCAAGTCCAAGCAGGTAGCAGACTCTTGCCAAGAAATTCTAATAACAATAGTAATCTAATAAACAATTTTAATGTTTCTTTGATTCTCGTTTCCGAATGACACGTGAAAACACTTCAACGCGCGGCTACTAACGAGTGTGTCCTCTTGGCATTAAACAACACTTAATAGGTAGCACCGCTGGGGACGATGACAGCGAGACGACTATATTCCATAATGCAGAATGTTCATTCACTCAGAATGCCGTGATCTGACAACTCATTCTATTAACGACTTCATTTTTAACAAAAGAAAGTAAAACTCTCGTGGGATGACCTATGAAAATTCATCTGCCACCAAAATGCGAACTCGCGACGTCCGGCTTTCCGTGCCGATGCTCTTCCAAATGAGCTAGAAAAAATTCGATTCATGGCACCAGATGGAATCTCTCTCTCTCTCTCTTAATCTCACAAACCCTTTGCGTTATTAACAGTGTAATCAAATTCTGGCTACCTCAGTAGGGAGACCATCAGCACGGAAAGTCGGAGGTCACGGGTTCGAATTCTGCTGTCAGAGGAATTTTTTCTAACATAATCTTATATAATGTTGAACAAATTGGCAATTGTTTACGAATTATCTGCAACCATAAGTCTCAATACTATATAATATGTCCCTCTAGGCCTATTAACCATTATAGCCCAAAGAATTGAAGTGTTCGAAATCTTCCAGTTTTACTTTATAGCAAAGAAATAAAGCTATTTACGCATAACACAGGAAAAATACTTCCGTTGGAATGTAATTACATCTACTAGGATAGGAAAGTTTTGTTAGTCATCTGGGAGTGAGGTAGTACCGGAAATTATTTAACTGATTTGGAAAATTCCTTGTCGATTAGAATCTTATTTACTCTTAATCTCACTTGAGCTATTCAAAGAACATTGCTCTAACAGCAGCGATGGTGGAGATTACGTTAATGACAATGGTTATAATAATGATAATAATATGATCATAACAATTAAGCCTAAACGGACACTTTTGATTAATAACTTTCAGTTTCGAGATGGTCGAAGATGACAGGATTCAGGGAGATAATGACGATTGAAGTGCGGGAAGGCGTAACTAATGGCCCCAACTTCTGACCTTGCAACATCTGCAGAGCTATTAGCGTTGAGCTGAATATCCACGCAGGAAGCTTCAACTACACTGAGAAATCATCTTGGATGTCACAGTGATATAATGCCCCAGCCAAAAGCATTGAGCTCGCTCTGATCCAAGTAAGGAAATAATGCCTTCAGTAATAATATGAACCAGAATAATGTAGGCAATAAACTATACAATGACCACAAAATAAATGAAAATAAAATATAAACAACTTAAAACATTTTGAAAATGAAAAAAAAATACACAGTTTTAATGATTTTTCATGTTTTCTTGCAGAAAGATTTGAAGTATTACACATATTAGTTTCTATAATTTCAGCATTTTAACGCAATTCCAAATTTATACGTTTTAGTAATTTATTTGGAGTTTAATAACGATGAAATTGTCATGTGAATTGAAAATAAAGTAAAATACAATTTAAACAACGTAGAACACAATTCCTACTACTTCATGTTTTCATAACTGCATGTAGTTTTGACCAATTATTATTGTGGCCTATTTCTTTTAATTTGCTAACAGTAAGACTTAAATTCTTAATTAATTATTACATAAGTATTACCTTAAGGAATCATTAACGGCTTCATTTACATAATAGTAAATAAATCCCTTAATGTATAGGGCTGAGAATAAGGTAATAGACTGTAAATCAGGCCAATAATTTAAATTTAAAAATGCTATACAAAATAAATTTCTCTCTCTGGAATCGTCACTGATAAAGAAATAAACAAAATTCTCCAAACTTAAAGTAAATTAAGCAAGTATAGCTGCAACAGTCGAATAATATTTTAATGGCAACAGAAATTACAGATGAATTATGAAAAGAAACCTCTTTATTCTTCTTTCTGTAGATATTTAAGTCGTTAACAAAGTGTTGCCTCCAAGAAAATAATTTACACTACTCTTCAGGTGCCTTCTAATTTTAACAGGACGATTATTCGAAAATCTGTAACGTAATATACTGACATTTTATTTAACTATTAAACTATAACGCTGCCACCAATGTGTATATAATTGTTAGAGTTTAGTTAATTTTAAATCAACCACAGGAAGAAAAATATATGAGATTATAATCGATTATTTTAAAATCTAAGTCAAAATTGGGAGAACTATTTTGTGTATTGGCTTGATGATGGGGCTCTCAGTGGCGCTACATCCCTTGTGGCACAGGATCGACCATCCGAAGACGGTGTCGTCTACCAGAGGCAGATAACAAGACTGGAAGGCATGTAGTCATCATGCCGCCAACCCAAAGCAGTTATTGATGGTTTTCGAGAACGAAGTCGTATTTCTTTATCAATTAACCTCTCCGTTGTCCTCACGAGGCTGAAGCACTCTATTCTAGACCTTCTCATCTCATCGAAGTCCGAGGAACCACTGAGCATTGAACCCAGACTTGCAGATCTGTTTTTTGGCCAATATAATGCATCGAAAACAATTTGAAAAGCATTGACCGTCAGAACTTTAAAGTATTCAGTTGAAAATTTAATAAATACAAGTAGATGTCGTGATTGAAATGCATGAATTGTACCTTCAGTAAACTTTCATTAGAAATTAATTTGGTTTTGTGTTTATTTTAGCATGCAAGGACTTGATTCTAATATTGAATATTTTAAAATTGTTATGCTTTCTACGTATTGAAACATTCTAATAAAGGACACAGAACAGTAGAAGGAACTAATATGTTACAAGACTTCCCACTTACACTTTATGAATAATTGTCTACTATATTATGTGAGGAGAAGCGAGTTGTAAAAAGATGAGAGTATTCCAAGCATTTCCAACAGCCCCACAAGAAACACAAAGTTTTCACGCTTGTAAAACAGTGAACTTTGCAATCTTCATAAGGGATTAAGATTTAATGTAACTGTAACAACAAACTAATCTGCCAGACTACGGTTTTCATTTATTGTACCGTACAGAGTTAGAATACATCATTACAAAATTAATCTATCTAGCAAATATTGACAGAAGTTACGCCAGATATAGAAGGCGGTAATCCGTATGAAACACGTAGTCTTATAACTCGGTTGGATCTTTCTCCGAGTTTACTTATGATGTTTCCACCGAAGTTCAAAATCAACAAACTGTTTACATTTACATGGTATTACCAAATGTATAAAATTGACTTGACTTCTCTGTTCCATGTAATTTTCTGTTCTGTTATGGAAAGCTTTAAAGAACACATGAACATTAAAAAAAATCGGGTGCGTGGATCGCCAGGCGACAGAAGTGAAACTTGGAATTTTTCAATTTTGGATTATTGGATTTTTTCAATTTTGGATTGTAGGACTTTTTTAATTTTGGGTTTATGGACTTCTTAATTTTGGATTTTTTAATTTTTTAATTTTAGATCTTTGATTTTTAATTTTGGAATTTTGGGGTTTTAAAATTTTGCATTTTTGAATTTTTTATTTTTTAAAAATTTGGATTATCGATTTTTTAATTTGATTTTTTATTTTTCAAATTCTAGAGTTTTTATTTGTTAATTTTGGATTTTTATTTTTTAAATTTTGAATTTTTTTATTTTTTATCTTTGGATCTTCGATTTTTTATTTTTTTATTTTGTATTTATTAATTTTGTATTCTTGAATTTTGGATTTTTAGATTTTTAAATTTTGGATTTCGGATATTAATTTGGGAATTTTTTATTTTTTCATTTGGTTATTTTAATTTTTTTTAATTTTATTGAGTTGATTGTTTTCTTTGCAGTCCGTCACAGCCCCGCTACTTTCGTGACGATTTTCTTCGTAACGCAACTTTGGGTTAGCTCTTGATTTACTCCTAGCGCGCCTAAAGAAGTTTCACTTCAAAAAAGGTTTTTAAAATAAACACATGTACCGGACGTATTATGGTCATTAAAATAAAATTGAAAGAATAGAATTAAATTCTAGTTTTCAGCTTAGAATGCGTATTATGTTGATTGGTGTCTCGTTTAGGGCTAGAGGCTGGTTCGGAACACCAAGCAAGATGCATTACGACTAGAAACATTCTAACCTTTATAAATATCGGAATCTCGATATGCCTAGTGTGATACAAACTATGATTTAGACAAAATTACTTCTTATGTTAGCTGGTAAAAGTTGTATTGCAACTTATCATTTATATCGTTTATAAAAAGAATCGCACAATTCATGCATGAGTTATAACTAATTTAAAACTGTTTATCTTTTGAAGCAAAGAATTTAAGTAATTTAGAGAGGTGGAGTGTGTTATATAGCAGATTGACCTTTTACCCCACATAAGAATCACGATAAGAGAGCTTGCATGTGTAGCGGTAGGCTACTTGAAAGAAAATGCGCTGGAATTGTAAAAGTAACGACAGAACAGGATATTGTTGCTGAATAATAAAACTCCGTTTCTGTAGCAGACGATATGGTCTGACGAATAATAATGATTCACATAATTAACCTAATGAGGTAATAATTAATGAAGACAATATAAATAAAACCGAGCCTAAAAGACACACGTTATATGCAGAACATACCCAATAAATTGCTCTACATAAGTATAGTCTAGTTTTAATTTAATTGGATTATTGTGTAAAGTAAAAATAGCATAAAAATTGCTAGATTTAAACAAAAATAAGCTTTGTGTCTACAATAAATCATGTAAGTTATTCATTGCTTAATAATTCTTCAACGTGGATGTTTGGGAATTGATTTTGTTAATATTACTTTGAAATTAGTGGTGATTAGGCGGAAAACAGGGAGCTTTATCCTCTATTAATAAATTGCACCACTACGGAAATGAAATTTATTAATACACAGTCACATTGTACCTAATTGTGAAATAAATCGGTACATACATTGGATTCCGTAAGGGTGGTCACAGTGATTCATAATTCCACAATTCGTCAAAAATGCACGAGCTAAAGCAAAGGGAACATTAATGATAAATGCTATCTCCTTATCGAGATTTATGGACAAATGCTTACAAAAGTGTGAAAGGAAGAATGACGAGGTCGCATCTTTAAAATTATTACGTAGGCCCTACACATTGCGCTTTCAAATCGAGATGAATATGTTGATCGTATTGAGTACACTCATGTAAGCGGGAATTCAATACGATCTGAGTTCATTATAGTGCCAAGGTTAGTACGGCTAGAGAGTGGGATCGAATCATACTCATTCGTTTGTATTGCCATTTAGACGCGGGCCATATTCAAATCGTATAGAAAACTATTGTACTGCACTCTCGCATATAGCATATCGGTACTATTCTTAACAATTTCGAACATAAATGAATTTATAACTCTCTAAAACATGTCTATTTTTTTTTTTTAAACTTATGCATCAAAATAATAATTTAAACAAGTCCTAAGGCCCTTTACACGCACAGAAATTTACACCGTAGTGTCTGTACAGACAGTGGCGTAATTACGGGGTGGCAAGGAGTGGCAGTTGCCACCCCACAATTCCCAAACCCCTCTTTTTGCCACCCCAAAAATCGGCAGTAAAAATATCAGTTATTTGCAAACAAGTGAAAAATTACAGTTTATAAACGTGGCACAATCTTGATTCTTTATTAAACTTAACGTTTATGCTGGTATGGTATGTAAAAAAGTTTTAAAAATGCTTAAACTACATCAATTTAACGCCAAATTTAAAAAAAATTCCATACCCCCCAGCTGAAATTACGCCCATGTGAACAGACACAGGCACAGACCACGCTGCAGTCTTCGACGACGATGGTGCATTGCGTTTGTGTCCACTGATAGTACAAGTATGGGGATTCTTCTTCTCAAGATTCAAGCATTTATTCGAGTGATTTTACAGAGATGTTTCGAACATTGCGAGCTATTAGGAAAGCGAAGAGTTAAGAGTACAATGAGTAATGCAGATCGTGAAAACGTAGAAAAGAAAAATTAAAAATATCAGAAGTGCCTTTCGAAGAGAATTGAAGAAAATTAACCAGCCATCACGCACAGAAAGTGCCAGTGGTGACGTACACACTTTTACGTTGTGGTATTATCATAATCTATCATTTTTAAAAGATCATCATCTCCATCAAGCACGGGAAAACCTTCCCAAGATTCGATAGATAATTTTACCTATTTATTTTAATTTACTTGTAATTTGTTAATTTAACCAAGCGACATATTAATTAATATATTATATTACTTTATTGAGTACATATTAAATATTATTACTATAGGTCTATTAAAATTTATAGGTTTATATATATATATATATATATATATATATATATATATATATATATATATATATACAAATATATACAAATTGAAATGCCGGTCACGTTCAAATTTCATCGCTGGTCACTGCATCGTCCTGTAAGCAAATTTACTTAGTTTGGTAATGACGAGATCATTGTAACCACACTGCATTCTTTAGTGTGTTTTATTCAAGACTGTGTGAAAGCCTGATTGAAATCGGATCGTTTAAAAGCAAAACGAACCCTGCAGACCCGATCCGCAAAAATTCTATGCAAACATGGTCTGCACAGACAAAGCTGAGCGTGCTAAGACCCTTTAAAGTTCGATTTGTTAATTTTTATTCCAGTGTCGCCAGCTTTTGTTTCAATAATGCCAACCGCTTTCAATAGATTATCCCTAAGAAAGGATAAAATACGAGTAATACTCACGCCCGCCTAATATTAATTATACCACAACCTGTTTTCTAGAGAACACGTTGTTTTACTATACTATACTCCTGTCCTGTACTTTATCTTGGGCCAAGATGTAAAACAGTGCTTTAAAAGCAGGAACAATAAATTTAACTAACAGTGACAGGGAGGATCAATTCTCAATATTTTTGAAGGACGGTAGAGTGGCAGGGTATCAAGTCCATGGCAGGATAAGATGACACATAAATATAAATTAACTGGATTCGACATGATCCCCCGAGCCGAGGTGTCATATATCACCCTGGGAGCATGCCTTATCCCTGCATCATGGATGTGCACCTTCACCTCCTGTAGAAGCAATTTTTCTTTATCTTTCTTGAGCTGTGTATTGGATTAGAAGCCTGACATCAAAATCACCACCAGTTTATCTTCATCGTAAAATACCTTCTACGTGGACGGCTTCTAGCGGCTGTTAAAGCTGCAATTTCAGCAACAGATGTAAATCATGAGAAAGTGACCGAATAACTTCAAACCATATGAGGAACGACTACGCATCGCATTTTAAATTTAACATTTAGTTTTAATAAATGTAGTTATAATTCTATACAATTTTTCGAAAATTACAAAAAAACACGAACAATGTAATAGTATTAATGATTAGTTATATGAAACATACCTTTCCAAACATAAAAGTATTGCATCCTACATTACGCTATCTTGAAAAGGAAATATAAAATAAATAAGTCCAACTTTAGTAAAGTTAAAATAAAAATAAGAGATTTAGCCATTCAACAATTTATGGGACTACAATGGTTTTATTAAATGTACGCCTACAGTACGAACCACAGATGAAGTCACTGGACTTCTACTGTGCACGCTTGGACCGTTTGTATCCATCGGATAAAGTTGGCGTTTCACTTTCATTTTTTAAGATATAAAAGGTTGCCAAATAATCTATTTACAGTATATAAAAGTTTTTATATTTAATACAATGTTATACTGTTGTAAGGCCTTGCTGATGATATGATACTGTAGCCATGGTCTAGTAGAAAAATAGTTGTAGAAGTTATTTTACATTTGTAGAAAACCTAGTTCTTTATGTTCCAGTAAATTTCATTGTTATGTTCGCAAAGAAATAATACAAAATTAACAAATCTATATCAGTATCTTAAAATTAATTTCTTTATGTGTTTGGTTACCCACGTAGAGATAGAAAAGAATTGTATAGAAGCGTTTGAGTTGGCTCATAATCTCAGTTAATCACATAGCGATTGGGCATACTTCACTATTGTTTTTATGTAAATTACAAGGTCAGAAAGAACTCTAAAATATTCTTCATACCTGTAGCTTTTGTAATTAAATAATATGCGCATGAACAAAATAATGTTATGCTGACCACATACCCCCAATCCTGCCATCTGCCTTACGGTAAATGATGCAGCGGTCGGGTGGTAGGCCAAGTCCCTCCAGGGATGTAGCACCACGGAGTTCGGAGTCCCTCCATAGACTAGCTCGCTTACAATGACACAAATAGCGATGTGTGTTATTCATGTTCGTGCTTTAATAATACTCATTACATGCTTAATTCAGTGAGTATCTCCGAAATAGCCACAATAAATGTAACTGGAGCTCCGGATTCTATAAAAATAAATTCTGGGCCTCTCGTTATATTATTACCAAGTTATATTCCTGTTACATTCCTGCTAAACCCAGGAAATGTTGTGGGAAGAAAGTTGAATTTACTCCTGCGAAAATTGAATTTTTGGTCATTTTGGGTTTGTTGAAAGTCCTGTAAATAGAGGATATCATTGTAAAAGGTAAAGTGATCCCTATACAGGCCATGGAGGCCCAGAGGGTTCCAGGAGGTTGAGGCCCCCAGATTTTGGACATTCGGCACATGAAGGTGGTAAGGTTGTCAGCCTTACGCACCGGCCGCCTTCACCCCCAGGATTGCTCCTGGTACTCATTTCTGTTAGAGGCTGAGTCGACCCCAGGCCAATTGAAAAATATCAACGACCTCATCGGGAATCGAACCCGCGACCTTCCGGTTTGTAGCGCAGCGCCTCAACCACTACGCTAAGGCGTACCCCCAGGATATCATTGTACATATCCTTAAATTGTACAATTGTAGCTACGAGTTCCACAGTGCAAGAAGTCATCTTCTTCAAACGAAATATCGTATTCTCCCTTCATGTTTTACTGAGTCGTGAAATATATTGAATATTGGCATTATGCATGTTTATGGCTGTATTTCGTGCCATAAATAGTCTTCATATATAAAATAGAACCTCCGTTAGGGTTAAGTACGGGTACAAGGATACCGTTTATGTGCCTTTGGATTTGTAATAATTCAGTAACCCTCCGGACTTTGGACATATTTCTCGCTGAAGAGATAGGGCTAGGCTATCTTCTTTCCTTTCGTAGTAAACTATTGGATGGTGTAAGGCATTGCACTAACACACTCTATTACCAGAGGCAGAATCGCATGCGAGACAATTTTATATCTTACGGGATGACCGAAGTGTTAAACGTGGTTTTATAAACTATATCCTGAAAACTTGAAATTTTCACAGTTAATTAAAATTAAATCAAAAATAAAGTTCAAAACTTCATTTAAATATAATAGTTTTTTTAGATATTAATTAGTTTAATTGATTTTGTAAATCAAAATTGAAATCTCTCTCTTCCGATAATTATTAAAATATGATGCAGTATTTTTCTATGTGAGATTCTTTGGTGCTTGCGCCGTCACCGGTAATAGGGTAGCCAATCACAGCGACAATCTTTTACTCTCGCCAACGATTCAAATAAGTTAATAATCCAAATTAATATCAGTATTTATTCATGCTCAGCTGTTTTGTATTTAAATATAAAAGCTACAGGTATTTTAGTGTTGTTTCTGACCTTGTAAATTTACATAAAAACAATAGTTAAATATCCCCAATCGCTATATGATTAACTGATGTTATGAGCCAACTCAAACGCTTCTATACAATTCTTTTCTATCTCTACATGGGTAACCAAACACAAAGAAATTTCAGTAGATGTTATTAATTTTAAGATACAGATATAGATTAGTTCATTTTGTATTATTTCTCTGCATAACAATGAAATTTACTGGAACATAAAGAACTAGGTTTCTACAAAAACGTAAAATAACATGTACAACTATTTTTCTAGGTTCATCAGAAACTTTATCGGTTTTTTTTACAAAACAATAATAAATACATAATACAGTAATATAAATATCGTATAACCGTACATCACAATGCTAACAAATGATGTGTCCATTTTCAGAACTTCCACACTCTCCCATGACATACAACATTTCATGGTATCATCGCCTTACTTTCAAGGGAAAAAAATGATGCCATGATTTATGTTCTATCCCTCGAATAATAAGGAAATTAATAAATTCGAAGAGAAACAATGCCCTCGCGCCCCGGGTTCAGGACTGGGTGTTTGTCAGTAGGTTAAGTCTTAGGTTAAGATAATGCACATTGTGCGCGATTCCTTAATTATTAAATAAAAGGGATTATGATTTCGGAGTAAATTTCGCGATATTTCACGAGTTAGGCCTATCAGTAGCAGGACTAGTGACACTAAAATCCAGTAGTCCCACAATGTAAAAGTGATAATATGATAGGCCTATGCAAGTTAATGGACATAATTGTATGTGATAAAACGCTGAGAACAAAATCAGAAATTTCTTATATAAAAAACTGGAGCATGTCGCCTAGAGTAGACCTTAGCTATAATTTTATCGAGTAAATCTACTTACAGCGGTAGAGGATGCCAGTTATACTGTTCTCTATGACGAGAGTAGCCTCTTAACGTGATTATGTCTTCACAAATTTAATTCTTACTTTCCAGACTGCAGACTAAATAAAATCTAGCACAGTACCCAGCGTTTCGCAGTGTTTCCTTTTCAAAAGATAATTTTATGTCTTTTTCACTCTGTACCAGCATCGTATAATGTCATGTACACCATCATAACCTTTACATTATTGTATTGCAATGGCTAGAATTTATCAGAATATTTAAGGACATTTAATCTAGAAGCGATAGGAAAAAATTGAATGATTCACCCATCACTACCCATTTCAGTTAATCGTTATTCAAAAACACTCCAGGGTTTCTGGTTGTTTGTGATAAAGTAGATCCGATCAAAGGTTGTAAGTTTTCTGGAACCCACTAATGAATATACGTACTGTTTGGTCAAAATTCATTCATGGGTGCGAAAAATATAAAAAAATATTGTCCAATAAAAATAATTATGATCTAAATCACGCTTGTCCAACTAAAGAGTAAAGTCACGTTGAGGGCCGCGGCCATTAAGTGACGTAAGTAGAAATATTGCAACATATCGGAATATTTGTTTTAAGTCTAAATATGCACTTCTGTTTCAGACATGGAGAATGACTGAATGTTGGAATCTGAGTTTAACTCTTTCGTGGACAGGAAATTTGTGTGAAAACTTATGCTAGCTGCCCAGAGAAATGTTCCTTTTTAATAATAATAATAATAATAATAATAATAATAATAATAATAATAATAATAATCTTTATTTAATCTGGCAGAGTTAAGGCCTTAAGGCCTTCTCTTACACTCAACTAGAGACAGAAAAAAGGAACAAACAAATACACTAACTCAGTTCTATAAGCAATAAGAATACACTAGTTATATACATATGCAGTAGTTAATTGAGTCTATGTTACTTGAAATTAAACTAAGTGTGTTTTATTTAGTTTAAAAATCATAACAAATATTCTACAGGATTTCGTACTATAGAATCTCTGCAAATTATTGCCAGTAAAGTAAATCTACATCAGAAACCCCTTCAAAGGGGTTCTGAAATTAATACCAGCAAGTTGTAATTGATATTGCAATAAAAATAGGTGGACACTAAATGTACCACCACGTATTAAGATGTAACAATTTGGCGGTACATGGTTTGTATCACCGTGCCTCAAAGAGCTAAACTGTCATAAATAATTGGGCTGGATATGTGTGTATGTTGCAATAAGTCAGAAGCAAAAGGCATTCGGTATTCCTGTTGATAGTTTGAAATGAAAGTGAGACGAATGTGGCAGAATTCAAATAAAACTACACATGTGATCCCTCCTGGGACATGGAATGTTATATCCGTTACTGGGATGCAACGATAATATACATTCCAGTATAAAACAGTTTAAAAATTCCGTATATACAGACTAGAGTATATACATCCTCTCTCTCCGGTATCACATGATTGTGTAGACATGCGTCGGTTTTATCCTGCAAAATTTCTTGTTGACTCGTTCCACAAGGCCTGTTTTCAAGTGTTCAGATCTATCGGATCACATTTCAGACTTTGCAGAATACAAGCTTTATACATGAAAATTAAAATAGATTTTGTACAAAAGTAATAATGTTTGTAAACTTAAAAAAGTCACGCAGAAATTATCAGTTCAGTAGTTTTTCTGCAAGATTTTTTTTACTTTTCTGATATTCCATTATAAAACAATTCACCTTCCACCGATATGGTATTATTTTTTCTTATTACAGAATATATTTGGTCTGAACATCTGCAGGATTATTTCCCTTCTACACGATGTAAACATCTAAGAAACGCGAATGGAATTCAACGAGTTTTTATAAAGGGTTTTATTTTTAAAAAATTGGTTTTGGAGATTTCTATCCCAGTCTTACATGTTTTCATCTCTCCTGCTAAACATTACATCAAGTGAAATAGGGTCTGTAATTTTTATTTGTTATTAGTTTAATTTCATAACTACAGTTTTAAAAATTAGAATATTAAGTTCCATGCGTGTTTTTAATTTCAATATCGTGTTCAATAATGAGAGAATTCAAAAAGTATTTTACAAGCAAAGGCAATTAACTCCACCCTCTTGTAGAATGAAAAATCGTTCCCAAATGTCTGAAACAAAACTAAAACTTTTCTGTCTCACTCTATCTCCCATTTCCTCTCGAGTATGTATGCTTTTTGTGTTCTGTGGGCTTGATGTTTTTCATTTCTACCCATTCCAACCCCTTACTGGACAATCGATTAGCTTTGTGGTTTTCCTGGAGTCAGGAGGGAGGGAATTTCTCCTAATGGTCCTTCTGGTAGTTAGCTAAACTGGAATGTTATGTAATACGCTTTTATCTCGTTCTCTGTGAACGAAACTACTGGGCAGTAGAAGGGTATTTTTTAGTGTTTCTTTCAACTCCTATTTCTTTTACAAGTACTTACAAAATAGGAAGGAAATAGGAATAACTATACTATATTTGTAATAAAAGAGTTAAAAGGGGAAAACCACTGGGTATATAAAAATTCTCGACAACGTATATGGATTATACATACATTGCGGTAAAATATATTCAGTATTTTTAGAGGAGATATTGTTTATCAAAACAAGAAAATATGAGGCGTGGTGGAATTCATAACAGAAGAAAAGTCTAACAAATAAAATTAATATCTCTAGCAATGTGAGTAGTCTACTTGTTACCCCACAAGATAGTATTATGATTATTATTATTATTATTATTATTATTATTAATATTATTATTAATATTATTATTATTGTACTTACTTAAAAGTTCTTATTTAGCACAAAATATTAATTTTAGGAATCATGTTTGATTTTTTTGCTCGTTTCAGATAACTAGCATCGGTTACGGGCACTCTTGAAAATTACCGTTGCATGTACGAGCGACACAGTAGCTTAGAGACTTAACTAAGTAAGTTCGAAAGTGCTGTGAGTTGCAATTATCAAGGGAAGCTCAAAAATGGTTCATTTAAAATAGATTTAGGTATTTAACAGTTTAACGTTTCTCCTTGTTAAAAGTAACTCTGAATTAATTAATCAAATATTCTAAATTTAAGAATAATTGTTTGTTATAATATACGCAATTCGTTTCTCATATTTCCTTCTTATTGTTTTCTTCTTTTTAAAACTTCCTTCTATTTTACATTATTTAATGCATGTATATATCTTTTTTTAGGCTAGACTATCTTTTAGGCTAGTCTACAGTTTTTTAATTTAATGTATCTATATTTATTTTCGACCATGAAGATACGAATAATGTTAAGGTAAAAGTTAAGTGTAGACTCAAATCAGGAAATTTCTGTTTTTATGCAGTTCAGAAACTCTATCTTCTCGTCCTCTGTAGAGAAATCTAAAAATCTAAAACTTAGAAGACAGTTATTCTGCCGATCGTATTATATGGATGTGAGACATGGTCGCTTACTCTTTGGGAAGAATATAATCTGAGTGTGTTCGAAAACAGGGAGCTTAGGAAAATATTTGGGCCTAAGAGAGATGAAAATGGAGACTGGACAAAACTGCATAACGATGAGCTTCGTAAAATGTACTAGTCACCGGATATATAAAGGGTAATTAAATCACAGAGGATGAAATGGGCTTGTTATGTTGCGCACATGGGGACATATCTCAAAAATATTGACGGGGAGACCCGAAGGGAAGAGACAACTTGGAAGACCTACACGTAGGTGGGAGGACAATATTAGGATAGATTTAAGGAATGTAGGATTTGTGAGGGATAGTTGGATGGAGTTAGCACAGAATAGGTTTGAATGGCGGGCACATGTAAGCGCGGCAATGAACCTCCGGGTCCCATCAAATAGATAATATTCCTTTAGCTTGTTTAGGAATTATATATTGTCACTGAGTAATTTCGAATTCCACTGGACCAAGAGCATATGCTCATTCGAGTTTCGTCTTAATAAAACGTAATGTGGAAAAAATTGAATCTGATCATTCATATGTAACATTTATTCAAAATAATCAACTTTAAACTTTCAACATCATTACGCCTTCTATTTCGAGAATGAAACGAAAGTTCATAAATCAGAACATCTGAGAGCACTTTGAAATATAAGGCGACGTCGATTCGATCGTAACTCAAAAGCAATGGAGCGTATCAGGGTTTTTTCTTTCCTACAAGAAAAATGGAAACATGGAAAATTCCATTTGAAATTGCACTTTCTTTGATTACACATTATCATGCACGATTTTAGAAGTTATTCAGATAAGCCCTGTGGCGAACTCATAACGTACTATAGAGGCTACATGAGAGGCTACATGTCGTTTTGTGGTGGTAAGCTCAACGGATTTTTATCTCCAAATCGACTGAATTGCTTAAAACCAAAACTGACAATATAAAGAGAAAGATGTACTCGTAACATCTCTGTAGAAACAAGGGCTGTGCATATTTATAGAATTACACAATTACGGTTGGCAGATTTCAAACAAAATTATTATTTGTCATTGGTGCAAGTTAAGACAGCGTGGTATGAGTGAAATGGTTGCAGAAAATTAGTAAATTATTTTCAAGGTTTTATTTGTATTTTTAAAACCTTTAATTTGAAAATGAGTTAACATTCATTAACATATGTCAATATCTAAAAACAAATTCAAGCATATTTTCTATTCAGTATTCATTAAAACTAGAAATTAGCTTATTTGCATGGTTTAAGCTTTGCGATTCGTTGCTCACATTCATTTAAAAAGCACTTTTTTATATAGAACGAAAGACAATGGGGGTAAAACTTTCGAAAGTCTCTCCTCCGGATGGATGGAAAATTTATCTGTAAGAACGATTTCAGTAGGGAATATACACTAATGGTTCCTGTTGGCGTACACATAACAACAATGCCAGTGCTTTTTTTTCTATTCCACTGAGAGCATGGAATCAATGAGAGTCCCATCTCTTCACATAACATGCACTGCTTTTTGTTTTCTTCCACCCGAATAACTAGTTCGTTATTGATTAGACTCAGAGCATTCAGAGAAAAAAAGGGTGGAATACTCTCAGTAAAGTATATTGGTTTCGTGGGTGATTTTTATTCATTTAATGCTCTGGTGAAGTCCAGCTAGCGACACCAACGTGGAGCATTGAAATCCTTTACCTAGTAATGGCAGACACAAAATATCGTTTTATATGTGGGGGATTTCGCTTTTAGACAGAAGTAACTTAACTACAATTAAACTTAAAGCCAAGTCAGTTTTCGTACTAAAATGGGGTTTTCGTCAGCTAAAGGTAATAAATAATAAATGTGCTTATTACCGAAGTGCCAAACGGATACGAAAGTTATTCCAACCGAAGGAATGTCGTTCTTTTATCATAAGAATCACAAGGGAGGACAGTAAAAAAAAAGAACAAATAATTTGTAGGGTAGATACTGGGACATTACCAAATGCAGTAGTGAGAGGCCTATAGTTTTTGTGCCGATTCAGCTGAAGTAAAAAGGGATAAATAAAACGAAATAGCTGGAAGGTAGGCCTAAGCATTACTTACAGAAACATATTTCTGGATTAAAAAGAGTAGGCCTATGGAGGTCAGTACTTTATATTACTTGCGTTAAATTTTATTATAAATAGACAAATAAAAACAGGCCTGGTTTGATCTCTTTTAGTCTTTTTTACTCTCGCCTAGGCCTTCTGAAGTCTAAACAGTAGGTCAGGTCATATTGACTGTTGAAGTTTAAATTCAATAAAACCCATAAAGCCTAATTTAACAATGCCGTGTTGATACACTAACCGTGCTGATACCTTAACCGTTGTGTGCAATAGATTATAAAAGAAAGCTGAGCAATAATGGTATGGATTTTGTTTAAATATATAGACTGAGATTAATAGTAAGCCCCAAAAATTTTATTTCAGAAGTGTTAAGTTAAATAATGATCGAAACAGTAAATTTGACTTATTACGGCTACAATTCTCCACAGAGATAATGATGAGCAATCGGATCAAATCTAAGGAGATAAAAGAGGAGAAGGAGGAAAAGGGGGATAAGAAGAAGAGGAAGAAGGAGGAGGAGGGGAGAAGAAGGAGAAGGAGAAGAAGGGATAAAGGAAAAGTAGTAACCAAACATCCTATAAATATATTACTAACATGTAGGATTTTTGAAACATCTAAAATTTAAGAAATTAATAAGGTAAGAATATCATAATATCGCCGGATAAATCTATTCTTTGGCTAAATCACATTTTTAAGCATTAATAAATTTTAACTGTTGATTCATTCTTTGTTGCATAGACTCTTTGTCACCTCTTACAATCACTTACGAGCAAAAAATGTATGTCAAGAATATCGACGCTCGCAAGTTTAGTTAAGCAGGCCTATAACAATAAATTTTGCACATTTTCTGGCCAGCAGCAGCAAGACGATGACAACCTCGAGGAAGACAAACTGATGGTGATATTAGTCAGCTAGATGATCCTGATGTCAAAATAATAACAACTCTAGTGAATTAAGTTCTGGTCAGACCCTAGTTGAAGAAGATGCAGGGCATAGTTGAACGGGATAAAATATCTCCAGTAAAAAAAAAGTGAGATTAAGAACTGGCGCAAAGTGGTCTGCAGACCGACTAGGAGTATTCTACACCTAGATCGATTACTCAAAATTCAGAAAAGCCGACAAGTGTTAACCCAGAAACGTTATTTATTTATTTATTTATTGGTTCTTCTTATTGTCAATGCAAATTGCCATACAACAAAGAACACGGAATCAACTAAAAATGATATCATTTAAATGCAACTTAAATCAGGGAACAGAACAAGAAGTTCAGGATACATTAAATATAGTGCATAACATTTATAGAAAACATAAACTTCATGAATTGAAACGTGAATACATTTAAAAAAAAAAGAGTACGGATATTATTACTTATTACTATAAATAAAATAAAAATACACAGGCTAAACCTAACATAAAATCGGCAATCATATAAAAGAATAATTTTTTATCAATATTTCTACCTATAATTTCATATTTAATTAAATCTGTGATTATTTGTCTTAATTTTACTATTTACGCAGATGAGTAATAAATACGTTAAGTATTACATTGCATTCTCTTAACATACCATGGGTGTTTTTAAAGTGAGTACCGATATTTAAAAAAATAGCAGAATATTAATTTCCAAACACTTAATTATCATTCGTTACCTTACATCTTACATTGTTTCTCCAGATAGTCACCGCCGTTATTCAGGCACTTGTAACGGGAAACCAGTTTTTGTATGCCTTCGTCAAAGAATGATGCCTGTGATGAAAGCCAAGTCTGCACTTCTTGTTTCACAACATCAACGTCGTTGAAATGTTTTCCACCAGGAATTTCTTAAGATGAAGAAACAGACGACTTGGCTGTGTGTGGCTGGGCATTGTCATAAACAAAAGGATTTCACGCGAAAGCATTCCATGCCATTCAAGATCTGGAACAATTGACCACCCTCTCTACAGTACCGTCTAGGCACCAAGCGATTTTCATCTGTTTCTTCATCTGAAGAAATTCCTTTGTGCAAAACATTTCAACGACGATGATGATGTGAAACAAGAAGTGCAGACTTGGCTTTCATCACAGGCGGCATGATTATCTTTTTAAATTTATTTTTATTTTTTATTTATTTATTTATTTTTTTAATATCGGTACTTACCTTAAAATCACGCCTCGTACAAAGGTTTTAAAGTTCCGTTGTTAGAATAAGAAAATGAAAACCTTAATGAAAGATGATATAATCCAAATAAATTTTCGGAAAGTTTGTTGCGAACTTCCAATGCATTAACAGGCGATGTTGGCATTTTTGTTTCGGGGTGCGTTCGTTCACGCAAGACTGAAAACACAGCTTCATTGAGATGACAAAATGATCCCTTCTCCTCGGAGAAGCATCTTCTACATATCAGCTTAAGGATACTCAACGTTTGCCGTTACCAGTTTAGGGTCAAAGAACATTATCCTTTTTACGTTATAAAACGTTACTGCTGTCAGCTATGTTGGTCGATAATAGTCGTATGGTTTACAACGTTTAATACCTTAACTCCGTCGAGTTCTTACACGAATGTGTGGTTGAAATTTCTAGTGGCATCAATAATAGGTTTATAGAATTTTAGCCTAACAGCACTAGTATCTATAAAATACCGAATAGTGAATCTGGATGCTGGAACGAAGATTACAATATTTATATAGATAATATAAACTATTGCTGTGGTAGATTTCACATGTTATAATTTTTACTTCCTCTGCCCGTACCATAGGTACTATAGGTAGAGGAAGTATTGTTTTCGACCCTAAAATTCGAAGTTGAGTTTTTAGCATATGTACACGTTTCAAGGCCCCCTGAATCCAAAAATACTATTTTTGGAAACATGGCTGTGTGTGTGTCTGTGTGTCTGTGTGTGTGTCTTGTCTGTGTGGAAGTTTGTGAACAGGCTAGCTCCGAAACGGAGAATCGTATGAAAACAAAATTTCGTATTTGGGTCAGGTACCTTTTGAAGATGTGATTCGAAGATTGGCGACAAATTTCTCTTATTTTTAAGGGGACTTTACATGAAGAAATTTTCGTTTTTCGCGATTTTCTCGAAAACGGCTCTAACGATTTTCTTTAAAATTTGCACATGTATTCCTTTTACTGAGTGCTAAAACTTTTATTTGAAACTTTTTTTCGAAAAAATTCTCTGAGGGTAGTTACAAGCCACCCACTGTTCACCCACTGTTCACCCACTGTTTGTAGAAATTTTGTCTTGCGTGATGAACAACTGAATACGCGCTCTTTCACGGCCTCTTATTCTTTAAAAGAATGTGAAGTGAGAAAGATGTATTGTTGGCCAGGTATAGAGTAAAGAAGTATCTGAGGGAAATATTCGATAAATTTCGGAAATTATTCTTTACGGCGGAAAGTTCAATAAACGTCTGCAGTCACCTGTTCTTTTTTTAAAGCTTGTTATATAGCCTGCGCTTTTAGTCGCATCATTGAAAGAAGAGGTATTTATAGGATAATTAGCGTAAAATTGTGTCTTGCGATTCTGTAAAAGGATATGTGAATACTGCTAACTTTTATTTGGGCAGAGGAAGTTATGTGACTTTCACATCAGATTTTACTTTCTCGCATATACGTAGTATAGAGAAAGTATTGTGATCGTGACAAAAAATCGAAGTCGAGATAACACCGGGAGAGCATGTTTCATGTAGCCTAGAAACCGAAAAAAAAATTTTGGAATGACATCTGTCCGTCTGTCCGTCTGTCTGTGGACAAGCACAGCGGGTAAACGGTTCATTGTATTTACTTCATTTTTTGAAATAAGGACTTTTTCGAAATTTTGTCGAACCGCTCAGAAATTTAGCTTTACAACTGAAATATTAAGGGGACTTTTCATGAAAACTTTTTTAAAAATTTTGATTTTTGGAAAAATGGCTCTAACGATTTTAATAAAAATTTAAAATTGGAAACTCTTATCTATGACTAATAAAATGGCTATATCCGTATTTCTGCAAAAATGACTTAAGGGGCACTTTACTCGTATCCATTTTCTATTTTTCTAGATTATATCCATTACAGTAGGCGATACGTGAAAACCTACCACAGTAAAGTTGCAGAGAAATTTAAAATGAACATTTTTTGTTTAACACATTTCTTTGTACATTTAATAGATATCAAGATAAAAACGAAATAAGGACAGCTTAAATGCGAATTTCAGAACATACGTGTCAATTAAAATATGAATGACATTTTGTTGCCCCTAGTAACAAGAAAACTATTGGCCTAATGTACTTATTGTTCTGAAATGCAATCAGTTTAGCTCAGTCGCAATGAACACACCAAAACCAATTACAGCGAGGTGGTATAGGCTAACAGGGAAAAGGTCCTGAGTTCAAATCAAACCTCGTGGCCGCCCAAATTAACTTGGGTTTTTTCATAGTTTCCGGGTTTGTAGGACTTGCTTATTTTCCATAACTCATCGCCGCTATGTCACTGGATATTATAATAGTTTAAACTGAATACCGCATAAGAAGGAATCACTAAACAATAGAAACATGACGCGAATGAGTTGTTAATATAGACCAGCGTTTCTCAACCTATGGTCCGCAGACATAATTAATTTAAAAATATCATAAAGCAAGTGGGAAGTAAAGAAGTAGAAATTTTTCACATAAAATGGACACTAGATGTCAAAGTTTTTAAAATCTTCGAAAATACAGGTCATATTGCAAGTTTCCTTACTTTTGCAGTTACGGACCACAGTTTCAAACCCCTGATGCACTGACGTCTATGGTTCCCTCTTTCATTCAAAACCCTGAAAAATAAGATTTGGTCGGAATTTGTTATTAGAGGCACTCTCTTAATTCCTAATTATATTATCAAATTGGTAATAAATATTAAAGTCTATTCAAAATATAATTTTACTGTCAATAGTTTACTTCCAATTCAATAACTATGTTTCCGTCGAATTAAAAAAAATCTATTTAGAATTATTTCGTTATAATGGCCTATAATTAATACCCCAAATATTAAGAATATAGGCCTACATATAGCCCACTTTTAAAAATGGGATGTGAAATTAGGGGTAGGTAAAAAATTTAGACATTTTAGAGGTCCTCCTCGGGTTCAAAAAGGTTGAGAAACGCTGCAATAAATGTTTCCATTACATTGTGTTTTGTTTCCATTAATGGCCTGTGGGAAATTTACTTTATGGTCGCGTCTAGTACGTACAATATTACGCCTACTGCTAAGCAAAATTTCAAATAAATTTCTAAACGATAGTGATAAAATTATTAGAAGTGTCTTGAAAGAAATACTTCAACTACCTACGGATACGCCAGATCACAAGGTTTACTCCGATATGAAATGCAAAGGACTTGCACTATTCAAGGTCAGTTGGGAAGCATACCTACAGCATACAAACTGCTGCAAAGTCCTTTCTGAATCAGGAAATCCATATGTGCTATCGTCAAGAAATCTAGCGTTAGAGAGTACTGAATGATTTGTTATTAGAGGAGCCATGCAGTTTTCAACAACCTATCTTTGTGAGAAGGGATTTTCATCGCTCGTTTAACTAAAAACATAATACAGAAACCGACTTAATGTATCTGCTGATCTTCGAATAAATTTGACTAATATTGAGCCAAATATCCAGGAACTCTGCAAGAGGCGACAAGATCAATCGTCTCATTAAAAGTGAGCAATAACATAATTCCTAATTATATTATCAAATTGGTAATACCTATTAAAGTCTGTTCAAAATATAATTTTACTGTCAATAGTTTCATTCCAATTCAATAACTGTGTCTCCGTCGGATTAAAAAAAAATGTATTTCGTTATAACGACCTATAATTTAATACCCCAAATATTAAGAATATAGGCCTACATATAGCCTACATTTAAAAATGGGATGTAAAATTAGGGGTCCGTAAAGTTTTTTTAGACATTTTAGAGATCCTCGGGTTCAAGAAGGTTAAGAAACGCTGATATAGACTAATGGTTCACGCAAACATACTAAACACGTGATACGACCTACATGCAGTTAAAGCGTGCAATATAACCTAAGTAGTAGTAGTAGTGGCGAAATTCAAATATAAGTCGCCCCTTAAGCTCCCCCATTCGATATTCACATTTGCACGGACTGTGTGATGTATTTTGTTTCTGAGCGAAGCAGAGTGACCAACTGCCCTTGTATATTGTCGCAAGTACCTTGTATCCACCTCTACATATAGCTAAATAATGCATAACACTATCCACATAGATAAGTGCGCGAAGCGGAGGCGGCAGCCGTAGTGAAGCGCCCTTGCATTTTCGAATAATGTACGATACACTGTTTGTAGATTTCGAAAATGTGGCATATTATATCTCCCGCAAGGTTTGTCAGCCTGCCACCTCTCGTCTAGCGGTAAGACGTCACACCTCCAAAGTCCACGAGTTTCTTCATAATACTAGGACAGAAGAATTCGCTAGATCGTGGTAGAAAAGAAACTGCATCGGTGAGGGTGGGTTGGGTGGGACTTATATTTGAATTTTTCCGTAGTAGTAGTAATACTAATAATATGCAGTTTTACTGTCATTGATTATTATTATTGTTATTATTATTATTATTATTATTATTATTTCACGGTAAAAGCATGAACATAAAGATCGACCCTGATGCTTTCCGTTCTAGATACTTGTTAGTTTTATGAAAATGTAATAAGTAAAATTTAATTGTCTCTTTAATTTAATTTTTTCTGTGCTAGCCTTTAACACGTATATGCGAGAAAGTTTGTGCAACGTATTTTTGCACCGTTTATTTATTAGTAATTTTATGGTGAGGATAAAAGAATAAAGTAATATTAATCTTATTAACAAAAAATACTACCTTTACAATTACTAACAGAAATTACAACTTGTGAAATCTACCACTGCAATACTTTATATTATCTATGCGAATATTGTAATCTTCGTTCCAGCATCCAGATTCACCATTAGGTTTAATATATAATGCGCTCAGGGTTTTATAAACCTATTATTAAGCTTAGGACTAGCGGAATGAAGTATATTAATGATTTAATAACATCAGTTTTACAGAATTGAATTAGAAGTAGAGTTGATTATTGATAGGCTGAATCATATTATGCAAAAGTTATATATCTGTGCAGATTTTAACAGCTTGTTCTTTAACAAGCAGAAACAAATAAATTTCAACCGTGCTTCACTTGATAGGTATTATCCGTTCTGTTCTGTTATTTATACAAGTCAGCAAAAAGAATAAGGAACAAATTTCTCTTACTGTTTTTTTTAAATAAAGATGACAGTTTTTGTGCAAATGAAATACAAATTTTATTACATGGATCAAGACTCCACATGGACATACTCCACCAAATATGACAATGACATGGAAATTGTCATCCATTACGTAGTGTGTTTGTTTTGTACGAGCAGGAAGGGCTATGGTACGAGTGACAGACAGGTCATTGCCTCCGCACTGACGATCTGGCCGTGCGCTGTTGCCATTCTGAGGAGACTAAGCTATACGCTAACTCTACCTTTCCAGTTTAGCCTAAACACGACTAATGTGAAAGAATTATAATTCCAGTGTGATCTACTAGTGCTTTTCTATAAAGTCAGGGCCTTAGAGTACTTACGAGTAAAGTCACCACTGAGTTGTTATCTCAATATTGAGAACACCTGGTGGTATGCCGGGATATGTGAGTCAGTTGGAGAATTTAATGCAATGCCGGCACATTAGCATGGTGGCAGAGCAGCGGCTCGGAGAACCGAGGATCTGTGGTTCGAAATCCCGGCTGTGTCATTGAATTTTTCAGTGTGACTCTACCTTTCCAGGAAAACCAGGATATTTCCTTATGGATTTTATACACATTTTTCATAGTCATATTTTTTAAATGCCTCTGTGTCATGTCATTTCCATTTGTACTTAAGGTTATGAGATAAATATTTGATAATGAATAAGAAAAACATTTAGACCCACTATGTAAGGATACCCTACGACACCAAAGGAGATAATACTGTATTTAAAAATCAGGTTGTTTTCTTAATTACTTCATCTTCCTGTACAAAATACAGTACATAGTTAAAGATACTCTTAGTAGTTGAGCATCCGGTACCTAATGCGGCTTACAAACAAGTTGGGTTGTCAGAAGTTGAGGAACGCGTCAGGTGGAGAGTGTTGTCAGCCTACAATTACGTCACTACTACTGTGGGGAGCGCTCAACTGAAATGACAGGCTCGCAAACTTTAAACACTTTGACATATCGCAGGGAGGTGGGGGAGGTGGTTCACTAACAGTAAATCTGTCCCTCACAAGGCTTGCTTTGCGTAAAAATAATTACTCCATTACTCCGAACGACGTCCAAGTAATAATAAAACTCATTTTAAACTCCCTCGGTTTCGAAAAATAGAGGGCACGATTTCACAATAATAAATCCAGTTCCCAGTTTTAACACTGATTGTTAAAGTATAAGGTTCACGACCATAACGCAGGAATATAAGACGGTTTTTATATACTTCTCTCCGTATAAATATATATAAAGTCCTATATTGCCACCAACAGCAAACTATTGATTTCTTTGTGGATATAGGATGAACTAATGGATGCGCAAAATATGCTTTTGTCCAAAAGATTCTATTATAAAATTACAATTTTCCTGGAAACAATATTTTATGGAATCCTAACATCTTCGTAGGACATTTTTTTTATGCCTATTTATGTGAAATATTACCATAATTGGAAATTTCTTTTAAGTATGGTACTGAGAGGTGCAATAATCTGGATAAAAATATTTTCAGGGAACACAGCAAACAAAAGTAGGATATAATTTGTTAGTGAAAGCAAGAAGGACAGAATTACTGAAGACAGAAAATAAAACAAAAGTAAATCCATCTACAAGTGGCAAAGGAAAATAAAATAAAAGTATAACTGTTAAGAAAGGAGAACCTTTGAAAAAGGAGAAAGATTTCATAAATATTGTAACGTACAGGAAGGAAGGAAAACGAGCAATGAAGAAGAACAAGAAGGAAATAGATTGAAAGAGAGAGCGGAAATGATCTTCGTTCCAGTATCCTCTTTGATAATGACCCCACTTGGCAATAACTCAGTCATCTATGTGACAAAAGATGAAGGAAAGATGGAAGTTGGCACAGTTTAAAAATTCGTTGCCAAAATCTAGAGGAATTATCACCCCCTGTGGGCGACCATCTGTTTAACGGAGTTACAAAAAGCTGAAACAGCATACCCGGCCTGACCTTTCCAGTGGTTCATTTCCCTTGAGAGTGCGGGTCAGATCCGGATAATTGCGTTTCCACATGTCGTCATTTCCAGCGTCGACGAGGGAATTCTTTTAGGTGTGGCCACTCAATAAAAACGGTTAGGCTTAAAACGAAAGTAACATTAGCTCAAGTACACCCTAGTAGGATACATCGTAATAAATTATTATCGAAAAGAAAACATGCTTCTAAGTTTGAAACCCTAAGAGGGCTTCATTTTAAAACACAAGCAATAGATGTTTTAATTAGTATGTCTAGCTGATTAAATGGTTGGGTGCCATATAGGTATTTGATTGATGCTTATCCTGTACGGCCAACGCAGCATGTGCCGCATATACGGCCTTAAATGGGAGACGTTAAGCTAAGGAAAAGAGAGAAAATTTGGGTTTTATATGGCTGGTATGTGGATGAAATATTTTGTTTTTAGAAACATGAAAAAACGGCCAAATTTGATGTTATGTTGTTCCTGTAGACTCCAAATGAAATCGCTAAGAATTTCACATTAACCTAAAACAGCATAATGAAGTAATGCATATTCACGAAAATAGTCTGCTCAGCTACGTGAGAGATCATAGTCCTCGGGTCATGTGGTACTGAAATAGGACTATTTTTTTATGACGGTGTGGTGGTGAACACTAATATCACTATCCCTAACCTGACTGCCAAAAACCTACCTCTACTTGTCACTAACACTAATACAACTAATCCTCACCTAACTGTCACTAACCTAAAATCCGTGAATATAGTTTGCGGCGGGGACTGAAAAGCTCGCGCGTAAAGCTGTTGGCAGCATTGTGTGGAACAGACCAATGACATGCAAGTTAGTCGGCAGCGAATAAGAGTGTAGGTGTCCCAGCTGCGGCCCGCGTAACTCCTTGGTACACCTCGTATTTGAGCTATAACAAACTCTGAAAATTGTTCAGTACCTTTTTATTTATTTCACTATTTTTAATCAATTCATGTACCTTAACTGAAAGCCCAAATTTCCCCTATAAGAACTCGTTTCTCCTACAATATTAATAGCCTACCTTTTTCTGAGTAGCAAGATTTAACCTTTTCATTGTAATTAATGTATAAACTCGTCACCCAAAATCAATACACACAATCGGAACTATAAATTAATAGAACTAAACTAAATTTAAGTAAACTAAACTCCGTGGCGCTAAATCCCTGAAGGGGCTTGGCCTACCATCCGACCGCTGCGTCATCTACCACAAGCAGATGACAGGATTGGGGGCATGTGGTCAGCATGCCGACACCCACGGTCGTTAATTATGGTTTCCATGACCGGGCCCGCAACTTCTCTATCAAATAGCTCCTGATTTGAATCATGAGGTTGAGTGCACCCCGTTCCAGACCTCCTTACCTCAGAAATATCTGAGGAGGTACCGGGGTTCGAACCCGGGCCGACGCTAACCACAATACCACGCCGGCTGTCAAATAGAACAAAAACGATATTAAAAATTAAAGTAATGATTTTTATACACATTTTACGATTGTCATTCATGTTAGGTATCTATTCTACTAAATGTTTCCTTATTTATTTCATACTTACAATAAACTGGTGATAAATTACTCCTCTTATAGATGTGTTACCAAGGTTGGGACAAGTTTTACGGGAACATGTCTAAAAAACATATGTTTTAATTTACTCCTCACCTAACATATCTTATCAATATGAGGATATACTTTTGGCTATATTATTGAATCTGTACAAACACTACTAAAGAGAGCATTAATAGTCATATATAATATTATAGGTTAAAAATTTTCCACCTTATGCACTAGTATATCTTAGACATTGATATGAATGAGTGTTGACAAGGAATCTATAGTTTGTATCTGTTGTTTAATTATACATGTATTTACATATAACCTGAGTATCAATAAATTACAATATACCTTATTGAATAGTATTATTATGATAAAAAAAATGCACAATTGTTAAAATTACAATTAAAATAATTATATATTTTAATTATAATTTTAGCAATTGTACAACATTTTAGTTTACCATATATAAAACGTTTTTAGTGATAGAAGATAAAATTCTGTATATATAATTTTAAGTGACGTGTCTTCTATTCTCAAAAATTAGTACCTGTGTTTTTTTATATATTTTAATTGTAATTTTAACAATTGTACATTTTCTTTATCATAATAATACTATTCAATAAGGTATATTGTAATTTATTGATACTCAGGTTCTATGTAAATACATGTATAATTAAACAACAGATACAAACTATAGATTCCTTGTCAACACTCATTCATATCAATGTCTAAGATATACTAGTGCATAAGGTGGAAATTTTTAGCCTATAATATTACTAATTCATTTGCACTAGTTGAAAAATGAAGTTCATCAATGAGTCATATATAACTTTCATCCACTTAGACCACCCTTAGAAATATATCGATATTCGGGAAATCTTCCAACAGAGTTTATCAAATCCCATAATATGTTTTTGTGCAGAAGTTTTTAATATAACACATCATAATATTTATTTTACCTTTATTGATAATATTCATAACTATTTCACTAGAAAGTACAATTTCATACACTTAGTGCAATATTTCTCAGTCAAATATGCAATTAAAGAACTTTGTTATTCCCTTTGTAAGAATTAGAACGAATTATCCCAACAGATGAAGTCATTATAAATATAAAGACTTTTTCTTCAAAGGTCAAATTTTAATTCCTTTATCAACTACTGCATGATTCCTATGTTTCTATTTTTGCTATTACTGTACGTTTATAACTTCTGTGATAAACTTACAGGTACTATTATTTTCAATAATTATATTTTCCTCTGTTTCTAAGTAAGTATTATTGTTGTTCTGTGCGTAATAAGCTACTGTCCCTAGTTATGAGCAGCATTGCTTCAATGAAATACAATCCCCTCTTACAGCCTCGTCCCTCGTCCCTCGTCCTCGATCTATTCCATCCTAAAGGTATAATTCTGGACGTAAATTTCCCCAACCCTTCAAAAAAATCAAATGTTACTCAGGAGATCACATGATGCAAGATGACCCGTGCAAGATACATTGGCGCATTGCAGTTATCGTTTTCTCAATGTTTCGGCGACTCCATTCTGTGGCAAAATAAGATGTGTTTCTTCCCACCACACAAATATATTTTCTCCCTCTTTTCATCGGTAATTTACTTGTCCGCCAAGCACCTACACGGAACCACAATAAGCCAAGCAAGGTTCGGTTCCTCAATTTGTCTTGATTAATGAATGGATCTACAAATTGAGTTTATTCGAACATTCCGCTAACATTATTTGCTATTCGATGTATTTTAACCGCTTTTGAACTTTCTTTCATGCATAACGCCAACTAATGAACGCCCTTTCAGTTATAAACAGCATCATTCCACTTTTCTCTAATCCACTGCGTAATCTATTTTGTTATATTGTAACAATTAATGTAATTTACTATTAGTTCCTGGTGAAGTGGAAGAAAAGACCTTACGGTCTTAACTTTCTCCAGGTTAAATAAACTATTATTATTATTATTATTATTATTATTATTATTATTATTAATCTACCTGCCCATGATAATTAGTCTCTCCTCGCTAAAACTCTTCTCAAACACATCACCCTAATTCACCCTAATAAGGAATTGATCTTTATGTAGAATGCTCAAGTAATATTGCACAGTCTTTATTTTACACTCAACTGAGTTTTTATGGCAGACGAATTCTTTCAGGATTCCGCTCTTAACTGTCCCTCTCTCCACGCCTGCTATCCTTTTTAAAATGTTCCTTTGTAGGCTACCTAAAGTTTTTATGTTCGCCTCAGTCGGAAATTTCCGTCCCATAATGTAATTGCAGACCTTATTACTGCATTGTACACAGTACTTAATAAATTCAGTGAGACCTCTGGAATCCTGTTGCATATCTTCAGTGTTTCTGTCGTTTTCATAATTGTCTAGGCCTACATGTTGATTCTATCGTCACTGTTATCCCCAAGAATAAACAAAAATGCCCGCATTAATTTGTCCCATTAAATTGCCTTTTCCCGCATGTTCCTATCTGGTCAAAACAGTTTGTGTGTGATTCATAGGAACTCCCCTTAAAGGTCGCGGTCCTATAAGGCCCGGGCATAAACTCAGATACAGAAGAAGAAGATGATGAAGAAGAAGAAGAAGAATACAACGTAATTAACTAGCTGGTAAATGTTTTGGAATATTTTATGAATCTCTAGCACGTAACATCACGTTTGTCACAGTTACTATGTTACGCCAATATAGGCCTAGATTAATTCCTTTTTATCCCTTATTTTCATCAGAGTTTATGGCGATTAACAAGCTATTGTATGAAAAATATATTTAAAAATATTGTCTAGTTTGAGAACAGCGTATCAATTCCTTTCTCTAAAACAGAGTTTAAGATAATAAGCTGCAGGTAAAACAGTTCTATAAGCTCAATTAGTTTAAAATTAATTCCGGACATATTAATATATTAAGAAAAGTTTAGAAACGTCCCAGCTCTGGGAAGCACTAGGCCTATACCAACCACATTCTTGTCCCCTTTCATTATCATTCCAAAACGTAACACCACGGGGACCGGGCTATTTTCATTGGCCGGGACACCTGTTGATGTCTTGGCAGTGAACTCTTCCTCAAGATTATCCGTTTGAGCAATCTCTTCACTATTTCAGTATGGTTAAACATCCACGTCGAAAAAATTGTTTGTTTTATTAGTTTGCAATAATTTTGTAGTTACCCTAGCCCCATTTAAGCTTACGAAACTGAAATCAACTATTTCGAACATGACGAGGTATTTAAATAATCGTTCTCATGCCAAATACATACAGGCCATACTGGATCAGTGCGGATCCAAGGAGAGGGGCCGTAAGGGCCGTGACTCTCCCCGTTCGTTTTTCTTTTACGTTGATTTGATTGTTTTATACGTAGAAAATAATAATTACCTAATAAAAGCATTCAAATTTAATTAAATATAAAACAAAAATAAAAACATTTATGTACACGTCCTACAATCAATTTGATGAAATAATTGAATAGTACTTATATTCTAGACGCTCTGTGCCAAATGCGTAGACTAGCCGTGACAACCCACAAGACAGCAGTTTATTATTACGCAGAAACGCAGAGTTTTTTAAAAACATGGGTGTGATCAGTGATGACTGAAAATCGACTAGTGAGATTAGTGTTAATGGCTATGCACAGAAGAACTGCTGAATGGCATGATGCACAAAAAAGTGATTGAGAGACTTGCCATAAAAATGCCGAAAACTTGCCTTCGTTACATAAATTATAGATCGATTTCTTGTGGACAATTTTATACCAGCATTTACTTAAATTTAAACGTAAAAAGTTCAGTATTTGATTCATGATTTTAATTTTTATGTAACATATAAAACCCACAAATTTCTTTGGGTAAGAAGAATTTTAGTCTGATAAAAATTTAGAGGAATCACCCATAATTCATAATTTTGCACTTTATTTTTTTTTCCAAGGCAGGATCCCCGGACACCCCTCTTTTTGGGAATATTCTATATGCCTATCTCCCACAGCCTCCAGCAATTGAAAACTTTCCTTTATGTCGGCACCCTCCATCAGCAAGTCCTCGATCCGCCCTGGGTACTAGACTCAAAATTACCACTTGCATTCAACATTTCCACTTAAAAACTTGATATATGCAATAAATGACAACGGAGCTCATTATTTCAGCTTTCATCATGTTACAAATCTTGCCATCCATCGCTGGTAGGTAGCAGGATTAAGAGGCATATGGTTTGTTATGCCGTCCATAAAGGAGCTATTTTATTCAGGCAGCTCCTATTGTACTCACGAGACTGAGTGCATCTCGCTCCTGAACTTCCCTATTTCAGACAAATCTAGCGAGGAATTATTGATCTGAAGGCAATCAAAATTAAGGCCGCAGAGGCCCACAAAGAGAAGGTTGAGGTTTCCGAATTTTAGACAGTCAGCATATTTATTTCTTGAAAAGTGTTAGTTTAAGCACCGGTCACCTTTACCCTCAGAACTGTTTCCGGTATTCATTTCTGTTACAGCAAGCCCAATAAAGGATTTCTTGATTAGCGATTTCTTCTCCCCTTTATAGCTAGCGGTATTGCTAATGTCAATTACTCTCAATTAAAGATGACTTCTCCAGAACTTTGTTAAAGGCTGAATCGACCCCTGGACCACAGCACCACCAGAAGGACTGAGCTAATTGAAAAATCCAATAACTTCAACGGGAAGTATATCACACTTTTGGTTTTTCCACACCGTGTTAAGCAACTGTAGAAACCCTAATTTAAACATAGTGTTATGCTGTCTATACAGGACATGGAGGCCCTTAGGGCTCAATATTTTTAGACTTTTAGCACATGAAAATAATGTGTCAGTCTTATGCAATGGTCGTCTTTACCTCCAGGATTGCTCCTGGTACTCTTTTATGTTAGTGACTGAAACCACCCAGGGCCTAAGTGACATCAAAAGGATCGGGTATCGAACCCACGACCTTTCGGTTTGTACCACAGCACCTCAACGAACTTCGCTACAGGAATTGTGGATTTGGCAGCATTTCTCCATAGTAGGAGAGACAGCAATTTTATTGCTGTAGAAGTCATCTTATTAAAGATCTCGCACGAAATCTGTGCCGATGAGACCGTTACTCTCTAGAGAGAGACATGCTATTGTGCGAGAGAGAGAGAGAGAGAGAGAGAGAGAGAGAGGTAGCTTGGCCTTTACAAATAGAAAGGGAGGTACTGTTGTGCGAGAGAGATAGTTAGCAGGCCAATCGACGCTACGGCTCCCATGAAAACGTAATGCAATGACTTAGGCAATCGGCACAGTTATCGTGCGGGAACTATACAACAATAATACTGTAGCTAAGAGCGTTTAGTGGTAGTTGTCAACATCATTTTGACGTCATCGCATTTGTTCCTGAATCAGATACAGTACAGACATGAATATGAAGTGAGGAATATTCGTTTCTTACTTCATGCTTATGTATGTGCACGATTTTAACCGTTCTATACATTATGTGCTACAAGAGGAAACTATTTACTGACCTAGATATTCATTAAAGGGAATAAGAAATAAACTTCTTTAATACGTTCACCGTTATGAAACGAACACACTTGAGATGTATTACAACTCATAATAAACTTAGATAAACAGGACAACTTCCTGAACAGGAGAAATAATTTACAAGTAGCATTAAATGTACGTAGTGTGGTTTGTTCTGAAGTTTCATAGAAAGCCACAAATCTATGTACAACAGATGGAATAATATGTGAAAATGTCATGATGTCAGGAACACTTGCTAATATTGAATTTCTAACAGCAGAAACGTCATTTATGTTTGACTTCACTGAGAAAATACACCTGTCTGTTTGCAATGTTAATTAATTCTACGCTCGTTTTCAAATGATAAGGAAAAGATAACCTCAAAAACCCTGTATTAAAATGACATCAACGTTGAACTGAAGGCTGATATTTACTTTCCTATAACAGAATCTTCAGAATAAGATAGACTTGTAACAGATCTACATAATGTAAGGTAATAAATATCACCTATGTTAAGTTATGCACGAAGAGATGAGCAGGGGGAAGATGTTACTGTTACGGGTATTTTGGTATACTGTCGAGTTTATAATTGAAGTTCCTTTGTTTGTATACGGTACATCTTGTTCATGTCTTATAAAATTATTATTTTTAAACTTCGTTTGGTCTTCAGTGGACCACGTTAATGATTCTCTGTTGCTCTCTCTTGTACTCGCTTTTTTAGTCGTTAGGTTCTTCTGATGATTCTCTGTTTCTTTTCTGAAATCTTGATGTGTATCTGATGTGTAATCTTCTGTATGTGTTCCATTTCTTCATAACTTCTTTCATCCCTGCATTTCTTAGTGTACTTCCCAAAACTTCTTAGTCAGTTTAACTCTATTCACATTTACCTGGCAACTACATTATAATTTTTAGGTATTTTTAAACCGTGTATATTAAAACAATCCCTGTACAGACCTAAAGGGACATTAGGAATGGGTCCTAGGAGAGCCAAATCGGTACCAAACTCAAAATCCGGGTTTGATTCCACCCATAAACAATTTCTTATGCAGAATATAATATGTGTAATTTAGCTAATACTTATATTTGTACGCACACATAAATGCCGTCTACTGAAACCGGGATACTATCCCAAATAAATTTAATAAGCAGCTTAGTCATATGTGAAGTTTTCCCCTAGGGAGAAGCCTGGTAGCTTTTCCAATGACAAGGAGGAGGTTTGTTGCTACTAATTCTACTTAATTTTTCAGTAAACTCACATATGAGATCGCTTTACCATCGGTATAATAGAAATTAAGTTCTAAGTAATCAGTCTCCCATAAAGAAGAACGTTTTCCTTTCTGACATAGTGCCAATAAAATCTCAAGGCTACTCATAAATATATAGCATTTCACAACTCTTAACAGCTCCCTTATGACGGCAGAATATGAAGACGACTAAGGACGAAAAAGTTATAAAAAATATGCAAAAACATCGATTTCTTCCTCAATGGAATTAATAGATTGTTATTTTTATGGCTGTAATCTACAACCAGAGACTGTAGTTTATTTTTAATCTCGAGAGAAGGATGAAACACTTTATTACAAGCAATAAAACTGAATAATCCTGAGGGGTCATGACCAATTCAAGTGGATAGCGTGCTCAGACCACTCGTGTGCCAGAAATTATGCGCAATAGGGTGTTTCTTTAGAAACGTACTCTACTATAGCAAATGATTCCATTTATTTCAAATAGGCCTATTTTCAAATGTTGGATTTCTGGTGATGTTCTTGACCATTCCATCAAAATGCGCACGTGTAGCTAACTATCATTCACATTAGCTTCATAGCTATTAATTACCTACCGATCAGGAAAATATTTTCATTTTTAGGTTATTAATACGATACATAATCTTGGCGCTTACTGGAAGCCACACGTCCTATTCAGTACCTGGTTATATGGTTATACAGAGTGATCCAATGAACTATGAACCAGCCGCGCGGTGTTTATCTATTGTGCGTGTGGACACTGTTTCCCGACGCTGCTGCAATCAAGATCACACTCGCTTTGTTTTACTCTCCATTACTTCCTTGACCGTTCAGCTGTAACGAGTTCACGCTGACTTTCCTCTGCTGTTAGAAGAAATTGATTGTGTCCTGTATTTAGTAAAAATTATGGATAAATTTATGTTTAATACTGCGCAGTGTGTATTTATGTATGATTCTTATGTGTTAACGCAGTCAGCTAGTCAAGTGCAAATACGATTTGCAGGACAATTTCCGGGTGTAAAAGTTCTAGGCCGTACAACAATCCATAATCTGTGTAATAAGTTTCACGCCAGAGTATCTCAGGGGGTGAATTAAAACATAAAGTTTCAAGACAAACCTACATACCCTGGAAGAATTAAAACAAAATATTCGCCAAGAAATTGCCAGCATTTCGCAACGTGAACTACGGCGAGTGATGGATGATTTCTTAAAGAGGAGTCAAAAATGAATGGACAACATGGCCAGTTTCAGCACCTCCTTTTATAACGTCGATAAGTAAAGCCTTTAAACATGGTTAAGAAAACGACTGTATGGTTCCATCAGCGCCACTCCATGAAAGTCACAAACAGAAATGCGTGCCGCCATCTCGAACCGAAAAAAAATATAGTGCAGCCGGTTCATAGTTCACAGAGTCTCCCTGTATTTTGTTATAGCCATCCCTAGAGGCTTAAAATATATACTATATGATAAATATTTTGTAAACAGTTTTATGCATGTACGTAAATGTTAGTGCTGATGTACAATAGCCTACTGTGACGTAAACGTCAGAGGAATTCAAAACCGTTTGAAAAGACTTGAGGCATGAGAGACCAGCATGACATTGTTTTCTTCCTGGGCAGTCATTATCCTTAACTCTATCGTGACTGACCTATCATATTTCTCAAAACGTTAAATAAAAAAATGAAAGGTGAAGGTTACGTAGAGTACGGTATCGTATTGTACTAAATGAGATAAACAAAAATAACTCTTATTGTTATGTATAAGAGAATTTCCCTGAATGCTTATGCAGACCTATACCGGTATCTAGAGTTTTTCCCTTTCTACTAATTAAAGTTCCTTGTGTTTTTTACTTTATTATTGTAGGCAACACACAAGCCCTCTTTGTCTAAAAATTGGTGATGTGTCACAGCATTAAGATCCTCAGCTGATGAGTTTAAATAAGTGTTTGAGAATTGGCATGCTGGCGACTTCTAGATGCTACAGAGGTCTACAAGCGCGACCGGCGAAAGATTACTAAAAGGAATAAAATGAGCCGAAAATCTACAAAGTAAAACCTTTTAATTTGCCCTAACTTTGTTTTAATCCAAGTTAATTTCGATATTCTTCAAAACTTTAATATAAAACTATGGCTCTTACCGTAATCCATACGGCTTCAAGAAGATTTAACTGTTACAGAATGAGAGTTAAGTAAGGCATGCATAAGCAAAGACAGCGTCAAATGAAAGCTATTACAGTTATTTCTACGTCAATATGACAATTACAATTTAAATAATTACATTAAAAATAATATGTTAATTGCATACGGGGTATAGCCCTACTACAGAGGAATTGAAATCCAGAGAGCTACAGTACTTAGCAAGAGAGCTATAGTACGTTTTGCCAATAGAATGCAGTTTGTGAACAATCTTCTAGAGGGAAATAACAGAATGAGAAGTGGCAGTGGTGACAATTTGAACATCTCGGCAAGTTATTGTCCGCTGGGGAGAAATGGGGCTCTATAAACATGCCAGCTGAGCGGACAAAGCAATATATCAAAACCAAGAACAATATTCATTCATAGCAGATAACTTGATAAATTTCAGGAATTAGCAAAGCGAATTCTCATGAGAGAACGTTTGGCAATCAAAACCGTACTGTTTCATCCTACCAGCTGTGAGAAATCGAATCTACGAAGCTTGCATGTTAATAACTGACAAGATTAACTTGTTTTAAATAACATCTATTAATAACTCAATCATTGAATAGGCTAATATCAAAACTCTAACTTAAAGGCAAGACCTGTTATTATTAATCTATTTTATTTTAAAAAATCCTCCGACACCATTAATCGAACTCGTGTCCTATAGTTCCTGTACAGATGCTCTACCATCTGAGCTAATCGGAGTTACGGTAGATTCACGGAGTCAGATGGGATTTCTCTCCCATGACTACCTTAAATGTTGATCTCATTGAAAGTCATTTACGTCATAGTTAGTATTGTAAGGCTAACTAATTTAGTGACTTCTGACCGGGTTTCCACCGTTATTAAACAGTATAATTTAAGTTGCAGATATATGTATTATATATTATATAATATTGCAGATATTATTAGGCCTACTGTCGAACCATCATGAGAATATTTTAGGGGGAGTTACTCTTTTATTAGTAGACTACCCTTTACTAGTCAACGTAGCTTATTACAACAAATTGTAAGTTCTGATTGAGAATATGTTATTGTAGATGACTTAAAATAATTTATAAAAGAAAATTTACGTTTACAGAAGGAATCTGTTTGTCTGAGCATTTTTGAAGACACAGAAGGCATAGGCCTAGATAAATATTCTTAGGAAAATTTGTGATACATCTACTTATCTACCAGCTAATCTCGAAAAAAAATAACAAAGGGATTAATGATTCATTAAAGGGAGAAAATAATAAGAATTATAATTGTACAGTCTTCTCAGAAGTTACTTACAGACACTGCATAATTTATTGTAGGAATAGCTGAAGGCAGTGATGATGCCGCGACCTACGCTTCAAACAGTAAAGAATCGATACTCGAAGCGGATGATGTCTCGAATGCCAATTAATCGCTGAAGTGAGGCCCTACATTGGTAATGATTGCGATAGTTGTGTATTCCAATCCGTCCACAGTTCGCCCCAATTGTTTTACTGATCGTTAAACCTGGATTCTCGCTCGGCAAACCAAGTAGCCCCGCTAATTCACTGCTATACAGACTCTGGTAACAGATATCAAATGCTTATCTTGCTTCCTTTTCAAACTGTGGTCGTGCGTGCCGAGGATGAAATGCAATCCAACAAAGAAAAGTACATCGCACAAAAAGAAAAAACAGTATGAGCATCACTTTTCTTTCGTCTTATGATTCAATGCCACAAGAACGCCAGACCACATAAATATCCCTGGGACAGCATTATCATAGGTAATCCCACGACAGATTATGAATTTATCATAGGTAATCCCATAAGAGTTCACGAGTTTATCGATAGATTCGCGACTGCGTAGCAGGAGCGAATTTATCTGATGCAACTCGTCAACTCGAGTTATTCCATGAATAATATGTAACGGATTATATAAATAATAATTATTTTCGTGCTTTGTTGTATACAAACAAAACTAACAGTTGTGAGATCCATGAATAGATTCGAGCTACCTTGGTGTAATCAGTGCTACCAATGGTGCATATAAGTCATAGTTAACTTCATTCAGGTAAGCTAACAGCAGAACAGAATAAAATCACACGAACTGGCTTGCACCGAATCGAAATTGTGTTCTTAATCAATGTACATTTCTATTATTTCAATTTCCAAACAAGTTATGTTCCATAAAATAATCTGTTTTCGTGCCGCTAAGTGACAGCATCTGGCTATTAATCACTGCACACCGATACTCGCGTCTCCAGTAACGATCAGACGATTTTACCACGATAAAATACCCTCCTCGCGATTCCTACAAGAATATTGCAAGATAAACGGCCGTGATTGGTCTATATCCGAGGAATTGCTAAACGTTATTGGTCAATATCAAACACGCGACGTATGAGTTGAATAGTCTCATAAAACTCGTAATCTTGAGTGGGATCATTTAAGCCTAATCCAAGAATAAAATATAACAGATTACACATGAATAATAATAATAACAATAATAATAATTTCTTTTTTTCTTTAAAACCAAAATACTATTTTGTCAGCTCTTAGTTTCGAACGTATTATTTAGTACTAACCAATGCCACCAATATTGATAATGATAAAATAGTTAAAATCAAAATTAAGACAGCTAAAATTAGAACAAGATAAACTTTTTTCAAGAATATAATTTATTTGTAAACTGATACCAATGGAATGTGAATTAAACACACATTTTCAAAATAAAAATTCGATGGCATCGAGATAGATGTCGTCACTTCATAGTGATACTATGACAGTTAATTAACGAGCTAATGTTTTATGAGATAAAACCGCATCCTTGCAAACATACTATAAGATAAACAACCTTGTATCCGAGGCATTGCTAAACGTTATTGGTTAATATCAAATTCGCGGAGTAGGAATGAAAGAGCCACACAACATATAGGCCTATATTTACATCTTAAAATATATTTTGAAATTAATTAACTGCAACTACCTTTATGCAATAGACCTATGTTAGTAATGCATTTCAACTTATACCGGTATTCTACATATACAGTTAGACCTAGTTAATTTCTGAATCTATCTCATGTAGTGAAGAGAAGTTGAAATATTGCACGCAATGCATGTCTAGTGCCCTTAAAAATCATTATTTCTTTAGGGTGCTCCTATAGCTTATGGTATTAACAGCTTGCGACTTTGAATGAACACTAAGTTTAAACTGTCATCCGAATCTATTCCCCGCACATAAGGGAGTTGTGCTGTTGGCCTATAAGAAAGTTAATAACGCCAGCTGGAAAAGTAAAGAGATTTATGATACCTTCTCTTGAAATATATTTAAGGAACCTCATAATTAATTTTGGTAAATATGATCTCAGTTTACGTCATTGGACTCAAGATGAACATTTTTCACATTAACATGTCGAAACATTCCTTCAAAAAGTGCATAGGCCTATCCCTGAATAATATTAAGAATGACTGATCATCACAAAGTTGTCCGCAAAAATAAGCATGAAGTGACAGTAGAACGATTGTTTGTGGCATAAAAGCCTAGTGAATGAGTGCGGGGACCCGAAAGAATGCCCTTCAATACATTCAGTGACATTTCTTGAATTTCATCTTTATTTCAATGTATCTATCTGTTTACAAATGTCTTCAAACGAAATTTCGTCATGACACTTCCGGAAGGTTCCCTCGTCAAAGTAGAGCTAAGCATCTATTTATAGTACAACAACATTGTCGTGCTAAAATATGTATTTTTATAGATAAATTATCTACAAAGGGTATGTCATAGTGCAATGTTTCTCAACCTATGGTCCGCGAAGATGGTGCAGATGGTCCAAAGACATAATTTAAAAATATCATAAATGAAGTGGAAGGTAAAGAAGTAACATTTTTTCACATATTTCGTTATAATGACCTATAATTAATACCCCAAATATTAAGAATATAGGCCTTCTATTAAAAGTGATATGTAAAATTAGGGGTCCGTAAAATTTTTTAGATATTTTTGAGGTCCTCGGGTTCAAAAAGGTTGAGAAACGCTGTCATAGTCTAAATTGGTTTAAGCACGCACTACAACCGAAAGCAAGGGGGTTTAACCACTGATTAAGTCATTGGGATTTCTTCATTTGCCTATTCTCCAGGTGGCACTATGGCCTTGGGCTCAACTTCATTTCCATGTGCAGACTGTTTAATACTTTGGGAGTCTCAACTTCCAGAATGCCCTACTAACACGCGTTTCCAGCTATAATGCATGACTGAAATATAATGGATTTGATTTTTCAGTTACAATGATGTCATAGAGAGGTCACAGAAAGATATGACGAAAAATAAATTAAATATGGAAGCGAAGATCCTGATTACAAGACAGAAGACAAACGGTTGAACTAAGGATTATGTGGAAAGAAGTAGGCATCAGGGTTTCAAACGTGAGATACAAAATTGAGATTGTACGACATGGCACCTACACCATAACCATGAACCCATCACTATCGAGGAACAGATTAATGTGAAGGAAGTGGTCACAAGACCAAGCTCTGTATAATCGTCTCGCTACCATAGTCTCCAGTGGTGCTGTCTTTGAAGTGTTTGTTTTATACAAGAAGGATACACTCGTTAATAGCCGTGTGTTGAAGTGTTGTCGTGTCTCAGTCGGGAAACGAGAACCAAAGGAACGCTAATTTTTGTTATTATATTACTACTATTATTAGAGTGACTTGGCAACAGAGTTTGCTACCAGCTTGGATTTGAAGTGCAAACTACTGTTTACCTTCTATAAACAGTATCACCCGTCAAACCGCGAAAGGAAATACTAACGTTTGACTCCAGTGAAAACGAGAGAACTATATAAGCTGAAGTCGCTTAACTCTTACTCACGTCAGATTGGAATTAATTTAGCTACTATTCTTCAGGAGACTCAAAATTAATTCAAAAGAAGAGACCATCATTGAACATTCGTAGACGGTGCGTATACTTGTGTGTGTACATGTTTGAATTAAGCCGATATTACTATGTTTGAAAACTTAATGGTTTTGATGTCAACGCATTTTCCTGTAAATACTCTATTTCGTACTACTTTCGAAATTACCTGTAGTTGGTGATGCTATTGGAAACCGTTAAAGGGGCTCTCTAATGAACTGTACCTAGAGTGATGGCAACATATTGCTTAGGGAGAACAATATATAGTTCAGTTTATTTGCGGATATAAAATATATTTCAAATGTCTGGAAATAGGAACACTGAATATATTTCAGGAGAGTACCTTATTTTGTGTGGCTAAATCCGTAGCACTACATGACTGAAAGGACTAGGTCTACCAACCGACCACTGTGTCATATACCGTAGGCAGATGGCGGGATTGAGGGTCATGTGGTCGGGATGCCGACACCCACGACCGTTAATTTGGTTTCCATGACCGAAGCCGCTACTTCTCTATCAAGTACCTCCTCAGTTTGAATCACGAGGCTGAGTGGACCCCGTTCCAAACCACCTAACCTCAGAAACATCCGAGGAGGCACCGGGGATCGAGCTCGGGGCTGCTACGCTGTCCACGAGACCACGCAGGCGATCGTCTTGTGTATATATTTATAGTATTTTCGTTTATTCACGCCCCACAGTGATTCGAAAGAATTTCCAACTTTCATTTAAATAGGTAGCATCAGACGCTACACAACGACGAGTAATTGGTGAACTTGAAGCTAATCCATTATAATGTGTACATAAGCAGATAAACAGTATTAAATCACACAAAGCAATCTGAACTAAGGGATCCGTCCGTCTTTAACAACGACCTGTTTGCAGACCTTGCTTGTAATTAGGGACCTATGTACTGTTTGAGAGGTGAGAAATTGCTGTGTCAATGTTACAGAAGAAGCAACACCGATGTTTGCATGGTCACCATTAATTATGCAGTATGATGTAACCAATGTCATATGACCAACATCCCCACAACAACAATTTGTATATGCAGACATACCCACACAATTGCAACCACTCCACCCCCTCACCCCTTCTCTTAGACCCACGTAATATCCTTCTCCACCCACTTTACATAATGATTTAAATTAATAGCACCCTTGAACAGAGCACTCTCAATGAAGCCCTTGAGAGCTGGAAATGCCCAGAATCTCCAATATTTATAAATCACATTTTGGTGTAGGTCACATAAGTAGACATCAAATAGTATATTTTTCACACATCCATTGACAGAAGGCTGCACATCCAGCCCACAACATAATTTCCACAAGTCATGCAGAAAATCACCTGAAGATGATGCATTAACATAGAAACGTGTAGTAGGAAGAGGACTATATATGCATTTAAATCCAAGACTTTTTATTTTATGGACTTGAAATACATTTTTTAGCAGTTTTAAGAATTTTTAGCAATACTTTTGACTAATTTAATGTATGTCTCAAGTTTTTGTACCGGTACCTCTAGACTAGTAGCTTATGCTTCTTACATATGTTGATTGTGTTAAAATAAATTATGTTTTTACAAATTAGGCTAAATTTTACAATAGGCTAACAATTTTATGGTTTTAAATACTGAGCATAGGTAATTTAAAAATTTTTTTGTAATTTAAAAACAAAAGGTATATTTTTCTTTTCTATCGTATAATTTCTAGTTCTTCCTCTTTCCCAGTCAGTCCTCTAACATTCCACATTCCAGCTTGCTATTTTAAGATTATCCACAATTCCAAATCGTTTTTCCGTTATTCGTTATCGGGTCATCTTAGTAAATGTGGACACATTGGTTCAAAGATCACTTTGGCAACTATGAGTATTTAATTTTTACATAAAATCCGACCGTACAACAGTCTGATCATGAGAACCATGATTTTTTCGGCGTTTTTTCCCTTAGCTAAATCTCTGATTTAGGGCACCGAGAACTCGCCCTTAGCTCTTTCCCGTTAGCTATAGTATATTACGACTACAGTCGAGGGTGCGATAGAAACGTGGAAATAGGACTTGTTGGCAGAGCTGATAAAAGAATCGCAATGGCATTTCTCGGGATTTATTATATTAGGTTAACCTCTCTGGCATCGGTTTCGTCTCAAGCCTACACCAGGCTATAAACTCCAAATACGAAAATGGAATATTCTGGAATGAGGCCATGTATGAAGAACTGAAAGTTATACCAGTACTAACATGTAAAAGCGAATACTGTCATAAGTAGAAAGGTCGTGTAGATAGAATGTCGCCCTCTAGAATTCCGTATTGCGCTATTTAACATAAGCCAAAAGATGGATGAGATATTAGACGACCTCTGAAACTCTGGCTAGACTGCTGCAATAGGGGAACTTGAACAGGCAATTTAGCCTAAACAGTGGAGACGGAGACAACAGTATGTGCTCGTTTTATAATTTTCATACTAGTGTCTTAATTACTTACAGGAAAGGTGCACAGAACTTGTTTTTGACAATAATTAAATGTTCAAGTTTGTTAAAACAAACGAGACGGCTAGCAGCTTGCGATAGATGAAAGCTGATGGCGTGCGGGGAATTCGAAGCTTCTCTTGGCTTTTTAACCTCAAACGAATGGACTTTAAATCACGTAATTAACTCAATTTAGTATTACTTTAAAATTAACATGAACATAATTCATTTTATTTTTAATACAGGTTTTTTAGTATGCAGTTTGACTTGCTGTTCTCAAAGGCAAAATAGTGAAAAGACAATTTTAAAACATCGCATTCTTATAGAAAAATAGAATATAAAGCTACAGAATATTATGTTTTAAGTTATCGCTATTATTATTATTATTATTATTATTATTATTACCGTTATCTTTTACCGTTACTAATTATTACGTTCATTTCCAAAACCTTTAAATCTCAAAATAAAGCTAAACATTTGATTATGGATATTTTTCCGTATAATGGGTATGTTATATTTCAATGGAATAATTAATTTTAATCAACGTCCATTACTTATTGGCAGCCAAAAGACATAGAGTCGGTATACAAAACGATTGGCGTACATATTACACATTGTTATGAATTACAAGTGGAGTAGAAATTGAAACTTTTTAAAGCTAAATAAAGATAATTAAACAAATTGGTAAGCCGATAAGTCAAAGACTGAAGATGAACATTTAATATATAATTTAAAATCTAAAAACTAACTGAGCAGGTATTAAACATTCTTAAATACTTGTAACAAATTAAAAAGGCGAAGCTTTAATAATAAATTATTTTTAAGGATAGAGAAGGGACCTTTAATTGGAATGAAAGTTATTGAACTAATGAAATAATTAAAATTATAATAATAAATAAATTATATGGAAACAATAGACAAAATATTATATATATATATATATACATTCCTTGTATTATGAAACAAAATAAGTTTTGAGAAACTAAGTAGACTCATGTCGTACTACATTTCAAACTGCCCACACTTTCCAAAATTAGGGTGGATACCATGGTTAAAGTTTAAACCAATTATTCAGTGTTAAAAGTGGGATTGTTGCTCATGGTACATCTACAGCCGATGCGCAATGCTGGGCGATAATATCGTAAAGAGCCATAACTCATTTTCATTTTTTAAAATGGTTTTTACGATGTTCTGCCTTGGAGGGGACGATGGTATGTTACTGAAACCACTATTATCTGAACAGCCCGAAAACCTAAATACAGCAAGTTTAGAATCTTCCTAAAATAATGGTTCACCCATTTTCACAAGAGAAAAAACCTAATAGGATTAAACTTTCGAAAATTGTTATCAAAATAATTATTAACATACAGCATTTTAATGAGTAATATTGTATTGCTCTCGTATTCCTTGTGTGAACTGATATCTGGTTCTGATGTTATTGTAGTCAGGGAAGTAACTAATGTTTCGAATTCTCTGCCAGCTGGCTTCTATTTTCATTCATATATCACAATACCATTTGGAACAGTTGTGTATTTCATACCTTTTTACGCTCTGTTTATTTCAGTTTTGACGCGTTCGTGCAAATGGAAAAATAAAAGCATATCATTTCATTTAAAACTGTAGTAGATCGTCAAGTATGTGCCCCTTAAAAACCACGCGCATACATGATCTGTCTTTCTTTCTCATCCTCTCTCTCTACAATAAACTTCATCTGTATCATTATCAAAGTTATTCTGTTGCGAGGACAAAAAAAACTCTTAGTTAATCACCTCATAACCGCTTATGAATCCTAATTTCTCATTATCTTCTTCAGAAGTTGACTCGTATCATATAATATATTTTGGCTACTACTTCAAGACATTAGGTTAAGGTTTACGTTTTATGTTCAATATTTGTATTAACAATGTGTCTGTAATTATTTTTATATTTGTAATTTATTTGTAATTTTTTTCTGTCATTGTGAGGGGATTGAATGAATAAAAGGAACTTTTAAGTTCTACTCTTACTATCCTTAAAATAAAATCAATTCAATTCAATTCTCTTTCTCTCTTTTGTGAAAATAGCCCATTCTGTAGTTATACGAATATACTTTAACATAGATTTGGGCCAGTTAGGCACTGTATGATATACACCTAAAATCAGGGCCCTCTAAGAGAATCACTGAAGAAATAGCATGTAAAACACTATAAAAACTTATTGAAACGATGTGATTTGTCGTGGACTATAAATCAGAAACATCTTCAATTTCTAGCAATATTTAGAATGTATTTATTCTTCCTCTTTAAAGGTTATACACAAAATTAAAGAAACTAATCAGGAAAACGTTTGCGCCTTTGGTTGAAACAGTACAAGACATACTGAAATTTTAACCACTCAGTTCATAGCGGTTCTCACAGTCTCAAGTGCAGAGGTAAATTGAAGCCTACACTGAGTAAATACAGTGAATCAATAGAGATTTCCTTTCCACCCAAGTTTACATGTTACGTAAAAGCTTAGCCTAATATCCATGTAAAACGTACATCCCGTAAACGCGAATACTTAGAGAAACAAAATATACCATTCAAATATATTAGACTATATGGTTGCAATGTTATGACCAGATTTAACAATGCTTTTGAAACTCTCTCTAGCTATGCTGCAGTGAAACTAGATCTTAATATTTTTCTTTTCAGACAAACTGCTATGGCGTTTACAATAAACCTGAATTACAATAAAATGAACTATGAACATTTGGCAGAAATTCTCAAATAAAAGCGACTGCCTATTGTCTGAAAGTAACGACTTGTACATGGAAAAGCTCCTCTCTACCTCCACTGAAACATGACTAAAAATGCCGAAAATGACCTAAAAATTGCCAAAAAATACCTATTTCTTGAAAATGATGAAAAATGCAAAGTAAAGCAAAAAATGCAAAAAAAAATTGCCCTTATTGAATCAATTATTTCATAATACACAATTATATATAATCAAGATATCTTTTAACCTTCATATAAAAAAGATGCTCTAGTCATTAGTAAGAATGTGACCGATGTGCGTAGGTACATGGAAGGCACTCACACTATCCGTGTCCCAGTACCAGAACTGTCCTTGCTTTAACCATGCCAAGAGGAAAACACCACAAAATATAACAAGCATAGATGGTGGCGTAAAAGGAAAAAACCTAGTGTTTAATACATTAAATTATTATTGAAGTTAAAGTTTCGGATTTCAGACGGAGAAAAATTGTTTGCATAAAACTATGTATGTAACGGTAAAGTTCGTTTATGGAGTATGTAGAAAAGTTATTTTTACCACAAAATTTAGTTAAGAACTACGTGCAGTGAATTATTACTAAAAAAAATTATTATATCTAACTCGCATGTTCGCGCTAGCTTACTCAACGTCAGCTCAAAGCTCTGCGCTCAAATTTAACCCTTTATACTACATCAGTATTTGACGTGTTCAGTTATTCTTTTGGGAGGGAGGAGAGAAAAAAACTTTATTTTGGAAATGGAGTCGGATTGAAATCGGAGTCGATCGTTATTTTTTCAGACTCGGATTTCTAAACTTTTGTGTATGTGAAACGCGGAATTTTCGGTATGCTGTATATTGCCATGTTAAAACACGTTGAATAATTCATAGCCTATAGTTCAGTTCCTGTGTAGAGTGGGGGGTGGGTTTGGTTGGAGGTGAGAGGGTGGAAGGGGGTGTCATGAATTATGTAGCCACACTGCCCTGATGGGTTGAGAGGGACGAGATAGAGGTTATGTTACGCTTGGAATTTGCAAAGGGATTTTTTTAGATGTTTCTCCAACTGTCAACATGTACGATAATATAAAGCATGGTTCATTTACTTTAATTTCAGTTAAACGATACGTTCAAATACATGTTGGAACTTTCTCTTTAATAATTTAATAAACGGAGTTTAAACAATGGATTTTCCAATATTCTATCAACAACAAACCACGTAAGCATCTGATTGTAAAGATATATTGATGAAAAAGATTAACGAAATAGGAATATAAACTCTATTATATTGAAAAGTCTTAACTCATAAAATTACTTGTGATCCTTCTTTGCTCAGTAACGTAGCACAGTACAAGCAAACCTAATTTTAAGAATCAAAACTTTTGTTTGGGCAGAGGAAGTTTTGTTTCACAAAAAAATTGTATTTTTAATTTTTAATTCCATTGTTTTTTATTACCTAATTTTAGAAAAAGTCACGTTAAAGTACACATATAAGCTTTTTTGTGGAATATTGGTGTATGATATAAGCAAAATAAGATTAAAATTATATCATGAGTTTAAAAAACCTTTAAAGAAGCAAAGTTATTTACAAATTTTATTTCATTCCTGAAAGAGTTGTCGACCGCGGACTCCTGGATGTAATATTAACCTTCGGGGCTTCTGAAGTTGCATGCTCTAGACCCCTACCGACCACGCTACAGATGTAACAATTTAATACCTCTCCAGTGAGATAAGACTGTTAATGAAAGGATAGTCTGATGTTCCTTATAAGAGCAAAATTGTTTTTATGTTTTCTCTTATTTCTATGGAGATTATTCGTTGACAGAACATCAACTTGGTACAGTAACTAACGTTCGTTCCTCTTCATCCTGGCCATCTTGTAACCATAAAACTTTTCTATTGAGAAGTATACACTGCTAATAATAATAATTAGGGATGGGTCGATACCAGATTTTCTCGATACTCGATACCGATACATGATTTTTCCTCGATACTCGATACCTTCAACATTTCCAGTTTCAATAAATAGGTACATTAAACATTAAAATTTGAGAGAACTGTGCAATACCAACTAAATTAATTAAGTCTGCACATTTAATGAGACAAAATTTAATATCATCAGTAGCCTATAATTGTTTTTAAACTCTACATTAAAACTAAAATTAGTTTTTTAAACAGTCCACTTACATGTTTATGTTAAAAAATACTAGCATTTTCACTTAATTGCAGAATTACAAAAGTATCGAAAAAGTATCGAGCGAGTTTTCTGAAGTATCGTTCGATGCCGATACCATGCAAGTATCGAGAGTATCGAGGTATCGAAAGTATCGAGGACCCATCCCTAATAATAATAATAATTTTATTGCCATTAAGCATTACTGCAATAGACAAAGTCAGTAAGGTTAAGATAATATTACAATAAATACAATAAAATATACATACTAAAGTTTCGGTCACTGACTTATATGACAAAAATAGAGGTAGATAATCATATTATTATGGCCATATGGCACACACGTCAACTTGAAAACTCGTATCTAAAAAATTCTTCTATACAGTAAAATGGATTTTTTACAATAAAACTATAAAGCATGTTTTTAAATTGCTTTGCTGGTAACCGAGTTATCTTTAGAGGGAGCTTGTTATACATTTTTATGCCTAATACCTCATAACTGTTTAATGACTTTGATAATCTATGAAACGGAATATTGATAAGTTTATTGTTCCTGGTGTTGTAACTGTGAATTTCTTGTCCAGTGTGATAGTTTGATAAATTGTTATTAACATATGATATAGCTTGTAAAATATAGAGATTTATGACTGTCAAACATTGTAATTTAATAAACAGTGGTTTGCAGTGTTCTAATTTATGTTCATCCGAGATTATCCTGATAACTTTTTTCTGAAGTAACAATATTTGTTTAACGTGACTGCTGTTTCCCCATAATAAGATTCCGTATGTAATTATGCTTTGAAAAAAGCAAAATATGCTGCTCAAACGAATAAGGAAATTCGTTCTAGTAATAAATTGCTTGATATTATATTAACAATGAAAAACATGAAATTAATTGCTGTCTAATTGCATTAACCGTAAATAAAATAATTATCACTATTATATTATTGCCATTATCATTGTTGTTGTTATTGTTGTTAATTTATTCTTGTGATGAATGTTAAAATTACAAATTAAAGCATAAAATATGGTAGAAGAAATTTCATAGTTTTTGTTGCTTCTTTTTGGATGCTTGCTTTAAAATGTATAAAAAGTGTTACCTTAAAGAAGTCAGAGGTGTTGATAACCATATTGACCCCATCCGAAGTACATATCACATTGTGACTATGTGGCACAAAATAAAACGAATTCCTTAGAATTGTACTTTTTATTCTTACTTTCGAAACTTTTGTACCTTTGTCTTCCAAGTCCAAGAAATGAACTGTAAATAGGCCTATTCAAATTCTGGAAGATAAATAATTATATTTAATTTAATGTCATAACATGATTTTCATATAAACTAGACGCACAGGAATGACACATAAGATACAAAAGTGAAACAAATATCAGTTAAATTGTCTTTTTAAAATGCATAGTTTTATAGCCTCTTGTAATTACTGATAATTTAAGATAAATAATTCAATTAATTCAAGAATAATACATATTGATTAACACATAATTAGTTTTAAAACACACTGGTACATATAAAATGAGAATGTTAGTTCTGAATTATGTTATTATCGGGGTTAGAATTTTCAGGTGCATTTTCCATAAGTAAAAAAGGGAAAAGGTGCTAAAATAAAACAAAATAAAGCAAAATAAGGGATAAAAAGGTGCTACTAAGCTCGTTATGAAACAAACACGCATTCAGGAAAAGCAGGATAGACTGATAAATAGAGTGAAATTAGAACACAAACTGGAATATAGTAATTATTTTTCATTGCTACAGTTTTGCCTTCGGTTCCACCTTTGCTGAAAGCAGGCAGGTTCACTTTTCCTACGTTCACTGCAAGCTGATTAGTTCATTGAAAGTTATGAAGTACTCATACTGAAACGAAACCGAGATAGCTATAAAATAAATAAAAAACAAAGAAACTCAAAAGTCATAGGATATAAACTAAGAAATGCGCTTTAGAATTTTATTAAAAAGCTGCGGTAAAATACAAAAAATGAGTACGAAGGAAATTATGGGCATCGTGGATAAAAAAAGAGATAAATGCCCTAAAAGGGGGAAAAGGTGATGAAAAATTGCCTTCATTCTCAACTACTGACAATATTTCAAAATGTGGTTTTTTCACAAGAACTATGTTTCTAGAAGAAAGGTGGGCACCTAAAAATCCTAACCCTAATTATTATAAAGAATTCAGTAAGGATAACTTTCGTGTACGTCAACCTGCAAGAGCATTAGCAATTATTTGATGAAACCAACAAGGCAGTATTAACGTTTATTTTCTCCGAACCACACAATGCTAAACAACAGAAACGCTTTCCATATGCACGGTCTACCTTGCAAAGTTACAATAACATTAATGACCTGACTTAGTATCCAGAGAGCAGGGCAACGTCCTCGTAAACGTTCGGTGTCTTGTTCAACACGAACAAATAAAAATCAAATGTTTGTCAGCGTTAAATGATTCCCTTTTTTACGATCTCAGAGCTGGCTACAGCATAAAGAGAAGAGACAAATTACTTATTGCTATGGTAACGTATCTTTTAAGCTCACTGTGCTATCGTTTTATTGACTGTGATCCACTGGACTGATTAATGAAATGTGTTCCGAACATGATTGCATTTCCCATCTAATGTAATTTATTTGAATTTGATAGCTTCCTCCGTCTCGTACGTTACCGTTCTGTAACGTTAGTATTGCACAATTAACTGCTTCCGAAATTTCATTTCTTATAAATAGCTTTATTTCGTTGTGAAAAATATAGAAGGGATAAAATCGAGCAGTTATGTACATGAAATATTATATCCATTTAAAGATCCCGCACGAAATCTGTGCCGATTGCCTACGTCATTGCATTATGTTTTCATGGGGTCTGTAGCGTCGACTGGCTTGCTACCTATCTCTCTCGTACAACAGTACCTCCCTTTCTATTTGTAAAGGCCAAGCTACCTCTCTCTCTCGCACAATAGCATGTCTCTCTCTAGCGAGTAACGGTCGTCATCGGCACAGATTTCGTGCGAGATCTTTAATTCCTGACATATGTAAGTATAACGGAAGCAGCGCGAGCATCGTCTCGCCATTGGATCTCACATTCTTGAATAAATCACATAAATAGCGATGTGATTTATTCATTTTTGTGGTTTAATTATTCATTGCATGCTTAGTTCTGTAAATATTCTCTAAAGAGTCACAATAAAACTCGAGGCCCTGATTCTTGCAAGATTTATCGATAAAATCCGGACCTATCGTTTGATTACCTACGATTAAAAACTGTAATATTATTATATTGACATTACTGTCACTAGTTTATACATTGCCTCATAACTACCTTATCCTATAACACTTTTTGATCATACGTTAATTTATCTTTAACTTCGATCATTGCTCCGTAAAAAAACAGAATACATTAACATGAAAGTATATAATTTCTGCAGATTAGCTAGTACTGTAAAAAGTTATTATATTATTTTTCTATCCATTAAGCAATATACTAAATTACACTACTTTGTAACAACTTTCAACCAAAAATTTAATTTTTATCTCTTGTAAACAAAAATTCACTACAGAAGTTAGTATATTATTTTTCCACCCATTAAGCATTATATTAAATTACAATACTTTGTAACAGCTTTCAACTACAAATTTAATTTTTCTCTCGTAAACAAAAATTCACTGCAGAAAGCCAATAAACTGTTAACACGCTCATTTCGTATTTAGACCTAGAGATAATGTTGTTATAAACATCTATTTAACTGCAGGTACAATGACAATAACATTATGATTCTTAGTAACATTATGATTCTTATAGAAATATTTGTTTAAAAATTTGAACATAATAATTACAAAATTAATGTATATTATCAAAAAGCTCAACTGGAGATTAAATTAAAAACTTTCACTTTCAAGTTTTCACTTTAATCTTTTATTCAGTAACAATATCATTATACGGTTTCCGGTTATTGAAGCATTATCTACACATGCGCATACACTATTAGGAACTGCTTTGAACATCGCAAAGATCGGTGGCGATATTTGGTAATGAAATTAAATACTGTATTACCATTTTATATTGTTCTTTCTTTCTTTTCAAGTAAACATTTAATCCCATTGTCAAAACAGGAACAGTAAAATAGACCTTAATATATAAAATACATAAAGTTATTGAAAGGAGTTAATACTTTAGAAAATTTAACGAGTTGCAAATACGATCGAATTAATAAGAAGTGAGCTCCACTTCATAAGAACTAGAGCAGCTAATTAAGTAAATATCGCTCAATAAAAGCTAAAAGGAGTGTACATGAAATATCCTATTTAGACATGAAGGATCTTCGTAAGTTTCCATACATTTACACTAGTATACGTTTCCTTTCAGTTTCTGAGTAGGTTGGTGAAATAACCGAGAAAGATGATACAACATGAATCTATTGAAATTTCCTTTTCATTCACAAATGGCGGAATCTCGCTTGTAACATATTCGTCATAATATCTTACTGCTTTCAGAGGATTCCATACCAAGTGTGAAGCTAAGCTGCTTTTAATTTGAAAGTGCGCTTCAGTTCTTACAATTTCTCTTACACGATGTAACACAGCTACTTAAATGTTATTCGAGTATAATTGCTCTCAGGTTGGAAACGGTTTCAAATGTGGAGATGACTCGTTTTATATTGGTTGAAAACCTCAAGTTCCTTTATTTACGTTGAATACAGAAAATGAATATAACTACTCTTTGTCCATCTTCAGATGTTTCAAACTTAATTTGCTAAACTTTCCTTAGAATTTTAAATTTGCATACAAGCTATAACAAATTTACAGTTTCATTTTCCATTTCTAAATGCTTCTCTTCCTCTGTCCGTATAACAATTAGTTAATTTTGTATTGGTACACTTAGTACATGAGACAGGCCACTATGGTGGTAAATTTAAGAAATAAACAAATGTTAGTAGCCCAGAAAATAAGTGCACTAGTGTTAAGTTAGTATTGCATGCAACAAGAATTCAAGATCAGGGTAGGCAAAATGTTTCTCAGCAGGGGCTAAGGGTATATTATGAAGCAATACTGAACTTAGGCCTCATGCTAATTAAAATCATGAACTGCAAAAAACTAAGCACAATTATACAATTATTAATGTTAACTGAAAGCTTTTTGTCCTGTGATCTATAAGTCTGGATAGTACTTGAATTAAAAGAACAAAAGTATCTAAAAGCAAAAAAGTGTCCTTAAGCTTTACTTTAAAACAATAGGCTTACATCAAAAAATTCCTTGATTACAGCTGAATCCTTCTCTCCTTCAAAAGGTTGCATTTTCTCAGAACTTTTTTTTTTCATTTTCATGCCCATTTTTCTGCTCTTCTAAAATACTAGATTAGGTTAGATTCACAACTGGACTGTATTGCATTCAAATGTTCTAACTGGTCCTAACATGTTATAACAATCCTTAAAAGCGTGCCTATTCTTGTTAGTTAGCCAACAGCTCTTCTAAGTAAGATTTTTCAATGCTTTGTTTATGTATGAAGTTATCTGCAACTTTAATATCTTCTGCACTTATAATGCTAATGGGCGAATAAATAAACTGAATTGAAAAAGATGGCTTTATTATAAGCACTTTAGAAAATAATGTTTGAGGGTGGGCGGGCGGGATATGAACTCAGGATGGGCTCTGAGCCCACTACCCTAACTGACTACGAGTCTGGTAATATATTGGCAAGATATTCCATGGAATTTAAAATGTATGAAATAAATAATTATATTGCTGAATATAATTTATTTCAGTCTCCCTTAATGTGGATATGCTATTATGTTAGTAAAATGCTGTTTTATTAATTTGCTATACAAAACAAATTCGAAAGCCCAAAGCTTTGAAATTCATTAGGGTTAAGCTAATTTAATAATTTTTATTGAATATTATTATTATTTATAAAATTATATGTAAATTATCTTGCTTTAAAAATTCAAGTTATTTTTACATTATTCCTATTGTCCATGAATGCGCGAAGCAACGGTAAAACACCAATATCAAGAACTCCTTCCTCCGACCTAAGATTTTCATGTTGTTAGGAACAAGACAGAATATGAGTACCGCTCGAGACACGTCATTCCAGTCAGTGTGTTGTATAACCTACTTCGGTCGTAAAAGCTAAAAGCTCTCAGTTAATGGTTTGAATTACACAAAACATTTTTTATCAAAAACTTAAGAGTATGCTTCCTAAATATATTAGAAATAAAACTTTGAAGGCTCTCCCGACGAATACAACGTAGAAACTGTTCTCGGGCTTCCAGTCGGGTAGTGAGGGAATTAAATTCTAAGCTTTCGGCGACTGACCTCGTCCTCATCTTCGGAGAAGTGAGATCCAGAGATTATGGCGTTGTATGTATACCCATGGTAGAACTAGTCAGATGAATCGTGGATCCTGATTGGTCGGTGGAAGTAAACGGTCTCTGCCTCTGTGATTGGAGCAGAGAAATAGCAGGTTGCCAGGAAGCAGATAATTGGAACCCTCCGTCCCTATTGATGTTTTTGGGGTTCAGTCTGATGTGAAAGGCTTCTTTGATGAGACGGTCCCAAAAGCCCGTGGTAGAAGCCAGTACCGCTGTGTTGAACCCCTAAATTCATTGCAGTTGACCTGCATAGGTTCAAGTCCTAAGCGAAACACTGTTATAGGATATAGGATAGGAACTCGTTTTCATTTCCAGCAATGCATTTCGTATGCAGGTATGGAATCGGAGTCGAGGTCATCGCATTGCGGGCGAAACCTCAGTTAGCTTATTTGTTCTGGTCGGTCTGGAACTCACTTTTCCGAAGATGAGGACGCAGTCAGTCGCCGAAAGCATAGAATTTAACTATCTCACTACCCGACTGGAAACCCGAGAACAGTTTCTACATATTATAAATACATCGCCACATAGGAAATTATCTCTGAATGAGGGGGTTTCAACCATTCCTCCTATTACGAGTATATTGGAATTGAATCGCTTCTGCTGTTAATCACAGTCTATAACAAATCCTTATCGAGCGCTTGCGTTGGAATATCCTGGATTAGCTGGCGACAAGCATCAATAGATTCCGCTGTAAAGGGAAAAGCGTATTGGCTAAGCGGGATTTTCCGGTTTTTTACTGAACATTCTACTCCTCTCTAACAGCAATAATAATCGCTGACGATTGTACATTAATTATTCAAGGAAAATCGCTTGACGATATGAAAATTCCAGCCTTCATGCAATATCACATTTTTGTAACTGGTGTAGAAATAATACTTTAACTATTAACCTATCTAAAACTAAATTTAAATTTTTTTTTAAGATATAGCGGTTAATAATACCACAGTGTTTAATAATACGGAAATTCGGATATTGAAAAAGTCGCAAACTATAAATTTCTAGGGTTAACGATAGATTGTAATTTAAATTTGAAGGGACACATACACAACTTGTGTAAATATTTATCTAGCTTTACCGTTTTATTTGCAAAGCTAGCATCTTATTGCAATAAAAAACGTTCTCTCATATTATTACAGTTATGTTTATTCTAAAATAAAATATAACATTATTTCTTGGGAAGCAGTGTATCAGTTCCACATAAACAGAATTTTTGTCCTGCAAAAACGCATAATATGTACCATTTATAATGCCAAGCGTCTCGATTCCTGCAGTTATTTAAAACTCACTAGATCCTCCCACTTCCATGCATAATTATTTCTGAAGCCGCCCTTTTCGCTTATTCTCATAGACACTTTTTCAAAATTAATTCTGACTGCCATTCTTACAACACGCAAATAAAAACAGCATAACACTGTCGAAACCCTCTACCTAGTTTTCCAAATCCTCTCCAAACTAAGTTGTAAAAAATTTAATTCACTTCCTTCTTGTATCATATCACAAAAAGAAATTAATTTAATAAAATACTCAAATTCTTTCTTTTAGCAAACTGTTTTTATAATATAAATGATCTGTACTCTTTGTAAATTTGTATATTTTATTAAAGTTATCATTAAAATGAATTTTCATTAGCAAGAATAAGATATATTTATTCACTGTTTAATATTTCATGTACTGTAAAAATGTACATTTAAAATATTGAAATGTACAGTGTTAATAAAGTATAAGAAAATGTATTATGTTAAAAATATTAATATTAATATTAATATTATTGTATCTTGCATATTTTGCATTAATAGGGTAATTTAGTAAACTTAAATGCATTAAATTTTAAGATATGAGCTTATAAGTTTGTGCATGTATAATGAAAACACTGTACTGTGTAAGCAAATTAACCAACAAACTAACAAACTTTGTTCTAATTTACCTTAAGTTGCTTGTTAGGCCTAGTGGTCATATTACTGAAATTGTGAAAGAAATACAGAGAGAACTACAAAAGTTCATGTAATGTTTTTTGATAATACAATAGAGTATAAACTCACCAAAGTAATTTTTAAAGACTGATTTTTTTCTCCTAGAAGTAGCTGGTAGGCCTACTCACCTGAAAAAAAAGAAAAAGAAACAAGTAGGAATTTTGTCAGTAACCCTCCTTTAAGCATAAACCACTCATTTGGCACTAGAAGACGAGATCATAGAGTTAAGATCGGATTTCAAATTGGTAGAGTAAATATGAAAAAGAAATATGATTACTGGTGAGGAGATGATAAAAGGTTTTAACTGAATGTTGGACTTATTTTTAAAAATATTTCAGTACTGATGCTTCAAGAAATTAAAAAAGATAACCAAAGGATTTTCAATGTATTTGCACAGAATATTAATAGAGAATAAAATAATTAAAGCTGTAAACATGTATACGAAATTTTACTACAAATTTGAGCTATGAATGTAACCATATTAAATGTGTGTGGTACGGGTTAACCGAGAGGAACAGTTTACAAGTTTTACAGATTTATTTCCAACAACAAAATCTTTATTCCATTAAATTTTCTGTAAAAACTGGCATATCATGAAATACAGGGAAACAATAAATGAATGCAAATGCAAGCAACAATTAAACTATGGATCGAGGTGCCAAGACGGTATTAACACGTTCTCATGCTGGAGATCCAGATTCCGTGGCCATCCGATTTCACTGTTGAAGCTAAGGAGTATGCTATAGAAACCAGTGGCGTTAGACTAACATGAAAATGTATCCTAAATTCCTAGATTCTAACAAATAATTTTGGCTAAAGTTTCCTTATGATCTAGTAGATATTTCAAAATATGAAATGGATTTTCGCAACAGTATGATTACAGAAATTATACATATAGGATAAAGGATATAGGATATAGGATATAGGATAAATGGGAACATTTAAAAAGTGTACTTATTACAGCAACTAAATATTACCAATAATCGTAATAAGAGTAATTAGACCTAATGCAACGTTAGTTTTGGATAGAATTGTTTTAAAGTGGTTATAGGAATCAACATTCGATGTAAAAATTAAACTAAGATAATATAAAAATGATGCACAGACACGATAAAACCAGTTAAGAAAATTTTTTTAACAATATGAAGGAGAAAAGATCCATAGACATTCTATATCAATGAAAGAGAAAAAGTATTATATGCAACTAAAGTATATATATTGTGTACATAATATTTTTATGTAACTACAGTGTAATGACGTTATCCTTCAAAAGTGAAATCATAGGAGAAAGATGGAATAAACATTTAAAAAAGGCAAATTGCCACTATGTAAAGGATTAAAAAACATGGAGCGTTATCATATACATCTGTACAGAAACAGAATGATGGAAAATAAAGTTATTAGAGACTAATCCAAGTGTAACATAAATTATTCGCATCAACTAAATTAAATGAATATTATTTTTAATTTAAAAAGGTAAAATGTTGTAGGCGAGGTAAATGAAATGTAATACTGTGAAATGTAATTTTAAATGGAATATATCTTTGCAGGAATCACGGTGTATCCAACGGAATTCCTAAAAGGTATACTTTTGTGTGAAAATATTTGTTTTCATCTCATTTCATGCTTTCCCTTTCCGAAAAAGGCAAACGCCAAATTGGATATTTACTTACCATAACTCAACGTCAATATTTACCACCTACTATTGGTCATTTTCATTCTCATCTAATATATGATACCCATATCTGGGGCAAGTCTACAAATTATGCTGGTGTTTTCAAATTTCAAAATACTTCGATGCAAATTTTGTCCAAAAAAGGATGCAATGAGCACTGTAAACCACTTTTCATTGAATATAAAATAATGACTTTCCCTTGTATATTCATACTTTCTTGTTTAACATTTGAAAAAGAAAGACTAGAATTATATCCTGAAAGAATGCAGTTACATTCTTATAATAAAAGAAATTGTGGTAGTTTACAGTCTAAACAAACCAGCACATCTAAGGCATTTAATGGTTGTGAAGCAATCGGAATAAAAATGTTTAGTAAGGTGCCCCATATAGGGATAAGTCCTCGATACTTTCGATACCTCGATACTCTTGATACTTGCAAGGTATAGGCATCGAGCGATAGGCCTACTTCAGAAAATTCGCTCGGTACTTTTTCGATACTTTGGTAACTCTGAAATTCTGCAATTAAGTGAGATTGCTAGTATTTTTTAACAAAAACTTCTAAGTGGATTGTTTCAAAAACTAATTTTAGTTTTAATGTAGAGTTTAAAAATAATTATAGGCTACCGGTACTGATAATATTAAATTTTGTCTAATTAAATACGCACACTTAATTAATTTAGTTGGTATTACATAGTTCTTGTAATTTTTAATGTACCTATTTACTGAAACTGAAAATGTTGACGGTATCGAGTAGTGAAGTATCGAGTATCGAGGGGAAAATCATGTATCGGTATCGAGTACCCGGTATCGAGAAAATCTGGTATCGACCAATCCCTACAATGCAAAAATTGTTTCGGTAAAAAAAAATTAAATATGTAGTGTATAAATGGTTAAGAAAACACAGCTTTTTATTCAGTACAGAAATTCATGGAAAATAAATTATTGGATTTTTGTTTTTAACTTTTTAAAATAGTTTATTCTTGTGACATTGCCAATTGTTTGTAGTGACTTAAAGGTAGAATAAATTATTATTATTATTATTTTTATTATTATTAACACTCAATATTAGATAAAATTAACATAAGGATAAAACTACGATAGTAGAAATCTATTCACATTAATAGTTGCAAGGCCTTCTAAAACTGAAAGTAAACTGCGGAGTGTCAAGAAGAGGATGTGGCTTCCTATTCCACCCTTCTCGTATTCCTAATAAGTACTTGAACATTATCTAGCGAAGTTTGTTACAGAGTTAAGTGATATCGGCTGCCACTTGAGACTCAATATTCTTATCTCTATACTGGACTCTCTTCACTGTTGTACTTCCAAGTCTTCCTTTTTTCATTCAACAAGATACATCTATATAATCTTCTTCTTGTTTGACAAGAAAGAAAGCAAAAGGAAAAAGTCTTTTTCTGCTGTTGAGCTGCTAAAAACCTAAAATAAAAAGACTTGAAAGTTTTTGTGAAAAGATACTAAGCTGATGGGATTACTGCGGTGTCCGTGGCTGAAAACAAGAATAAGAAAACTCCGAGGTTTATACTAGAGTTAGTCACATAAAACTGAATGCTTCTTTTCGTTTTCAAAGACATTAAGGAAGTAACCGTAAGTTAAATTCATAAACATTTTCTGACAGTGCGTGACTGTATAAAACTTTTTTTACGTTATACCACTATCACATCCGACAGAAATTTGACTGCATTATGCTTCAAGTTCCAGACTCCATCTTATTTTCTGTTCGAAACTGGAGTATAGCTCATTTTAATATTATATAATGGATAAAATACAAACTCAAGATATATCACAATATAGGTAAAATTGCAAGGCAGAAAATAGAAACAAATTGTTCCGTTATGTTTTAATTTAGTAGGTCATGCTTCTGTAATTCGTTTTTAGCAGGCCTTGCTTGCTATCTTGTTTTTTTTATTTATTGAACAAATGAATTTCAAATAGTTGTTATGTATGGGTATTGTATTATCAAAATTATTCTTTTTATGTCTTGCATCCAATCAGAGACTGGAGATTTTTATTATATTGTTTTAATAGCCAATAAGGTTTATCTTTAGCTTCATTCTCCTTCTTCATCGATTCAAGTTAACTGTGTCTCATAAAGACATTAGTTTTACTAGGCTTTAAATGCCTATTCTTCGTTGTAATCAGTTCAACTACTACTCATAAGGACATGAGTTTTCTTCTTGGCTTATCAATGCCATTATTTACCTATCAGATAGATCTGGTGGTTTACTTTCAATAACTGAAGCAATCAGCTCTTCGATTCACATTAAGGTTCCATATGCCTTATTGATTCTGAAGACTTCGAACGATTTAAGGACTATTATCACCCATCGTGTGATTCATCGGGTCTTCTTCATTTTGGTGTTGGCGTTGCAAGATCTCAGGCTAACATCTGTATCAACTATCAAAAGGTGGTATTAATCAATTCAAAGGTACGTCATTTACTACCTAATTTATTTGAGGAACAATTTGGACGTAATTGCATCATTGAACTAATATATTTGTGGTTTGATCAAACTGATTAAGCCATCTCAAAGATATTTTTGACCTTTAACAAAGGAATTTATATTAAACATTGTGATATCTACAAGTTCATCAGTGTTTATGAATAATAATATCATACACGTCCAAGAAATCAAGAAATTATGAACTGAGCATGATGTATGTATTGTTGTTGTGACAATAAATTGTTACATACCAGAGAAATTTATCTAAAATGTATTGGGCAAGTTGGCTTATCTATTTATAGTTTAAGTCTCAATTTCAAGAAGTGCTACGTCTATGATTCTTGTTATACAGTCCGCTTGCTCTCAGCTTGCCCGTACATTTTATTGGTCCTCCTATTGCCGGATAGTTGAATCATATCTGGACTGTTATCTGGTGAATTGAACTGTAATATATACCAGAATTTGTTCTCATCATAACAATAACTAAACAATAATTAATATTGTTACTGCCTCCATGTCTTCTGCATGTTTGAGGTGAAGGCTGGAGGATCTATTGTTAAACTAGTGTTATAAGTTTCATGCTTGTAAAACCTACACAGACAGCAACACTTACACTAGTACACATATCACACCTGATATTGTATTGTTTCAACGTCCATTGCATTGGACGTTTATGTACTGATTTGTCTTAACCCGTAATCGGGCATTGTATTTATTGTTATTTGGGCCCTAAGAGCGGGCAATTATTGATATTCATTGTAATCTGTGCTGTAAATCTATAGAGATGGCTAATCAGGAGTTGAACATTAATGCTCTTAAAGCCAAGAGAACTCCTATAAAGGCTCAGATCACTCGCCACGTCAATACCTTTCTATCGTTCACTGATCTTGATGATAAATCGCATAAAGAAATTATAGCCCGTAAGGCTAAGTTTAATGAAGTCCTGATCAAATATGAAGATGTTCAGTCTCTGATTGACCAAATTGAGTATTCAGAAGCTGAAGCAGATTATAGAGAAGATATTGAGCAATCTGTCTTTTCAGCCATATCTCATGTTGACTCCTTAATTGTAGCCTATGAGGCTAAACTTAAACAAGAAGTAGATGCTAAACTTAGACAAGAAATTGCAGAAGCAGAAGCTAGGACTAGTCTAGAATTAGCAGAGACAGAATCTAGGGACAAACTAGCTTCTATTGATATTGTAGCAACTCAATTCTTTGATTATATTGAAGCTATTCAAACGTTAGTTATACGAGACAAGGTTTCATATTTCGAAGCTATTAGTATGCGTAATGCATTTGAAGCCATATTTAATGAATATAAGATCAAATATTCTAATATCAGTCCGCAAGAAGTGACTGAAGTAATTAAACTTCAGAGGAAAGAAGTTGAAACTACTTTTCATAAGGCAATAGGTCTTCTAAATGGTTCTATTGCTGAAAATAAACAGTTCTATGACCCTGATCAGGTCTCAACTTCTGTAGTCCAGCAGTCATCTAGAGAATTGACCCCTTCACTCCCAAAACTTCCCGAAATCCGTCTTCCTCAATTCACAGGCGATCCTGCCTTGTGGATTGAATTCAGGGATACATTCTATTCCCTTGTCATTCAACATAAGCATATTTCTAACATGGACAAGTTCCAATATCTCAAATCATGCTTATCGCCAGAAGTCATGACTGTAATACAGAATATTCCTGTATCCTCAGCTACATTTGATGTAGCCTGGGAAACGTTGTCAGAAAGATTTGACAACAATCGTCTGATTGCTAATAGTCACATTGACAAATTATTTTCACCACCCTCTCTTGAAAAGAATTCTGCAGACTCTCTGCAAAGATTTATAGATCATTTCATAAGCACGGTGCATGCATTGCACTCTTTAAATACTAATGTCGATTTATCCGACTTAATTATTTCTAAAATGATCTTAGACAAACTCCCAGTTCATATTATTAGAGAATGGGAATCATCGCTGAAATCAGACAGACTGCCTGAACTCAAGGAACTACTTAAGTTTCTGGAGACTAGAGTCCGAGTCTTGCAAATGACGGATTCAGCTCTAAAAAATCAGCCTTCAACTTCACAGAATTCGCAACCTATATCGGCTAAGAGCAAATCAGCTCAGTTTGTCAACAAATGTATTTGTTGCAAAAAGGATTCACATCAAGTCTACCAATGTGATGTCTTCAAAGCAATGAGTCTTGCAAGCCGTAGCAATTTTGTCAGGGCTAACCATTTATGTCGTGTATGTTACTCTTCAAGAGGACATACCAAGGCTTGCAGCTCGTTCTCTTGCAGAGTGTGTGGAGAGAAACATAGTACTCTTCTTCACGATTATAGTGCTCAGAACGAGTCACAAATATCTAATACTGCAGGGATTATGTCAGCCTCTCATAATCATCAAGGCTGCTTACTTCCTACTGCAAATGTGTTTGTGATAAACAAGTATGGTCAACCCGTAGAGGCCACTGCCCTCTTAGATAGCGGCTCTGATTGCAACTTAATCAGTGAAAGGCTGTTTAAGCATTTAAAGCTATCCCCTTGTCAGCAGCAAGCAAGGCTGACTGGAATACTATCGTCTAAAGTAAGCACCCATAAGCTTGCTTCTATAGAAATCAGGTCTCGAACAACTCGTTGGTTTTGTAATACTGTTGCTCTTGTTGTTCCGGAGATTTCAGAGTCGAAACTTCCAAGATCTCCAATTAATATCACTAACTGGAACATTCCGCCTAACCTTCAACTAGCCAATCCTGATTTCAATACACCTAACTTTGTAGACTTATTGTTAGGTATTGAGATTTTCTCGCAAATTGATTGTGTGGGTAATATTTCTGCTCCTAACCTACCCATCATTCATAACTCTCAACTGGGTTGGTACTTTGCGGGCAAGCTGCCCCAACCTTCCTCTCCTAGGTTGTCTGTTCGTAGGTCCAACAAACTTACACTTCATAAATCTAAGGACTTTAGCAATGGACTTCCTGATGATGTATCTTGCCAATCTAATACCTTAAATACGCATTATTCAGCCTTTCTGAATTCAGATTTCGAAATCAGTGAACAGCTAACTAAATTCTGGGAGTTGGAAAGGATTTCTAATGTATCTATTAATTCCAATGAGTTTGATTGTGAGGTGCATTTCACCCAGAACACTGAAAGAAATTCTGAGGGTAGATATGTGGTTAAGCTACCGTTTAAATCTGATCCCCAGTCTTTGGGTAGCACCAACCGCCAAGCACATTTGAGATTTGCATCTCTTGAAAGGAGGTTTCATTCTAATCCTGCATTAGCCGAGGATTACAAGAAATTTATGTCTGAATACATCGACTTGGGACATATGGAATCTGTTGGTCAGGTTTCCAACAATAATTCTGACTACTTCATACCTCACCACCCGGTGCTGAAACCTTCAAGCACCACGACTAAACTTCGCGTGGTGTTTGATGCCTCTGCCAAGTCTTCCAATGGTAAATCTTTAAATGACATTCTGGCAGTTGGGCCTAATGTCCATCCTGAGCTGTTTTCCATCCTATTACGCTTCAGGTTCAATGCTATAGCCTTTACTGCCGACATTGAAAAGATGTATAGGCAGGTGATGATTCATCCAGATCATCAAATCTATCAAAAAATACTTTGGAGAGATTCTCCTTCGAAACCTATTGAGGTGTTCAATCTCAAAACAGTTACATATGGCACTGCCCCTGCCTCCTTCTTGGCTACTAGGGCCCTGAAGCAAATAGCAATTGATGAAGGTTCCAAGTATCCTTTAGCCAGCACTATTGTTAATCGTTCAATTTATGTTGATGACATAGTTGCAACTTGTTCTACGTTAGCTGAAGCTAAAGAAGCGGTAAATCAACTGCGATCATTGTTGCCCTTGGGAGGTTTTATTCCTCGAAAGTGGAGTTCAAATATTCCTGAATTGCTTCAGGACATTCCTCTTCATTTGCAAGAGACTTTAGACAGCCGCACATTCGGTAAATCTGAAGTCAGTTCTATAAAGGCTTTAGGTTTAATCTGGCAGCCATCCAATGACTTTCTTAGAATAGAGACTTCTATTGACTTCACAAAACCGTTCAAGATATGCTCTAGGAGAACGTTGTTATCTTGCATCGCTTCAATCTTTGATCCTTTAGGCCTAATATCTCCAATCGTTGCCTACTGCAAGATAATATTTCAGTCTTTATGGAAGACTACTACCTCTTGGGATCAGCCTATTCCTCCTGATGTAGCTGATAAATGGCTAAGGATTCACAGTCAATTGACTATGATAGAGCAAATTGCTATACCTCGCATGGTAGTATCGGAGGATTCAAGTTCTATTCAGCTTCACGGATTTTGTGATGCTAGTGAATCTGCCTATGGAGCCTGTTTGTATTTGCGCTCTTATACTCACTCCAGCAATGTTCAAAGTTTCTTGCTGTGCGCTAAATCTAGAATCGCGCCTGTAAAGCCTACCACGATTCCTAGGTTGGAGCTATTAGCTGCCCATCTTTTGGCCATTCTAATTCGTAAGGTTCTGCCCATGCTGCTCCTAAATATTGATAAGATTTTCCTCTGGAGTGATTCCAGCATTGTGCTATGCTGGCTATCTCGTTCACCTGATACTCTGCAAACTTTTGTTAGAAATAGAGTTTCGGATATTGTTGAGTTCACCTCAACCTGCGAATGGCGCCATGTATCCTCAAAGGATAATCCAGCCGATCTTATTTCTAGAGGTGTTTTGCCTTCTGACCTCATAAATAATCAGCTTTGGTGGTCAGGTCCAAATTGGCTTCGTACTCCTCAATCTGATTGGCCAGGCAATAGCCCACTTGTTGTTCCTACTCCATTACCAGAAGTTAAGCGAGTAGCTATAATTCAATCAAGGAATTTTGAAATGAACTCTAAGATTTTAGAGTTTCAGCACCTAAAAACTCTAAGAATCATGGCCTATGTATTAAGGTTTATTGATAAGATCCGTAATCCTCATTCCATTATTAAAGGTCCATTGTTGCCTCTTGAACTTGACAAGGCCCTCAAATATTGTATCAGAGTGGTACAACTTCAGTCTTATTCGACAGAGATGAAATGTTTGTCCTCAGGACAAGCCATACCTACTGCTAGCAAAGTATTGCAGTTTTCACCATTCCTTGATGAGAATGGCCTTCTTCGCATAGGCGGACGCCTCAAGCATTCTGCCTTGCCATTCGAAATTAAACATCAGATTCTGTTACCTTCATCTCATAAGTTTACTAAAACTTCATTGAATTCACGCATCGTAAACTGCATCATGCAGGCTTACAATCTATCATTGCTCATGTAAGAGAAAAATATTGGATAGCTTCCATTAGGAAGGTTGTTCGTGGGGTTGTAAACAAATGTATCATTTGTTTTCGTTTTAAGGCTCAGTCATTGCAGCAGAAGATGGCTGACCTTCCTCCCTCTCGAGTTAATTCCATACCCCCATTTACGAATGTTAGCATTGACTACGCAGGCCCATTTACCATTAAGTATGGTGGTCCTCGTTCTAAGACCTCTATCAAGGCATATTTATCTATATTTGTGTGCATGTCCACTAAGGCCATCCACATTGAGCTTGTCACGGCGCTTACTTCCCGTGCCTTTCTTGCGGCTTTTTCTCGCTTTACAGGGCGTAGAGGTCTCCCGTTTTCTGTCACTTCGGATAATGGAACTAATTTTGTAGGTGCTAACACAGATCTTCATCACCTTAGCGAACTCCTAAATTCAGAAGAGCATCAATCATCAGTGCAAGATGCTACTTCTCATTTGAATGTTCGTTGGCATTTTTTGCCGTCTAATTCTCCTCACATGGGAGGTTTACATGAAGCAGCTGTACGCTCTATAAAGTACCATCTCAAAAGGATGTTATCTTCATTCAACTTCACTTATGAGGAGTTTAGCACAGTTTTGATCCAGGTTGAGGCATTACTGAATTCACGTCCTCTAATTCCACTAAATGAGGATATAGATGACTTCGCTTATATCTCACCTGGTCACTTTCTTGTAGGAAAGCCTTTAATATCTATTTCTAGCCCTGATTTGACAGGTGGTTATACTTTACGTTCACGTTGGGATGCCTTACACCAATTTAACATTAATCTATGGAAAAAGTGGTCCAAAGATTACTTACTTACCCTGCAACGACGTGCTAAATGGACCAAGGTCCAAGACAATGTATCTATTGGCACACCAGTGCTAATCATAGATGATAATGTCCCTCCTCAGAGATGGATATTGGGCATTATTCATCAGATTCACCCTGGCAAGGACGGGCTTGTTCGGATTGCAACAGTTCGGACTGCCACGGGTTCTTATGTGCGTCCTATCATTAAATTGGCGCCATTGCCAATTTCAGAAAATGATGAATGATTTAGTCATTCTCTGCATTCATGTTTTTCAATTCATTTCAATTATTTGTTCTCATGTTTGTTTTATTTTTTATTTCTTTTTTCTCTCTTCTTTATTTATTTTTTAAACATAACTCCACATGTAATTTTAAATTATGCCTCAAGTGTCATAATTTGCGGGCAATATGTTCCGTTATGTTTTAATTTAGTAGGTCATGCTTCTGTAATTCGTTTTTAGCAGGCCTTGCTTGCTATCTTGTTTTTTTTATTTATTGAACAAATGAATTTCAAATAGTTGTTATGTATGGGTATTGTATTATCAAAATTATTCTTTTTATGTCTTGCATCCAATCAGAGACTGGAGATTTTTATTATATTGTTTTAATAGCCAATAAGGTTTATCTTTAGCTTCATTCTCCTTCTTCATCGATTCAAGTTAACTGTGTCTCATAAAGACATTAGTTTTACTAGGCTTTAAATGCCTATTCTTCGTTGTAATCAGTTCAACTACTACTCATAAGGACATGAGTTTTCTTCTTGGCTTATCAATGCCATTATTTACCTATCAGATAGATCTGGTGGTTTACTTTCAATAACTGAAGCAATCAGCTCTTCGATTCACATTAAGGTTCCATATGCCTTATTGATTCTGAAGACTTCGAACGATTTAAGGACTATTATCACCCATCGTGTGATTCATCGGGTCTTCTTCATTTTGGTGTTGGCGTTGCAAGATCTCAGGCTAACATCTGTATCAACTATCAAAAGGTGGTATTAATCAATTCAAAGGTACGTCATTTACTACCTAATTTATTTGAGGAACAATTTGGACGTAATTGCATCATTGAACTAATATATTTGTGGTTTGATCAAACTGATTAAGCCATCTCAAAGATATTTTTGACCTTTAACAAAGGAATTTATATTAAACATTGTGATATCTACAAGTTCATCAGTGTTTATGAATAATAATATCATACACGTCCAAGAAATCAAGAAATTATGAACTGAGCATGATGTATGTATTGTTGTTGTGACAATAAATTGTTACATACCAGAGAAATTTATCTAAAATGTATTGGGCAAGTTGGCTTATCTATTTATAGTTTAAGTCTCAATTTCAAGAAGTGCTACGTCTATGATTCTTGTTATACAGTCCGCTTGCTCTCAGCTTGCCCGTACACAAATATTTATAAATTACAGATTTCTTGAAGATGGTTGAATGTAACCGAAAAGCCTAGGGAAAAATAAAGTTGAGAAGAAAGGTATTACGTTATTATTTTACAATATCTGGAAGACGAGAAACTATTATTTCACTATGTATGTAAGTGTATGTTATTTTTGGATTCCACTACAATTTATGAACAATTCGTAAAACTCTTACACATATGTATGTACCTAAATGTGTATTTAATCACATTGCAGCTGCCCTTTGTATCCGGTGGCAGAGGTTTAAATTACAAGATTTCAAAAAATAACAGATAACTATAAATATCAATTCTAACAACTATGCTACATTTAATACTCCTAACAAACTAAGTTACACGTAACTAAATAATAAAATGTAAAATATCCAATGAAAATAAAAAATTATATATTAACTTAATCAACAAAATAAAGTAAATAGATGAAAAATTAAATAATGTAATTAAATAAATATCTGTTGAATAATGAAATTTAATAATTTAATAAATAAATACCTGTTAAATAATGAAATTTAATAATTTAATAAATAAATGAAATAAATATTAAACTAAGTTAATTTTTATTTATTTAAGTTTCATCAAACACAATGTGTAGGCCTATATAACAGTTACAGAATCAGTTCCTTGGTTCTCACCACTCCTTTGCCAACGAGTTGATTGATATAGCTAGTTCTATTCTCACAGTTTGCCAGATGGTACTTGGGACACGGCTTGTTACAGAGTTTGCAGATACAGTCTTCCTTGGGGATGTGGTATGACCTATTGAAGCATATCTTCTGATGGAAGCCATGTGCTGCGAAGCGTGTGATCAGGTGCCGGAGCTCAAAATTTGGACCCTTCCAGGCGTCAGTTGTCATAGCTTTTGTTTCCATTATTTCTTTTGGGATGTCCTTGGCTTTGTTTTGTCTTTCTTCGATGGTGATTTTATATGCCGGCGTTTCTGGTAGATTGAAGGAGCGCCTAATATCTTCTAGGAAATAGGTTTCCTGAGCCATTATGTAGGAGTAACTGTTTCTTGTGAACTTTGACACTGATAGGACTCTTTTTAGGAACCTGGCTTTCACGCTTTCTAGTTTCTTGAGGTTTTGCACCGTCAGGAATGGCCATGTTAACTGAATTCCGTATGTGGCAGTTGGCATTAACTAAGTTAATCTATTATAGATAAGTCAACAATCTATAAAAGAATTGGGCACAAACTACTGTATGAAGTGCACTGCATGTTGGTAGGTGTGGGGGGTGAGTTTTTTCAAGTTTTTCTTGGGGATAGACAGCCTCCCAACAAGTAGGCTACAAATGTTAACTTTTGCACCACACAACAAGAGCTTCCGCTCCATGTGGTCTTGGCAACAATTTTTTCTAGCTTGTTGAACTTATAGCGCTTTTCTATCTCTCTTTCAGATCACCCGTTGCCTAGGCTGCTCTATTATGCTAGACCTTATCATTTACATTGAATTTTATATTAGTAAGAATACGTGAAATTTATTCACAGATTAATTTATTATAATTTTTGTGCAGCAAAAATTTAATAAGTGACTTAAGGTTAAAACGTAAATTTAAAATATTGAAATATATAGAATTAATACTCAGTAAGGTTTAGGATATAGCATGTTTAAAATAAAATACAAGTATACTGTTATAGTCACTATGTACTGTATATTTAAACTCCAATTTAGAGAACGTAAATAAAATTAATAAAATTAACTAACTAATCTGTACTGATAAAGGTATGCCATTAAATACTGTTATAAACAACTCAACCATCAATTACATTTTATAGACCTGATGCCATTTTTGCGCAAGCCATCAGCGTGGCGGAAATCAAGCATTAAATAGGCATACAAATTGAGGGATGAGAGAAAGAGAGAAAGAGAAAAAGAGAGAGAGAGAGAGAGAGAGAGAGAGGAAACAAGATTAATTACGATCAGGATGATCACTGCAACAGCTCACAAATTGCAGTGTATGTACAGTTAATTTTCTCCGAACAAATTACTATGAAAGAATAAAATCGTACCCAACTAATCATCTTAAAAACACAAGGCAGATCACCGAGAAGTAACGGCAGTATAATAATGACTCAATTACGTTTTCATATGAGCATTTCACTTCATATTTTCGTTCATTAACATCCTGTCAAGGCAGGTCAGATGATGAGGACCATTAAATGAAACACAATGTTGCAAAAAGTAACAAGGTCTCCATACCGCCACCGCAAAAGAGTAATGTTATAACTTATAACCTCACACCCCTTCCATTCTCCCACTCAAGAATCGCTGTATGCAGTAAGGATTGCATATCTCGTTATGAAATTAAACACAAATAAGTCATCATTAGTTTTAATAATTTAAATAAAATACTGGTCTTGTACACCAAAATTAATATTTCATCTTTTAAAACTTCAGAGGTAAAACTTAATACTCATTCTCTAATTGGCGTACGCCCATCACTGTGTTAATAAATATCATTACTAGTGACTATCGTGGTGGTATGTATGGAATTATTTCGAAATGAAAGAATATAATTTGTTAGCCAAATGCTTTGAAACTGAAAATTTTAAGACTTGAAACGAGTCGTTTTGAAACTTAGTTCTTGTTCTGAAATAAGTATATTGCTTCACAATAGTTGTATGTATGCTTCACTGAAGAACCGAGGAAGAATTTGATAGACGACACGAAGCTGAGTCTTTTTAAATTACTGTGATTCTCCAATACACCTAACGCATGTGTATTGCACACTATTCTTTCGACGCTAAATAATTATAAAAATATTACTTACGCAGAATAATCAGTCACTAAACGCTGTTCGGGATGGACAATTTGCAAGGGTACCAATCTTGAAAGAGTATTGACTCTTTTAATCTTGGTGGCAATCACGCGGGCGAAATTAGTCGCACCGTACTTAACTGTTTACTTAATCAATGACAGTAGAAAGCTAAAGCTATATTATCTAATGTATGGAACCCGGAGGTTCATTGCCGGGCTTACATGAAGGGCCCGTTTTAAAGTCATCGATTCATTCAATCGATGCATCGGACTTTAATCAGGGTGTTCGTAAATTCAGCGGAAAATCCAATGGGAAAGCATCAGGCTGTTTGTAAACTCATCGCTGTTTGTCCGCTGAAAGTCATCGATTGCAATCAGACTCATCGAACTTAAAAGTACGATGCTTCTTAGATGACAAACATGGCGGAGCAGAGAAGCAGACGACAGTTGCCACTAGCATAAATAAATTGAGTTTATTTTTGTGCGAAAGCTAACAAAATGCTCTTCATCAGAGTGTGAGCCCTCCGAAAATGAAAGTGATGAGTTGATTTTGTTTCATGACAAGAAAAGAATAAATACTCTACATAAAAATCTATTAATTAATGTCGTTTTCCAAAAGCTCGAAACTGACAGCAAAGGTTATCCACAGGTTGAGGTTAGGTACCGTATTTAAATATGCAAAATGTTTTATGGATTTTAATATTGTCAAAGGATGATTTATGAGAATGGTAGCACTCAGTTATTAGTTCCCTGCCCATCATATATTATAATTTCCACATCTTGCAAATCCATGATACAATAATTTTTATACAATTAGAATACTCCCGCTGAAATTCATCAACCTGTTCGTCAAGTCAACGGTTCGTCAGGCTCAGCGGGAGGAAAATTTGGCGGATGACATTCATCGTACATTCATTGAACTTTCATCGCACTTTTCCACCGGTGGATTTACTGATGCCTTTAAAAACGTGCCCATATCCGTCATTCAACCCAATTCTGTGTTAACTCATCCAACCATCCCTAGCAAATCCTTAACGTAACTTAACTCCGTGGCGCTAACATCCCTGGCGGGACAAGGCCTACCACTGCGTCATCTACCATAGGCAGACGGCAGGATTGGGGTCATGTGGTCAGCATGCCGACACCCAAGGCCGTTAATGGTGATTTCCATGACCGGAGTCACTACTTCTCTATCAAGTTACCTAGCAAATCCTACTTCCCTTAAATGTATTCTAATATTGTCCTCCCATGTATGTCTAGGTCTTCCAAGTGGTCTCTTCCCTTTGGATCTCTCAGTCAATATTTTTTAAGTGTATGTCTTTCCTCTCCCTTTTCGCAAAACATGATTTAATTATCCTTATTATATTTGGTGATGAGTGTAGCTTATGAAGCTCATCGTTATACAGTTGGATGAATTTATTAAAAAAATTGTCAATATTTAGAAATAAAAGTTATGTGAAGACATATCTAAGATTGAAAAAATTTCAACTAGAAAATATTAAGACCTGCATTCCATGTCTGTAATAATAAAAAAGAAATTAGGAGTTTTGATTTATCGACGCAAGGGGCTGCAAAGAGAAAATGACGCAGGTAGGTTAGGTTATCGACACTGGATGCAGGAAATTTCAATAAATGTCGAATCGATACATGTAATGGAACATTATTTTAAGAGGAATAGACTTATATTATTTTTATTTATAAGTTCCAGTGATTTCTCAGTTTTACAAACGATGAAGTACACGAAAAAGCTGACTGTCCTTCTCTACAGATTCTGCAACACTTGCCTCAGTTACAGAAATCAGATCGTCATGAAATTAATGATGAATGGGCGGCACATATTTGAAAATATCATTAATAGTCTCCAGTTCCTTTGGATTTATTTATCTTTGTTTTCAAAATTTTGGTGGCACTTGAACAAGAGGAATTTTGTTTAAGGGAACAGATTATCGACTTTAAACTACCTAAACCAAAAGTAATCGGTCCAACATTAATATAAGAATAAAGTTCACCCCAAGCAATGCAAATAGCATCACTAATTTTCAAGGTCGGAGGGGTTAGACCACTGTTGCGCTGATCCCCTCAATTCTACATAGAATCAACGAACATCCCCATTATCTTTGAGTGAAGCTACAGATTTCACTTTCAGACGTGAGGAAACACACAATTACCAACAGTAGAGGCCTAAAGATGAAGCAAGATATGAGGCACCTGTTAAGCTAAACACTGGGTATTCACAAAACTGATTACCGCTTAAGTGTATGTAAATGTGTGTATGCGTGTCTTTCATATTAATTTACCTCTGGCCTTGTTAAAGAAGCCATTATACCGATTTATATGGATGAGTAGTGTTTTGAATATCAAAGGAGGCCTTGGAAATGACTTTTAAGGCTAGTTTACACGATGACACTAGGTTTCGTAACCACTTTCATGAAAGTGATTTCGTGAAACTAATTACACACATTTTCTTTCCAATGCAACCACACATTTCATGTTATTTCTGAAGTTCAAGTTATTAAAATCCCATATAAATGTTTGAAACACGTATGAATACAGGCATTTCACAATTTCCTCACTTCCCCATTTCATTTTACGAAACGCGAACAAGCTAAATAAGCGTAAAATATCAACATTACTATTATAGTTTCGTGAAAAGTTGGAATCAGCCGAAACTGCGTAGTTTCGTAACTCATTGTCGCCAGTACATCTTGCGCTTGCGTATTCAAGCAAAAAACAGTTGCGAAACTTACTTACGAAACCCAATTTCGTCGTGTAAACTACCCTTAAAACTTGAATATTTCATAGACAAAAATGCGCTGTAACAAATTGAAGCATAAAAGACTCTACCTAATCCGTCTCATCAAAGAATAAATAGCTGGAAGACCTTGTAATAAATCGTACTAGTTGGGATCCTCTGTATTAGTGAAAAATTTAAGAGGTTTTTTATGATAAGGAGCAAGGTAACAAATTCTTGTTATGAATCAAGGTTTCTTATAACATTCAAAATACTGTAACCGAGCGAGGTGACCGAGATGGTAGCGTCTTGGCCTCGCATTCGGGAGGATCAAACCCTGTGGCCGGTCAATTTGACTTTGATTTCTTTATGTTTTCACCAGTGTGAAGGCAAAAGTTTGCTTTAGTGGCTATAACTCCTCTCCGCTACTTCCTCCTGTATTACATCCATTAAAATTGATTATAAGTTGGAATTGGCAGACGCCATAAACACAGCAATAGAAAACAATCGCACATCAGAAGTTTCATAGCGTACTAGTATTCACACAGAACTTGAATATTCCTGATACGACCTCTGTATTCAAAGGAGTAATATATAGGCCTATTCTTAATTCTGACTTTCTTCTTATATATATATTGAACTCCAGTATAGCTGATTCTGTCTCTCCGCTAAGTAAATAACATTAAGGCAGCATTAACTATCGATTCCTTACGCTAGAGTATTTATTCATTTCTTTGAGCAGATACTATGATAAAGCAAAAGCCTGCTTCAGACGGTCCGATTTGTCGGCTTTGCAGTCAATCAGATCACTTACAGATGCACTGATGTTTAAAATTAATATTTGTTTCCTCAAGCGAATGAATTTTATAACAGAAGAGAAGAATTTGTAAGATATATAATCTACATCAATTAAAAATGCTGCATATTTATTCCCCACTGATAAATGCTGCTAAAATCAATCTAGGTCTAAAGATTATTTCGCTCAAATGTTCCTCTTTCGACTCGAACCAATAATATGTACCAATAAATTTGGAAACAGCTATCACAGTGCTCTAATTTCTTAACTCCTCTTATCGCTGAATAGTTATCACGCCTTCCTTTTTAATGAGCAGATGTAAGAAAGTAATTCAGCGTGACGAGCGGTGGTCATAATATAAATTAGATATCTGCTGTTTGGTTAAGCAAATCATGAAACGCGAAATAGACCAAAATATGGTTCACAATATGTAATACAGGAACTAACGGAAGAATGTGAAAATGTTTAGTAAAGGTTAAATGCTAATGTAACTACAATATTCACAAACCGACCATCGTAGCGAGAAATGCATTTTGTTCTTAGCCGCACGTGCTTATCTTAGTTTCATCGTATCAGTAAGCATTATCGGAACTAAAGAAATTAGTCTAATTAAGTGACAGTAATGGGATTTCAATACTTTTCCTTAAATAAAATTAATTGGATTTACATCTTTTCGCTAATTAGAATTTTATACTTTTACTTGGGGCAAACAATGCTTGCTGTCATATTTTGTTCACCACATGAGCAGGGTTCGAAAGCAGAAAACTTCATGGTAACAACTTGATGACTAGTAACTAATTGTATATTACATAATTCGAGCATTCGACAATAATCCTCCAATCACTGCTTCCATTTGTCTATAAATTATCGAAGATGCTATAGTTTGGTCTATAGCCTAAGTCATTGTCATTAATGAAGCAAGCATTCTCAATTCATAGCTTCTAAGGACATTATTGCTATGAACTATATACTTTTAGTAATACAGTATTAAAAGAACCGGGATTCAAATAAAATATAATCCGTTAGTAAACTGAGTTTGTTAATTATTACTAGGGCAAGGCATTTAATGACCATAAAATAGTGAAAAAATGCAAAATTAAAGATGCATTTATGACCTAAAAATAGTGAAAAAATGACACGACATTTTTAAAAAATGACCAATAAATTTTTCATTATTAGTTATATTTAGTTTTTTTTAAGGTAATGAATTGCTAAAAGCAATTTAACGGATGACAGTGAGTTATATATGAATTTACAATATAAAACACACTTATTTTGTTACTGAAAAGTAAGTAAATTTATACTACTTGGACACCCTTAGCAAAAAAAAAAAAAATTCTTCCTGAATTAGCATGCCCATCAAATTGCCCCTAGCAAATATGTGCCATTTAAAAAGAAAGAAACAAATCTTTATTACAACAACTGCTATGGTGGTTAAACAAACCTGAATTAAAATTAACTGTGAACACTTGGCGGAGATTCTCAAAGAAAAACGATTGTCTGAAAGTAACGATTTGTACCTCCACTGAAACATGACAAAACATGCTGAATAAGACCGAAAAATGCCGAAAATGACCTAAAATGCAGAAATTGACCTAAAAATTGACCAAAAATGACCTTTCTCTTGAAAATGACGAAAAATGCAAAATAAAGCTAAAAAATGCAAAAACAAATTGCCCTTATTTAATCAATTATTTCATGATACACATTTATTTATATTCGAGCTATGTTTTAACTTTCATATAAAAAAGATGCAAAATCATCAAATGCATTGCCCTAATTATTACTATTCGTGAAGTAGTGTTTAAAGATGTAACTCGTTCTTTTGGATCTAGTAGTTGGACTCCCTTAAAGATTTCATTTGTAAACCCCTCACCCAAGTCATGGTAACGAGAGCTGTATACTTTCCCTCCTGATTGAGGACACAAGCTGATTGTCCCCTAAGCTGTTATCTTACACGATATTATCTGCAGGGGTTGGAGTAGTGGAGGCAGATATCCGAGATGGGGATGAAGTGGTCAGGGAACGTTGCTGCACTGGTCACTTCATCTCTTCTTGCAACAACAAAATCTCTGCAAACCATGTTAACTAAGGCTTTCCGAGGCTTTAACCCCAAGCCTGGAGAAAAGTAATCACACTTGAAGGTTCAAGAGTGTGACAAAATCATTTTGAACCTTCGTCAGTGGCCTAAGGCTTTCTTCCGCATGATTCACTTAACCCTAGAGAGATAAACTAGAAACAATGGTAGACAATAGGCAAAAATTCATCATTTTTACTATGACATTAATAATTCAATTGCTAAATTTACAGAACCAAACATTCTTAGCGTTAAGAGGACGGCTCAGGTTAAATATGTGAAAACATATATAGGCCTACTTTCTTATTGCCAAAGAAGTTTGTTCAATTCATAACATAAATTGGCTTCAAACATTTTCATATCTAGATCATAATATTCTTTCAAATCTGTTAAATGATTGTTCTGATTATCATAGTACGATAATGTTTTCTGTGCAAAGTTTTTGATTGACAGATCTCTCAGATATTAATGTAAGATGTTATATAATGAGTAACATACAGTTTTTCTGTACTTCTTTTTAATAGGCTAAATACTGTCAGATTATAATGAAATCTTTAAAGTGCAAATAGAACGGATAAAAAAGGCAATACTACAATTATTAACAGTTAAATTTTACAAAATTTAAAACCATACGTTTCAAAATAACATTTCTCACTTTATAGCCTACTGCAAACAAGTATCTAACTGCTGCCTGTTTCTTTGGTGGATTTCTATATTTTCAATAAACTTGATACACACACACCTATACCCACATATGTACAGGTAGGGGGGAAAAAAGCGGACCGCCTAAAATATCTCAGTTGCCGATATGAGCCACTACGCATGCCTAGCGGCATTCACAGGATAAGAGGGAATGTATTGAAATCTGTTCTAGACAATACAGATAATCAATTGAGAAATTATTTCACTTAATTTGCATTGCTTGTTAAACAAACATTTCCGTTACATCTCTTACATTTATTTACGTATCACAAGGCTCTGAAATCAGGTACAAGAGTCGGTCCGCTTTTTTCTTCCCCTAGCTGTGCATATATTTTAACTATGAACCAGAATGAGTATACTTCTTTGCAAAAAATAAGGTTTAAGTCGCCTAACATTTCCAAAATTGTCTCTGCTACCTAAGAACCGGTTCATCGTCCATTGCTAGTTAAAAGCAAAGATCGCGAATATTATCGCGGTTTCACTAACCCACATATTTTCAAAATGGAGAACAATAGAGTTGCATGAATGAATGGGGCTGGAAAAAAGTTGTAAAGTTTTTTTTGTTAATTTCTGTGACCACAAACATGAAATTGAATCAGTGCTTTCTTATTAACCCAACATTTTTAGTGGAAGGCATATCCATAACAGAATCTTTGATAGACTACATGTCAAATTAGTTTCAAAACAACTAAACTGTTACGAACCCAAGAGGAAGTACAATGCTGTAGCATTGGGGTTGTCTTCGTCTTGAAAGTTGTTTTGGAGTCAAACCTTTCATGCCATCAAGGGGATGGAGAAAAGTGGGTTACTGGACCATCTCCAGCAAATCATTTCACGGGTTAGACACATGCTCACGCACAAAGCACGAATGTGTCGGACCGGAGCGAATTATGTTCCACACCGCCGTGTTTGTTTATGCATGCTGCCATATGGGACTCCCTTAATCGCATTTGTTTACTCTCTGATCCTAATGATTTATTCCGCACACTTTTATACGTGGGAATTCTGTCACGCCCTCCCCATTCCTTAAAACCGATAGAATCAACCTACACCGTAGTGCATTCCTTCAAAATTACTCACATTCGCATTTATTATTTACTGTTCGTGTTCAATAACGGAAAATTATAATTATTTTTATGTCCTAGCATTCTGTGCGAACAACACACGTAAGGCATAGACACAATCTGTATTATGTCACTTGATTGTAAACAATTCAAGTCAATAGGAATTTAAAAACTTGCCCGGAAAAACGGGCTAACCTTCAATTTTTTTTTTCGTTATTTTTGCCGCTATTGTCACGGCAGAATATGGCTGTGTCATGTACGATTATACGAATAGAGGCGATGGTAATTTAGTTGTGAGTTCGCCGCCGTGCAGAAAGATATGACAAGATGTGAACAGCATTCTTACGTCAAAATAGTCACCATCTGAGGGAGAAATGCCAGAGAATGCCACACGGAGCTGATGAAAGAGGTTTTGGAAAATAAACTCTATCCGTACCGATCTTTAAGGGATCATGGAGGGGGTATGTATGCCTTCATGTTTCGAACTACCGCAATACATTAGAGTGGCACGATGCAGTCGCGTCTGGATGTTTATGGGTGTTTGTTTTCTTTATTTTCCTACATCTACAATAGTAAACATAATTTTCAGGGCACAATATTCCATACCCTGCCATTTCGATTGTATATTTCAAAATTTTAAAATGGTCCCAAATATTCAAAAGATGTCATGACTTATGTCCTATCCCTTGTGTTATATTATATATTGGCCTTGTGTTATATTATATATTGGCCTAGGTAAAAATATTATTACAACCATTTTTTTAACAGTACATTTATGAATGAAAGGTTTGTTTCCATTATTTATAATATAAAATTTTAATAATTTGGGAAATTCCTCTACCAACAGGTCGCGGCCATGTGAGCCCCGGCGGCATGGGTGTTTAAATGTCCCTAAAAAGGAGATGTTAAACTAAGGTAAACAAACAAAGAAACAATTTTGGGAATAGCTACATTGTATTTGGAAAATATTTACTGTTTATAAAATCATTTGTATAAAAGTAGTGTGATGTGTGTCGATTATCATGAACAAAACTTCGTTATTTTTATTCTAGTTAGCAACAAATAGTATTTAAAAATACTGGCATATTATGTCCTTTAAGTTAGTCATATAATAAAAATTAAAACTTACACAATTTAAGCAAGTGTTATTGAAATTTAATATTGAATTAGACTGCTTTTGTGACCATGTAATGAATTTAAGAAAAGGTTATGGCAAGGAAGATTATTATTTATTGATATTATTTTTATCACTGTAGTGAAATCTTGCATTGAATAATAATCATTACCCATTCTTTTCAACCTTAGGGTTATTACAAAAGTCTTAGTTTGGTTTCACGATCTCACTTATATTTAGTCGTTAGGACTGTGTGTACTCGCTTAAATTATGTGAAGTATGTAAACGTAAAAAGTTAAGGAAATTCAGTGCTTTAAATTGACGAGTCCTTAAAATTTCTGGCCATGATTGGATTAATATGACACAATACTTAGTAAAAATGGGTATAAGAAAGGTGAAATAGAAAGCTTAATGCAAATTAGAAACGCTAAGCAATAGAGACAAATAACACACGGACAAAGAAAGAGCGAGAAAAACAAACACACATTAATAAGAAAGAAAACAAATATAGAACTGAAAAATAAATAAATAGAATAGGAAGAAAGAAAATAAATAATGAAAAAAGGACGAAAGAAAGAAAGATAGAAAAAAGAAAGATAGGTATAGAAAAAGATGGTATAAAAAGAAAAGGAAGAAAGAAAATAAATAATGAAAAAATGACGAAAGAAAGATAGAAAAAATTAAGGTAGGTATAGAAAAAGATGGTAATAAACTGCAGAAAATATGAAGGAAAGGTACAAAGAAAGAAAGAAATAAAAACAGAAACAGAACATCCAGAAATAAGAAATCATAAAAGTTTCATAAAAGTTTTAAAGAAAGCTCTAAAATGAAACGAAGTAGAAATTTAAGAAAGGGAGACGTTCACAATGGAAAAAGAATAACAAACAAAAGAAATATAAAAAATATAAACGAGAATTAGGAACAGACTTAAACACGTAACGAGAAAAAACAAACAACAAACACTCTTTGCTACTGGCCACATGTAGGTGAAATATTGCTGCACAATTTGGATGGCGAACCTCTGTAGCTTGATTCAGCTGTAGTTTCATCTGACCACGGAGCCACCGGAGAGATTTGCTTCGCAATGTGGGCTGTTCCTATAACAAGGTTTCGCCGAGAACAAGAGGTTAACTATTGTCCCTGCGGTATTTTAGCTCTAACCAAGATCACAGAAAACAAGAAAGAAAAGTGTAGTTCCCTAATTCCATTACTGTTTTATGCTCTGGGAGCCATATTACTGTCAGGTAGAATCAAAATAGACTAGATGTAAATTTCCATACAATACAAAATACAGAGTGTTAATGAATAACACCGAAATATTTTAACTGTATACAGAGGGGACATAGACAAGCAACTTTTATTAGGAGATTTTTGCTCTATGACGTAAAATGTGTATGCTACAGGGCATTAAAGTAATTATAATTTGGTGCTCATAAGCAGGGCTAGGATTTATATGTAATTACATATTTCTTAATTTCACATATAGACACATTTTTTTTCACTTATCTCCATCTATTATGTTGTCCTCTAGTCAAATTAAACAAATTTATTTTACATATTTATCCATATTTCTGACATTAGTACATATTTATATGTAAAATAAATATTTGTCCATATTTAGTGATTTTAATGCAATATTCGTACATATTTCATTCTTAAGAGTAAAACTATACCCAGTATAAAAGTGATGTTTTCAGTGACAGAAAATGTGGCAGCACAGGATAAGTTTACAGTTATGTACAGAAATGGATGTGTGAAAAATGATTTGTGTTACATTGAATCAAATTTTTCTTATATAAAAACAACAATTCAGAAACTACAAAATAATAATCTCACATTACCTGGAAATATTGACATTGTGAAAAATATGATTCATGAACTCAAATGTATACGTGGACATTTAGCCGATCTTATCAAATGTAAAGTGGACAATGTGTTTTCAAGAAATCCAGGCTTTCAAGAAATGTGTAAAATCAGTGCAATCTTAAGTAGCTCGTCAAATGTAAAACTAGAATCAGTGAATTTTAAACACGCGCCAGTCACTTCGTGTGCAGTAGAACGAAGCTTCAGCCAATATAAATCACTTTTGAAAATTTAAAACAACATTTTGTGGCATACTGTTATGATAGCAGAAATAATCAATGAATGAATATAAATAAAGTAAGTGATCTGAAAAAAATGAATAATTTAATTTATGAATCCAGTATTTGTAATGCATTTTTATAGGTTCTAAAAGTAACAATATGTAGTGCCTAGTGGTTAAATTTGTTTTGATGTCCATATTTTACAAAATATATTTGCATATGTACATATTTTGACATTTTTAGTACATATAAATCCTAGCCCTGCTCATAAGTCAATAATTACGCGTATTAGGGTTACAATTTTCATTAAATTAACTTCATGCCTTCCTAGTCATCGATAAAAACCTGAATCTTAATCATTCATCCACAGCTATATAATAATCAAGAGATTTCATAATCTTCAAAATTTACAGACTAATCACATTACTGGCCACCACTGCATTAGTCTTCTTTTATTCATAACTACTGACTATATTGTTAACAACGAAGTTCCTTTGTTTTGCATTTTTGTTCTAATGTTAGAAGCCAGTGGCAGCCACGCCCTGGGAGATCTTATGCTGTAATAGGAAAAATTGAATCTATAGTGGAAAAATCTCCTAATAAAAGTTGCTTCTCTATGTCCCCTCTATACACACGTGAAATATTTCGGTGTTATTCATTATCATCCTGTATATTCGAATAGATAGTTTCGTTACGATAAATACATACTGAAGTACCCTTTCTTTCTTAACACTGCGCAACAGTAACATAAAGTTTGCTAAATAAAGACCAAGTATCTAGTATGCATTTTACATTATTACGTTATCAGTTTCCATTTCATATGGATTTGATGTGTTCACTATTTCAGATGTGTTTTTTAAACGAAAAATTATATGTAGATTAGATTTATACGTAGACCTATATAAATCTTACTGAGGCAGCTGGCGCTTAATAATTGTAATCTATTGCTTTTCTAATTGTGTTTTGTGTTGTTTTTTTTTAATAGAAAACACATTATAAGGAGTTATTATTTTCATTGCTGCCACAGTTTGTTGCCCAATTCCAGTGTAGCAAAATATTCTTAAAAAATCAGACCTTACCAAATGTAAAAGATACCGGTATGTTATATGAGCTGAATTTTAGTGTATTCCATAGAAAAGTTCTATATTACATGAAGAATGCACAAAGCAAGGCATTAAATAAATGTGACGATTTAATGTGTATATCTCTCTCACTCGCTTGTAAATAAAGTACACATTACAAAATGTATTTATTCAATTGAAAATTTAGACTTTCAGCCAGAGTAACAAAATATTAAAATAACTGAAAGGAAAAATAAACAATGTTCACTGACTTTCGCCCTACGAATATAAAATTCATTTTTATTTATATTTAGAATAATGGCAACAGTATCTATGTCATTCTAAACATTTAGAATAATTCATCTTTTTCTTTACCTGAGTTTAACTTCCCCGTTGTAGGGACGTTTATGATGCCCACGCAGCTGGGCCTTATAGGACCGCGACCTGAGTGGAAACGGATTTATATGGATCATATACATACATACATTTTTGACCAGACAAGGAAATGGAGAACCTCTCCCAATAAATGATCAGCCTAATGCCGGGGTCACCTCCGAGACAACATGTACACACAGGTCGAGATACATCAGTTGCTCACATACTCGCTCTGAAGGAGGCGAGGATGGGGTGAAGATGATAATGACGGTCAGATGATATTCGGGGACCACAAGGACCGACATTTGTCTCGCAGGTGAGGAAAACCCCGGAAATATCCCCACCTAGATAACTTGTCCAGACCAGGAATCGAACCCGGGCTCGCTGCATGAGGGACGCGAAAACATCCCCCGCGCCACAGTGGTGGACTATAATAATAATAATAATAATAATAATAATAATAATACTGAAGTAGACTATCTCGTTAAAACAAATACACCCACAATATTTCATATTAGCCTAACAAAGTTATAAGATTAATATCATAAAACAATTATTGTTGTTTGTTTTAAACAATAAGCAATAGAATACTTTTAGCACACTCTCAAAATTAAGATGAATTTCTTCTTCTGAGAATCAATGCAACTCCTAAACAGAAGCTATGCTTCCCAGCAGTAAAATAACTGAGGAATTGCCAATATAAGCTATAATAATATTAATAAAATTTATAACAATTGTTCGGTGAAGATAAGTAATTTTAAAGATATCTCCACAATTATTGATAAACGGATATATTTTGAAAAAACAAAAACAAATTAGAAAGTCGTTACAATATAAAATAAAATACTGGTTTTGAGTACCATTTTCAAGAATATAATATTAGGATAAACAAAATTTGCTTTTATCATATGTTGTATTATTAATATAGGCTATGTTTATTTTTATTATGAGAAACATAATAGTACTATCCTAGACCAGGCGTTGAATAGTCTTGAATCGCAATATTCCGACTTCTAGACGCGTTATACTCTACCGGGATTTCAAAGAAAACAATTTAGAATTACTTTATTTATTTATTTACTTACTTATTTATTCATTTTAATATTGTTGATTTCAATATTGTTGTTTTTATGACAGTATAAATTGAGTATTAAGATTATTTTAGTTTTTATACTCTACAGAAAATAAAATTACAACAAAGAGTTCATGAACTTAGTTAAGTCAGACAGTTTATGCTGGTATCTGGCTACACTATGACCAGTTTTAAGGACCCTCAACAATCCCGAAACTGACTAATCTGGCACCCTTTGTAAGAAAGGACTGGTTGGTACAGAATATATGAATGTTGTAAATTATTTAAAAAAAAAAAATGTAGAAAAATGTCTAATTTTCTTACAGTTAACATATGCACAACACACATGCCATAAAAAGTAAGGGAAAATGTGTGAGTGAGAAGAACACATAATATGTTACACTCTTATTATCTTCTAAGAAACAACTGTTTGTATCCAACGACTGACTAACAAAATGCAAGCAAATATGAATAGTGAGAGGATATAAAATTAACTCTGGAAGCTCTACAGTGGATTTTCATTGTTATACTTTTAGTCTGATTCTATGATAAAGTTTAAATGAAATAAAAAAGTCATGAACTGTACTGACGAAGAAAGCGCATTACAAGTGTAGTTGAAAACTAAACAAAATCCGCTAACTAGAGAGGGAATCCGCTTATTTCATCTCATGAAAGCCCTCTAAGCACTCGCATCGTTTATTTTATACTGTATAAAGGAACTAACCAAATCTTCTCGACACTGCATTAAAGCAAAATTCATAGTAAATTCAGATTCCTCACTAGATGGGTTTATAGGCATGACTACGTAGGTCGACGATAATTGCCAGTTTATTATTAATGCTGACAACATCGAACACTCTTTTTGCAACATTGATACTCCACTGCACATCGGACAATGTCAATAACTTTTAACAGACCTTTCTTGCTCTTTCATAGCTAGATTTAAAAAAAATATATATATATATATATATATATATATATATATATATATATATATATATATATTCCTTTGTCCTTCGGTGGTGATCTTCAGGTATAGATTTAGAAGCACTGTATTCCAACAACAAAATTTAACTTTAACGTTTAAATACAAGATTTACGTATTCTGGCTAAAATGATTCAAAACAAGTAAACCAGAAACTATAAAAAAAAACATACGTCCTCATAATGTACTTTCAGTAAGTAAATTAATATGAAATTATAAATCAATGACTATCATTCCTAGCGTTAATGAATTCGCTTATCCTACATCGATTATTTAAAGAGGGTTTTTTTTTTGTTACTAACCATTTTTACTAAATTCATTTTCTTGTAAATTTTTATGTAAAGAATTTTGAGATGGGAGCCATATCCCACTTCAAAAGACCTCCCTTTTAGAGAGTAAGCTTATATTTTCTTCTTATTCTTGTGATGTAGGATGGCATCCTGTTTATTTCCCCTTTATTCCTCAGATGAGTCATGTGTACTGTCTTTCCATCTCGTAGCAGGTCTTCCTCTTAATCTTTTTCCGTCTGGTCTGCTTTCTTGAGCCTTTTTTGCTAGGCGATTGTTTTCCATTCTATCAAAGTGTTCTTTCCAAAATTTTCTTCTGTCATTGGTAAATTTAGTTATGTCCTGAATTTGGCATTTGTCCCTAATTTCTGTATTGTGTATCTTATCTAATAAAGTTTTCCTCTGAATTGTTCTTAGCACCTTCATTTCACATGTGCTTAATATCTGTTTAGTTTTGTTTGTGTCTGCTCTCGTTTCTGCTGCATATGTTAAGATTGGTCTTAATATTGTTTTATAAATGCGCACTTTACTGTCTATCGCCATGTACTTGTTTCTCCAAATTATGTCTTTCATACAACCTGATATCTGCATTGCTCTGTTGGCTTGTTTCTTTACTTCATGAATTAGATTTCTAGTGTTTGTTATCAGAGTTCCTAGGTAGTTAAGTTCTGAAACTTGTTCAATTATTTCTGTTTCCACTTCTAACTTGCATCTTAATGGTTCTCTCGATACTGTTAAGCATTTAGTTTTTTGTGTATTTATTTCCATATTGTATATTTTTGCTGTTGTATTGAAACGATGTAATAGCCTTTGCAATCCATCTTCAGTTTCAGATATGAGTACGGCATCATCTGCATAGCATATTATATGAAATCTTGTGTTTCCCATTTTATAACCCCAATGTTTCGGCAAGTTCTCAATTATTTTGTCCATTATAAGATTGAATAGGAATGGGCTTAAAGAGTCACCCTGTCTAATACCTTGGGAAATTGTTATTTCTGCTGTTTGTTCTTTTACTTTAATTATTGTTTTACAGCCTGTGTTACATTCTATAATTGGTTTGACCATTTTTATGGGTACTTCTTTTTCTTGCAATATTTGTACAACGTCTTGCAATTTTACTCTATCGAACGCTTTTGTTAAATCCACGAAATTTTAAATTTCAATTTCAATTTAGAAAAAACAATAATATCAAGGCCTATTTTCTTATCTACATATAATATTGAAAACGCAAGAATAAAATATGAATTAGGCATAAAGTATGGTCAATACTGTACTGATATCAACGTTTTGATCTAATTGAGTAAAGAAACTCCGCTTCGTCAAAGTGTTACAAAATGTAACGTTTCGTACAATCTGTGATCATCAGTGAATTGAAATTTTAAACAAGATATATTGAGATGCTGTACGTCCGCTATGTAGTCAAATTGGTCCTGATGCTTTTCTCTTCAACTAGCCCTCTCCGATATCGAGAAAAGGAAAGTATATGATCTTATTATATTAACCTTTCTGTTATCTTCGGGTCTCTCTCTCTCTCTCTCTCTCTCTCTCTCTCTCTCTCTCTCTCTCTCTCTCTCGAAAAAGGGGAGGAACTAAATGTTTCCCTTTCGTACTTTATTTCCTTCTTTCTTTCATACTTTCTTTACAGAGAGGGATAAAGGGTGACGAAGAGAGAAATATATTCGTTTTATTCTCTGTTTACCTTAAAGCTTGCCAATAAACGAAACAGGAGCAATCTAGCTACACAAATGATTTGTGGTTTGTAGATGTAACTTACTTTTATTTTTATTTTAAGTCACTAATGATCTTTAGAAAATTATAGAAACGGAAAGGTATTTTAACATTTATATACTGACGGAGAGGAGTATTTTAATGCTCAATAAGTGTGTAAATGTAGTCCAATACAGCATCGTAGAGAGCTAATGCCAATACTTATCTCTTGCAATGTATTGAGAAGAAAAATGCATGTTCTACAAAAATGAATGGCTTACACAGACAGCAAAGACCAGCTTACATGCAAGAGAATGAGTGGATTTTCAATTTCCTGCCAAGGACTCTTCGTGCTTATACCTTCTATTTTCATAATTAGAGCGTGCTTAATAAAAGCGGAATATAATAAGAGCTCAGTTAATGGGTGGCTTCTAGCTGCAGGAATGTTTGCTGGGGGCATTAAGTGTGTGTCGGTATGCAATTCCTGAGACTCTGTAAGATGTGCAAGAAGAGTCCATAGTCCTCGTCCTCCCCTTACACAGAATGCCATTATGAGCATTTGTTTGAAATAGTAATCCCTGCATAAGCTGCTTCACGACCACGCACTCGCTGAATAGTCTGGTTCCAAATTTCGCCCAGCTCTATTCCAACAGACTGCTTGAAAAAGCAGTGCTTACTTACACGCTAGACATCTCACATAAAAATAAACTCTGTGTTATTGACTTCTCTTGCTTTCACGACGAACTATTAGGCCTATAAGATAGCGTTCTTACAACTTTCAGCAGACAGGTGGATACTTTCCACTTTTATCTCCACGTACCCGAACGCTAAAATCGAAAAGACGTTTCGTTAAATAGCTTTCTTTACAGCTTCTTTTAGCCCTAAAATGAACGTAACAAGTATTTTTATTTGCTTGGATGTTTTATTATGAGTATTCCAGGGCTGTCAGTTACATCATGGTATATAAATATGTTATAATCAGGGGCCGGATTCTGATGACCTAAATTGTTTGAAAAATGACCTATAAAATGTCCCTAAATTTTAAAGAAAATGACTTAATAATTATAAAAAAATGACCTAAAACTGATATTTTATTTATAAAAAAATATTATTTTTACACACAAAGTTATAGACTAGTTTGTACATAATTGTAAAAACTGTAAATAACTGCATGTTGTGAATGTTCTTTTCTCACGAAAATTTATACTGGCACTGAGGCACTGATGAGTCAAAATTGGGCATTTCCTTTTGTGTTCTGCCGGATTATGTTGTTGTTTATTGAGGGTAAACAGTAGTTTGCGCTCTGAAATCCAAGCAGGTGGCAGACTCTGGTGCCAAGTCAATCTAATAACAATAATAATATAATACAAAATTTTGGCGTTTCTTTGATTCTCATTTCCGACTGAGACATGACAACACTTTAACGCCGAATTTTTCCTTCTTGCATTAGGAAACAACACTTCAAAGACAGCACCGCTAGCGACGAAAAAAGTTAATACACTCAATGTAAATACATGAAAATGACTAAATAAGGAAGCAAATGACACGAAAGTGACAAAATAATGACCTAAAATTGAAATAAATGCCCTAATAATATAGAATGACAAAAAATGATCTAATAAAAATGGATTTCTGTAATCTGCAGGCCATGATTAGGATTTATCTACAAGTTGTAATGTCTATGCAGCATCAATAAAAATACCACATGTCATTAGAATCCGGGTCCTGGTTATAATAAATATAATAATAATAATAACATAAAAGGTGCGCACAAATGTGCATTGTTCATTCGTTAGCATAATTCACCAGCGATTTTTTTCCTTTTGGCATACACTAGTAGATGAAAACGCTCGTACTGTTTATTACATAGAGTACACACACATTCATTGTAAGGATCATGGAATTTCCCGTTCTTACACACTTTGCTGTGAAACCCATGAACCACCAATCTGATTATGACATGTCTCAGTTCTTTCAGAGAGTTTTTTCAGAATTGTGTCGTCACGGTTTAAGTTAGCAAAAATCCCTCCCAGATGTTGTTATAGATTATTCATATATTTCAATGAATTAAGAGCCTATTTTGTTCAATGAAGGGCTAAGGTTTCTTAAAAGAGCTTGGCAGATTCAGATACACTGTGGTCAAATCCACATGATGTTGTTCACTATTATTATTACTATTTATTACAAATGTTAATTTTTATTACAATATTTAGTTCACAAATTTGCAGTCCAAGCACACAATGGTTTACATATAAGAGTTTATCCTTTGAGTAAACACAGCCACACTATGTTTACGTTAACATAATCGCTTCAACATTGCAATGAATTGTATTCTCCTATAAGTTTCCTTCTATTTCCCATGACTAGGTGACATGCAGACCTTTCCATCCCCTTCGGATCCTCGCTAATCTGCACCAAAGAATTCTAGTAATTTTCTTTCAAACAATCGGCCCACCGTGTACCAGGTCTACCTCTGTACCTTTTGCCAGTGCGAAGGTCTCACATAGCTGAGATAGGCGCTCATCTGCTGCTCTGCAGCCTCGCCAGGTGGCATCCCTATGACGGTAATAGCAAGAAGAGATTCCTTCCCAAGTCCCTCCAAATTAAGACCAAATGCATAGAAATTTTTGTCGGAAATTCAAATAGTAATTGCAAGAAAACCTATATAGGTGATTTCCTCACAATCGCTTTCACTCAAAATGCGTATATACGTATTATTGGCATAAGATATTATACCGGTGTAACTGAACTACATGCCTCAGCAAGATGGTATAAAATCATATTTTAAATATTTGATTTCTCGCGAATTTTGCTTAATTTTCGTGTGTGATTCTGGATTCTGAATGTAAGAAATATGAATATAGGAAATCATACGAGTTAATACTTTATCTGTAGCTAATAATTCATTACTTTGTTCTAAGTAACTCGGGAAATCATCTAAGAAAACACACAATAAGAGAATCATGCGATGGCTGAACGCAAGTAATAGCTTCTTGAACCATTGAATAGTAGTTACTAACTGCTATAAAAAATATACAACTGTTAATGCTCGTTCCTGTAATTGGTCTTGGAACAGTTCGACTCCAATTTCTGTCAATAAAAATTACAGCGAAACTTGTATTATGTACAAAGTGTGAATTTCATTCAATTTAGCACTGAGTGTTAAATAGGAAAAAACAGATGAAACTTTATGCTTCCCCGATCATTATCTCCATTTTAAGGGAAATGGATTAAGATTTCTTTTATGTAGTTCGTCTGAATCTTTAAATCATAGTTTTCTGATGATTACATGATATCAGATTATTTATTTTGAACATTGACTGCACATAATGGAATGAAATGGTTGAAGGTACCAAATGAGTGAATTACACGTGCGTGACTTTACAACGGACATGAATAAGTAAAAGAACCATGGACGGGTTTCATATAAGTAGGTGCTCTTTAGGTTAACATGAAGACATTGCCAGAGATAACAGCACTGAATATTCGAAGGATCTATGATACTTTCAGTATCTTAATAGTTTATAAAGACTTCGGAAATCTTAATTGTGGGTTGAATATGCACTACTGAGAAATATTTTTCGATAATAACGAAACACACTCGTCCTAAAATTAAGTTATGCTCTTCGATCAATTTTGGATTTAAACTATATTTTAAATTTACTCTCTGCCCTATAGATAAACAAATACAGAGATCGGAAATACAGAAGAGTTAACTCATTTGAAAGAACATTTACCGGTAAATATAGCAAGGAAATTAATAGAACTATAGATTATATGCATGTGTTTTAATCCTCTCTATGCTAACAATCATAATAGGGTAATTACTAAAATTTAATTGCAAATATATTCATGATTTTTTTAGCTTTTTTAAAGTAAAACAAACAATGTGAGTCATAGCAGTGTAAAATATGTGAAACAGTGTGTGCCTAACAGCATTGCATCCCCACAGCTCTAAATAAAACAAACGAGACAGAGCAAAGCTTGGTGCGTTTTGTACACACAAGTATAAACCATTCTGTAAATGAAGCCACCGCAAGCCAAAGAACTTGGTCATTATGCATCAAACTCCCGCTGTTACTGCTAGCTGCCATGATTAAATATTCCAGCTCGAATTAAAATGTTTTGGTAAAAATTGGATTTCTGTCGATTTATTCCTTTCATTTTAGAGTTTCGTGACATAAACAGGCAGAAATGGCAAACCAAATGCAAAGAATACATCTATGTAAACTGGTAAAAGGATACCACTACAATTCCAAATAGTTTTCTCCTTATACCCTCTATTATTAATCAAATACAACACACTGTACCCTTAAGGAGTTGGGCCTAATTTATTGCGACAGCTTTTACATTAAGGTAACATTAAAATTAAGCACTAGGCCTATATATATGGGAGGCCAATGAACATATGTTCAAATAATTAAAATCAATATATGTACAAATTAAGAAACAATAAGACGAAGTAAACCACTTTGTAGGTCTATATTGTCAATAGCTAAAAGATAAAATTATAATAAAATAATTGGGCCTTATAGGCTAATATTAGAGGGTATAAGGATAAAACTATTTGGAATAAATTCCCCCTCTTTGGCCACCAGTAGCATTACAAGACGCACTACATTTTGGAAAATATATGTTTTTGAAGTGAATTGGCCATGAGAAGTCAACTTTCTTTATATGGCCGTTAATTCGATTACAAATGATATTAAATAATTTTTAAAGTTTTTCAAGACAAAACTCAGGGAAAGAATAATTTCCCCTCAACAGTAACCAATATACTAAATTAAAAATATAGTCTTCTGAGTCCTACATTTCTTATGAGTTATGAGGTTCTTAATGAACAAAAATGTCATCCCAAAGTAAAATGAAAATGCAATTTTTATTTATACATTTAAAAAGCAACGTTATCTCCGCTTAAAGTAAGAAAAAATAAAAGTTTATGGAATATTTACCCTACCAAAATTTACAGAGAATTAAAGTTACGTATAAAATGTGTTAAGCAACCTTTGATAAAGAAAATGTATTCAAAGCGTTATTAGTATGCATTTTGGAATCCCTTTTAGCTCTAATTAAAAATAGGCCTACCTTCTATTTGATATGTCTATTTGATAGTCGTGTAATCAATGATTTAAAGCGGGGTTAAGTTATGTTATTCAAAGTCTGCGTTGGATAAAAACGATTGCTAAATTCCATCCATAACATTCTTTAATACTGTACAGCTGTTAGTATGCAATTATGCACATAAGGCAAATGGTTCATAAACATACTTTTAATATTGTAAATTGTAGCACCAGTAAATGTCAGTGTGTAAGTATCCACCTCACCCAAAATAAAGCAAAATAATGTGGAAGGAGGGGAAATATTCAAAACTTAATAGTGGATGAAAAGAATGGGGAAGTGAAAGAGGATGGACTGAGAAATAGAGCATTCACCATGTCCTTCCGTGTTCAATGCCTCAGTAAAGGCAAGTAAGTTACAAGAATAATTGTCTGTGACAAAAGAAATTATTAAGAGTAATAGTTTAGAAGAAAGTGTGAGCAATCTATCAAAAATTTGTTCACAGGTCAGTAATTAGGTAGATTTCGAAGAAAAATCTACCTATTGCAATCGATACCATGTCATGACTTTCGAAAAATTATTTCATATCTTTACGTTTCATGCCTCCCTAAGTACGAAACCACAGCATGTTAAAAAATAAATAAATAAATAAATAAAATTTGTGATATTTATATAGGCCTATCTTTACACGCTAGCGGCCGTAATTTTGAAGATATTTGAACCAAATTTTATTATGTTACATCTAGGCCCAATAGTTCGGACAAGTTCGTTAATGAGCAAAATTGGCCCAAGGGGGTGGTCGGGGGAGGGGGTTGAAATTTTAAAACATTTATATCTCGGCCCCTATGAAGTATAGAGGGAATCTTTGTTTGAATAAATTATAGTACTCCCTATGGAGTTCACAGTGACACCAACGATTCGGGGGTTTTGGGGGTATGAGTGGGGGTGGGGGGATGGAAATTCGATTTTTTAAAACTACGTATTGTGGGGTATCGTTGAAAAGCTCTTGATGAGTACTCTACAAATCAACAACTAGTTCCTTGATAGTTGTCATATAAGGCGAGATATGATATTTTGAAAAAGTGCTCTTTCCTCTTTTTTGCAGTTATTATTGCGGATTTGTCATGCCAAGGCTAAAGAAGAAGAGTGTTACGCAGCGACAGTAAGTCAAACCAAAAGCAATTCGAAATCTACCTCAGCCTGTAGGCTTGCAAAAGGGATTGTTTTCTTTCCATATACGTCTCAAGTTAAACGATTTGCAACACATATACTAAATATGTAATAGAAAATGCATTAAACTTTCATTAGAAGTTAGAATCTTCATCTTTCTTCAAAATGGAGATTGCCGAGTTCGCTAATAGACCCCTCATATGTGAGCTGAATTGATAGAAAACCAAAATAAGATAGGGGAAAAATATTTGTCATTCATATGAGGTTCTTCAAGCAGTCCTTCCAATAAATTTCTTGTTGACACGATAATAAAAAAATATAATGAGAATAAAAGATTCACGGTACACCCGCATAGAATTCTACTGGTAGTTTATTAGTATAACGATTATGAAGCTAAACATTTCATATAAGACGAATATTAAAGCATTCTAGTTACAGATCATCGTGAACTTGACATATTAGCATTGTCTTCCGTTTACTCGTGTGTTGAATTAGCATTCAAAATGCTTCGGTACTTAAAGCCCAATTTGTAATTCCAAAGCACCAGTTACTGGGAAAGGAAATTTATTGACTCTCTGGCCTATTATAGAGAAGCTCCATGAATAGCCAGTCTCATTACAATTCTAGCAGTATTTGTAATGGAAATTATCAACAGACTACCACTAAATGCTCCATGCCGATTCTAAACTCCTGTCGTGATGAGCTGATCAGGATTCAGGGTCGAGCCTCGCCTTACAACTTGGTGCAACTCAAACCATTACGCAACGAAGAGAGTGCATATCAACTGGTGCCAGCAGAGGCGCTGACTTGGAAATATTTCTGGGGGGGGGGGGGCAAGAACTGGATTTTCAGTAGCTACATGATAAAATCTTAAGTCTTGGGGGGGGGGGGGGCAGAAAGTACCTTGCCCCCCCCCCCAAGTCGGCGCTTATGGGTGCCAGTAATATTTTCCTCTGTTAAACACTTGACAGTCTGATCCAAATGCAATGTTGCCTAACATTTTTAGAGATCACAAGTCTCTCAAATAAACTGTCTGACGTCTACAGTTCTATAAGTTAGTCCAATACTGTTACGTTCAAGCTAGACCACGGAGGATTCTTTCCAACTTGTATGAATATACTAGGACGACCTTCTGGTGCAAACTATATTTATACCATAAGAAGTATGGAAATACGCTTGTAATTTCTTCAGAAGCCATTCAGAAGGTGTTTTAGAATACCGGTCCACTATTGACTAATGACAACCACACTATTTAGTAATATGTATCCCTTTTGCTGCATAGGTACAGCACAGCTGCTTTCACCTAAAAAAGTCAATTTTATATATTTTTTAATCTGACAGGAAACACACGAATTTCTCTAACCTTTTCAGTTCAACACGGAGTAACCGACAAAGCAAACTTAAGCCTGAGTTTATGGATGAAAATGACTTGAGCAGTTTTCGTGAAAATACAAATTCTTCATGTAAAGCTTGAACTATCCTTGAAAATGACTTAATTTAAACTTAAAATTTTATTTTTATAAGGTTTTTTTTTCGATCCCCATTCTTCACAAAGACAGATATGTTTACGAAAATTGCATTAAATTATTCAGAGAAGCCTCAAAACAAACATTATTGCTGAAAACTCGACAGAAGATTTCAAGATCGAACAAAATACTTTCTCAACACATAGGCCTATTATAGAAAGAGGAAGGATAGTATTACAGTAAGCCAAGTAGGTTCCAAAACGGCTAAAATATAAATGTAAAATAAAAACTAAATAAAGCAAAACTTCTTATGACAAACACAAAGAGAAATATTATAGGAATTAAATTAGTATTATTACAATTAAATTATTATACTATTAGAATTAAATAAGGGCCAGCTGTCATTTCCTTGGACGTCTAATTTCGAGAACTGTACCACGTATCTAGTAATTAGATGATTATCATAACACAAACAAATCGTTCAAGTTTTTACAATAAATGATTAGTTGATTACTACTAAATATATACCAAATACCAAACAGACTTTTCTAGTATCAAAATAGCAGTACAAAATAGCCTCTTTCTTTCCGTCTATCCTTCTTCCTTTCTGTCTTCCTTTCTTTTTTCTTCCTGCTATTTTACCTCCTTCTTCATAGGTCTTACATGTCAATGATTGTGAGAAAAGGGTTCAATCTATAGACCACTATACTGAAAATCATTGAGGGACCCCTAAAATGTGATCACTTTGGCGCAAGCCCTCTCGTGAGACAATATACAAATTTCCATACACTACATAGGGAACGTTTAGCGTGGATATTAAGTAAATTCCAACCCGGCATTCGCCTAAGTGAGTGGAGAATAACCAAACATATAGTGTAGTTTATTTCGTATATAGCTTAATTGTTTTTCCCTTCATAATAAAAAAAACTACAAATGTTTTTTAGATGTCTACCTCAACAGCATATTATGAGATACTTTTACTTCTATGCTTTTAAAATTTCTCTCCTACCCTTTAGTAAATGCAATTAAGAAATGCGGAAAGTAACCGATAGAAAGATTTTCATTAATTCCTGTACAAAAGCATTTATTAGTCATTAATTTATACAATCATTTTTATCAAATTAAAAAAGAAGAGTATTTGATTTATATTTAACTAAGAATCCAATCAAAAGATAATTTAATTCGTGTATAATTTCCTTTCGTATATTGGTTTCCTTCTATACGAAACTCAGTAATTCAGATTTCAATTATTTATTGTATCTCAATTTTCAATTTATTTAGAACATCATCCACTCCTATATGGATGTTTAATTTACCGTGAAGTAGAGTTTACTTTTGCCACGGAAGAATTAAAGAATCAAGTATAGCAAAACCGGTTAAAATAATAGAGGAGGGTAGGGAGAATAGCCTAGAAGACCTTCATCGCCATTTAAATATGAGCACAGAAAATAATATAAATAAGAAACCATGTGAAATAAATAAAGATACGGATAGAAACTATTAAAGAAAGGGCGAATTAAAAAACAAATATCATATGATCATAGAATTTTCAAAAAACAGCAATAAATCTTTCGCAAAGAAATGAGCGTTATAAACTGAACATCTCAGCAATTACTTTCATGAATGCAATACCCTACCAAATTTTTGAAGTAGGTACTTCATAGGCCTAATAAAAACTGTTTCAAGTAAGTTGCATGTTTAATGTTTTAGTTACCGGTTATAAACTGATACGAGCATAAACGTTGATCTAAAAAGCAAGTAAATTATCTACGAAAAAAGAGGGAAAGTGCCTTTATCTTCAGGGTTGTCAAGTATTTGCAGCATCCTTTTGAAAGTAGTGACTACATAGTTTATAAGGTCGGTTCGTGCCTAATCTTTTTAAATGACGCTTTATTTACACTCCTTTGAATGTCGAGGTCATATCAGGAGTTCAGGTTCTGTGTGCATACTAGTAGACCATGTAACTATTGGGGTGCAACTGTTTTTTCTAGTGTTGGAGTGCCTATGGCGTCAGTTAACTTCCACTATATTCGATTTTTAATTAATATGATTCAGGATGAAATAACCGCGAAGAGTCAAGATAAGTAGATCCAATTCGTCATTTGCCTTCATGGCTGAGGTAATCGTGAAAACCCCCAAATTAAATTGGCCGGCCATGGGGTTTTAACCCGGGACCTCCTGAATGAGAGTCCAAGACGCTACTATCTCGGCTACCTGGCTCTGTAACACCAACTTGTTAAAAATTTTAATAACAATATGTGTCGGAGATGCGTTAAATATTATGCATAATAAATAAGTTGACGAAGACTATGAAATTTACAACTTTTCTTGAACAAAGTATAGTCCAGTTATCCACTGCATGGCCAGGCGGCATCCTTTCGTTAGGAGGAAAAGTTTGCCGACAGCTCAACCCATGTTCTGTATTTTTACCGCACCAATCAGCTAGTTACCTCAGCCAATCAAAATTTAAGAATGTCCTTCGACGGCTATGACAGCTACTCGTCAACTCCGCGTGGAGTGAAACGCGAGGTTGCAAGATCACTGATACAGTAAACGATAACACATGTGAATTTATAAAAGCGAATGAAGAACTAAGGTCAGTGATAATAAAATCAGGCAAACTGATGTAACCAAGTGCCAGAATGCATTTGTTTATTCAGTGATCATTGTTGTAATCGATTTCCGAGTTAACCTCCAGATCGGGAAAATGTCTGTCCCTCTGTTTGTTTGTCTGCCTGTCCGTCCGTCCGTGTGTCTGCACGCGCAATAACTCAAATACGCTTTATCGGTTTTTCATGAAACTTGGTATACACATTTAAAACGTCCATGGGAAGAAGCCTATTGACATGGGACCATAGAGGTTAACCTGTACCGGAGTAGTGCCCAATTTAGTGCCTGTTTTATGGTAATATATTAGAAAGAATTTATCAAATGCAAATCAGTTCTCATGGCAGCATATTGTTTTACAGTGTTCATATACGGCTTTGGAAGTTGCAATACAGGTAAGTTTGACAAATAACACTCTCCATACATTCCTTCACAAATGCTTATAAATCTGCAGACCTTTGTTTCTCCGTAAGCCCTGCTTAATGAATCGGTGTGGAGATTAAATCGGAAATCGATTACAAAAATAACTTATTTCATGCATATTATAATTGCAATCATCACTGATTAAAGAAAACCATTCTGGCACATGCTTACATCAGTTTACTTGATTTTATTTTTCCCATCTTGGTTGCCGAGTAATCCGAACTGCCGGGATATCGAGTGCCGAGTCTATTAATTTTCAATCCAAAGCATTACATCACCTAACTAGCGTTGTAAATGCATCTTAATTAATAACATTATTCTCGTCACACATGGTAGTGCATGCCCGTTTAACACCACTATTTTATACTTTGTAAGTTTATTTATAACGGCCACTTACGTAATGTTCCATAGGGCACAGTAGGCCACGAACCGTATACAAATTAGTAGCAATAAAAGGGGTGACTTAATGTCTGAATACTCGGAATGTAGAGAGGGAATATTAAAATGGCGAAGATGCTAAGATGACAGTCAAATAACTATACATTCTAGGTTAAACTCAGAGGTTACCTAAAGACTGAGCTAATGAATTTATGTTCTGATAGCACTGTTCTGTACCTTGTTATAATTACTCCAATAAGTTTGTGTATATAGTAATACGAAATTATTCCATTAATATTACTATTCTAGGATATAGATAAAAATCAAAATTGGCAGAATGATTTAATATTGATGCGACATTGCTGTAAACGCTGATCAGCAGTTCTAGGATTTCTATGTAAATGCATATTTGTTTTTTTAGCCTACAAACATTCCTAGGATTGCTGATCAGCATTATATACTTTTACAAAGTCATTCTATCCCACGTTTTGATCAATGATTCTGTTCTGGAAGTGGATTGCAAAGGCAGAGCATCTTCTAAACGATAAAAAATTAAGCTTATATAGAGTAATATTATGGTTGAAAATTTTGACTCTTGCCGTAATTTAGGTGTCACCTACAAAGCTGTTTAACAACGAAGCTAATTCATTACACTAAAATAAAAGAACTTCCACATTCATCAACCTACTTCTTTATATTAAGGTGTACAATGTTGATAGAAACTCTACAAAAATTTACAAACTGTTTGGTTAAGAACCTTAGTTGTTGGAACCGTATATGAAAACTGAAGATTTGTCTCAATATCATTTTTCTTAAATTCTTATAACCACTCCATCCTCCTCTATCCTGAGCTGGTTACACCTTCGCTGCTCTATCATGGGCTACTACCTTCTCCGCTGCTCTACCATGAGTTGCTATCTCTTCCGCTGCTCTACCATGAGCTGCTATCTCCTCCGCTGCTCTAATATGAGCTGCTATCTCCACCGCTGCTCTATTATGAGCTGCTATCTCCTCCGCTGCTCTATCATAAGCTGCTATCTCCTCCGCTGCTGTAGGATGAGCTGTTATCACCTCCGCTGCTCTACCATGAGCTGCTATCTACTCCGCTGCTCGATCATGAGCTGCTATCTCCTATACTGCTGTAAAATGAGCTGTTATCACCTCCGCTGCTGTAAAATGAGATGTTATCACCTCCGCTGCTTTTTCATGAGCTGCTATCTCTTCCGCTGCTCTATCATGAGCTGCATCTCTTCCGCTGCTCTATCATGAGCTGCTATCTCTTCCGCTGCTCTATCATGAGCTGCTATCTCTTCCGCTGCTCTATCATGAGCTGCATCTATTCCGCTGGTCTATCATAAGCTTCTATCTCCTCCCCTGCTGTATCATAAGCTGCTACCTCCACCGCTGATCTATCATGAACTGATACTTCCGCTGCTCTACCATGAGCTGCTATCTCCTCCGCTACTCTATCATGAGCTGCTATCTCCTCCGCTGCTCTATTATGAGCTGCTATCTCCTCCGCTGCTCTATCATGAGCTGTTATCTCCTCCGCTGCTGTAGGATGAGCTGTTATCACCTCCGCTGCTCTACCATGAGCTGCTATCTCCTCCGCTGCTCTACCATGAGCTGCTATCTCCTCCGCTACTCTATCATGAGCTGCTATCTCCTCCGCTGCTCTATTATGAGCTGCTATCTCCTCCGCTGCTCTATCATGAGCTGTTATCTCCTCCGCTGCTGTAGGATGAGCTGTTATCACCTCCGCTGCTCTACCATGAGCTGCTATCTCCTCCGCTGCTCTATTATGAGCTGCTATCTCCTCCGCTGCTCTATCATGAGCTGCTATCTCCTCCGCTGCTGTAAAATGAGCTGTTATCACCTCCGCTGCTCTTTCATGAGCTGCTATCTCTTCCGCTGCTCTATCATGAGCTGCATCTATTCCGCTGGTCTATCATGAGCTGCTACCTCCTCCGTTGCTCTGAGATGGTAAATCCTGCGCTTGCTCTATCATGAGCTGCTATCTCCTCCGCTGCTGTATCATGAGCTGCTACCTCCACCGCTGCTCTATCATGAACTGATACTTCCGCTGTTCTTCCATGAGCTGATATCTCATCCGCTGCCCTTTATGAGCTGCTATCTCCTCCGCTGTTCTATCATGAGCTGCTATCTCCTATACTGCTGTAAAATGAGCTGTTAACACCTCGGCTGCTGTAAAATGAGATGTTATCACCTCCGCTGCTTTTTCATGAGCTGCTATCTCTTCCGCTGCTCTATCATGAGCTGCTATCTCTTCCGCTGCTCTATCATGAGCTGCATCTATTCCGCTGGTCTATCATGAGCTGTTACCTTCTCCGCTGCTCTATCATGAGCTGCTATCTCCTCCCCTGCTGTATCATAAGCTGCTACCTCCACTGCTGATCTATCATGAACTGATACTTCCGCTGATCTACCATGAGCTGCTATCTCCTCCGCTACTCTATCATGAGCTGCTATCTCCTCCGCTGCTCTATTATGAGCTGCTATCTCCTCCGCTGCTCTATCATGAGCTGCTATCTCCTCCGCTGCTGTAAAATGAGCTGTTATCACCTCCGCTGCTCTTTCATGAGCTGCTATCTCTTCCGCTGCTCTATCATGAGCTGCATCTATTCCGCTGGTCTATCATGACCTGCTACCTCCTCCGTTGCTCTGAGATGGTAAATCCTCCGCTGCTCTATCATGAGCTGCTATCTCCTCCGCTGCTGAATCATGAGCTGCTACCTCCACCGCTGCTCTATCATGAGCTGCTACCTCCACCGCTGCTCTATCATGAACTGATACTTCCGCTGCTCTTCCATGAGCTGCTATCTCCTCCGCTGCCCTATTATGAGCTGCTATCTCCTCCGCTGCCCTATCATGAGCTGCTATCTCCTCCGCTGCTCTATCATGAGCTGCTATCTCCTCCGCTGCTCTATCATGAGCTGCTATCTCCTCCGTTGCTCTATCATGAGCTGCTATCTCCTCCGCTGCTCTATCATGAGCTGCTATCTCCTCCGCTGCTGTAAAATGAGCTGTTATCACCTCCTCTGCTCTTTCAGGAGCTGCTATCTCTTCCGTTGCTCTATCATGAGCGGCTATCTCTTCCGCTGCTCTATCATGAGCTGCTATCTCTTCTGCTGGTCTATCATGAGCTGCTACCTCATCCGCTGCTCTGAGCTGCTAAATCCTCCGCTGCTCTACCATGAGCTGCTATCTCCTCCGGTGCTCTATCATGAGCTGCTATCTCCTCCGCTGCTCTATCATGAGCTGCTATCTCCTCCGCTGCTCTATCATGAGCTGCTATCTCCTCCGCTGCTCTTCCATGAGCTGCTATCTCCTCCGCTGTTTTAAAATTAGCTGTTATCACCACCGCTGCTCTTTCAGGAGCTGCTATCTCTCCGTTGCTCTATCATGAGCTGCTATCTCTTCCGCTGCTCTATCATGAGCTGCATCTCCTCCGCTGGTCTATCTTGAGCTGCTACCTCATCCGCTGCTCTGAGATGCTAAATCCTCCGCTGCTCTACCATGAGCTGCTATCTCCTCCGCTGCTCTATCATGAGCTGCTATCTCCTCCGCTGCTGTATCATGAGCTGCTACCTCCACCGCTGCTCTATCATGAACTGATAATTCCGCTTCTCTACCATGAGCTGCAATCTCCTCCACTGCCCTACTATGAGCTGCTATCTCCTCCGCTGCTCTATCATGAGCTGCTATCTCCTCCGCTGCTCTATCATGAGCTGCTATCTCCTCCGCTGCTGTAAAATGGGCTGTTATCGCCTCCGCTGCTCTTTCAGGAGCTGCTATATCTTCCGTTGCTCTATCATTAGCTGCTATCTCTTCCGCTGCTCTATCATGAGCTGCATCTCCTCCGCTGGTCTATCATGAGCTGCTACCTCATCCGCTGCTCTGAGATGCTAAATCCTCCGCTGCTCTACCATGAGCTGCTATCTCCTCCGCTGCTCTATTATGAGCTGCTATCTCCTCCGCTGCTCTATCATGAGCTGATATCTCCTCCGGTGCTGTAAAATGAGATGTTATCACCTCCGATGCTCTTTCATGAGCTGCTAACTCTTCCGCTGCTCTATCATGAGTTGCATCTATTCCGCTGGTCTATCATGAGCTGCTACCTCCTCCGCTGCTCTGAGATGCTAAATCCTCCGCTGCTCTATCATGAGCTGCTATCTCCTCCGCTGCTGTGTCATGAGCTGCTACCTCCAACCCTGCTCTATCATGAACTGATACTTCCGCTGCTCTACCATGAGCTGCTATCTCCTCCGCTGTTCTATCATGAGCTGCTATCTCTCCCGCTGCTCTATTATGAGCTGCTATCTCCTCCGCTGCTCTATCATGAGCTGCTATCTCCTCCGCTGCTGTAGGATGAGCTGTTATCACCTCCGCTGCTCTATCATGAGCTGCTATCTCTTCCGCTGCTCTATCATGAGCTGCTATCTCCTCCGCTGCTCTATCATGAGCTGCTATCTACTCCGCTGCTGTAAAATGAGCTGTTATCACATCCGCTGCTCTATCATGAGCTGCCATCTCTTCCGCTGCTCTATCATGAGCTGCATCTCCTCCCCTGCTCTATCATGAGCTGCTATCTCCTCCGCTGCTGTACAACGAGCTGTTATCACCTCCGCTGCTCTATCATGAGCTGCTATCTCTTCCGCTGCTCTGTAGATGCTAAACTAGATTCTGTTTTCGACAATTCAGAACAAAACACTCAGAATATTCGAGAACAAGGTAGACCTACAGAGAAAATTTTTCAGACAATAACGAGATGAATGGAAATGGAATGAAGGACACATTTAGTTATGAAATTCAACTTCTATATAGCCTAACACCTAATAATCATGTAGACATGGTTGGGCAGAACTCGTAGCTCGAAGAACACAGTTTCGTGCAAGTTATTGAGGACCTATACATAGAGGGGAGAATTACCTAATATATTCAAAAGACCCGCCACAGGGAGATCGGAAAGAGACAAGTAGCTTAAGCAGAAGAAACTAGGACGATGAATATATTTTTGTTGAAAGTTTTTTATTGTTCTACCGAAGGAATAAGCTGTAAAAATCTACATCCCATGTTTTTGGCTAAAGCCATGCTTTGCATACTCGATACATAAATAGCTATTCACCTCTTCTTAGAATTCTTGAAAGTCTGTAAAAGGGCCTATATAATATTTATAATTGAGTAATATGGTATCATATTTGTCAATATTAGCAAATAATGTGCTTGCAATAAATCTGTGATATGTGACTTAGTTTCAGGTGAGTGAAATTGATGGTGGATTATGTCGTTGAGATTAACCCGAATCAACAGTTCTAAAATGTATTAAAACGAACTCTTCTTAAAGTACTCATATCAAGTATTGAGAAATCTCTCCAGGGTATTGAATCGCAGAAATATATACTTCCTTAGTTTAAATCAATGATAACTGAAGATATAAAGATATCTCTGCAATATGAAGGAAAGTCAATTTACCTGGGTTATGCTGCGCGCCTAAATAAAATCAATGCATATACACTTACCTTGAACACTCGTATATTGTATAGCCAATTGCGTAAAGCCAAATTTGTGCCTGCCTGTAGAGGTTTCTGTAGTATCATTAATATAAGTCGTGAACAAAGTTTCAAATGTTTTTACTTACCATGTTATGGCATAGTGCTTCAAAAATAAGTTCTAAAACGATTAAATTACTTATGCATAAAAAATAACACAAATAAAAACAATTAACAACATTTAATGTTAAAGAAATTATTCTTCTATCTTATAAGAATTTCTAGTAAAGCAGGTAATTTCATCACTGTCATTCCGTGAACACTAGCCTCGATAAGAAAACATATTTTGGTAATCCTTGGTCGCTGAAAAGCGTTGTCCACTCCATCCCATAATATGTTGGGAGCCATGCACCAGAAAATCAAAGCCTTGCTGCACAAGTGCATACTAGGTGGCAGGACGGCTAGAAGTTCCCAATATCGCTGCACGGCACGCAATAAAATTTGTATTTCACAAATATTAACGTCTGTCTAAAACATATTATATGTTACACATGGTAAAATGGTTTTAGTTTGCTCGTAGGATCTCTACACACGCTCTTAGGCTCGTTTCGCGAACATAGAAAATCTCGTTTTCGCCACTTGTTTCATAAATAACTATTGTTAACTCATTTTTTCATTATCTCTAATCCTAATATACCTTCGGGCGAAATAGGGTTTAATCCAATTTTGGATATTCAATAAAAATACGGTACATGGTCTAATCTAATTTCATTAAAGCTAATTATTTGCTGATCACCATATAGACCGCCATCAAGTTTCAGCCCTTGCCTGCACCACGTGACCCAACGATTCCCTCCCCCTGAGCAGTCGATTCTGTGAACACACATTATTTCATTGCGCCATTTTAGGTTAATTTTGTGTGAACTTCTTAGCGATTTTATTTATATTTACAATACTCCAATACTCCAAGTAACAGATGGATTCTCCAAACATTCTCATAGTCTCAAACGCATATATCTTTGTGCTCAGACTCTGATTTTCAGTATATTTGTTTGCAAGGATGTTATAAACCGAACAAGGTTTCCTTTCTTGAACTTATTCCTTCTGGATTGCATCAGTTTACAAATAAGTGAGTCGGCGTTGGTACAGTCAGTATCGTGCTGGCTTTCTGTGCGCAAGATTGAGAGTTCGATCCCGGACCAGGTCTACTACATTTATATATGCAGGTTGATGTTATCTTTGTTCGCTCGTATCAACATTTTCTCTACGCTAAGGACCTGATCAAACTCTTCCGCGGCCGGCGTGTTATACGAGGAACTCTGTGTACCTCTGCTGTAGACTATCAATAAATGACTTGTTAATTTAAACGTATCTACAGTACAACATGAGACGCGCTACTAGGCCTTTAACTTCATAAAAAACGTTGTGCTAAAATTACATAAGCACTAATTCCATTAGGCAACATTCCAAAATACGGTTTGTAATAATGTTATAGGTTATAAAAGTCAGAAGTTCTTAAACCATTATCTCCTACATGGTTATAATGGGCTCTTTAATATTAAATGAAGCAATATTTTTTATTAAAATTATACGCTTTGTCTTCTAATTTGGGTGTTTCACGCAAGAAATACGCTTCCCAGATTATAAATAAAATTATTTAAAAACCCACATCAATACAGAATACAGTACTCATGCCGAAGTTATAAAAGAAACCAGGATAAAAACCACAGGCTATAAATACCTGAATTCGAAGCCTAGCGAGTGTGGTTTCGGAAGTTGAAGTCTTCGGAGATTCCATTTTATATGCTTTTGAGAAACAGAAATGTTTCTCAAATCACTACTAATTTTGATCCACGCCGAAAATGAAGAACGATCTCTTAGCAACAAAATTCTTTGATGGCGTACAAGAATTTAGTAATATCTTGGCAACATGTACATAACTTATTTTTAAAAATGTATTTCTCTATGTGGGAAAAAAAAGCGCCATAATCTATAAAAATTGGCACTAAATTGGGCATTACTCCGGTACCGGTGAACCGATTTGGTTCAATGTCAATATGGTTCTTCCCATGGACATTATAAATGTGTTTTCCAAGTTTCATGAAAATCCGAAAAAGCGTATTTGAGTTATGGTGCGTACAGACGCACGGACGGACAGACGGACAGACAGACAGACAGACAGACGGACAGACAGACAGACAGACGGACAGACGGACAGACGGACAGATTTTTCGTCCCCCACACAATCTCATAAGTACCATACTGGCACTTAATAATGAGAGAATAACATTGCAACGTTGCTTTTGTTTTGGAAAGCGGAAACCAAGAACGATTTAATCAGATCAATTAACATAAAGAAACACCGACTTGATGGTTTATTCTTTTGAAGCCGCCATGCAATGAATAACTGGACTATTAATATATTGTATGGATAGACGCTGCTTGTAGTCAGAATCACTAATCTAACATCCGTTTATTATTGTTATTATTATTATTATTATTATTATTATTATTATTATTATTATTACTATCCTGCCGTCTCCCTGTGGTAGATGATGCAGCGGTCGGGTGGTGGCCAAGTCCCTTGAGGGATGTAGCGCCACGGAGTTTTTATTATTACTATGCCTATTATTGCAAGTAATGCATAGAATTATAAAACAATGTTATTACTTGTAATGACTGAATTTTTAAGGTCATAACCAATTGGCCCTAGAATGAAAATTCATGTTCAGCGTTAGATTTAATATATTATTATGCTTCGTTCTGGGTTATGGATACGAAGTTAAGTTGAATAGTTTCGTATTTAAGGTTGTGAAATACAATTCATGGGTACTGAATAAACTGTAATGAACGTAGCTATTAGGCCTATGCTGCCACCCGTACAATGTATATACTCTTATATGTGTGTGTGTATATATATGTATATATACATATATATATATATATATGTATATATATGTATATATATGTATATACATATATATATATATATGTATATATATATGTATATATATATATGTATATATGTATATATATGTATATATATATATATATATATATGTATATATATGTATATATACATATATATATATATGTATATACATATATATATATATATATGTATACACAGAGAGAGAGAGAGAGAGAGAGAGAGAGAGAGAGAGAAAGAGAGAGAGAAAGAGAGAGATAGAGAAAATGCAGTTTGGCATGGCTATTTCGCTGTTCATATGTTAATTTATAACTCTTCTGTCTTTATAAGACTACTGATACATATAATGATATAATGTACCGGGAAGTTTACAAGACAGTCTGGGGATTGTCTCCGACGCGGTTCAATATACCGTTATCCTCAACCCGTTCACATATAGATATGCTACAGTTGACTGAATCTAATTCATATAATGGACCTCAAATTATAATTAAAAGAGTCAAGTATAAGATGAAAAGGGAGATAAATCATTACTTCTCCCATGCTGGTAAGGGTCGGGCCCGCTACCGGATTGCCTTCTCATTTAGCTTTCCCCAGTTTATACGGCTCGGCGTCCTTGCATTGTTTTTCAAGGCTCTGTGAACCTTTGTGTGAATGTTTTCAAACAATATCTTCATATTAAGTTGTTATTGTTTATGTAATTATCAGACGATCTCCCATGACTATATGTTTTAAACAATACAACTGATGCTAGAAATAATTAAAAGCGTCAAAAACCTTTAAACATCTTGTTTATGACTATTATTTATCCTTGTCGCCTTCTTACATCCTACTGACCAATTATTTCAATAATACAGCAATCGACGGATTCGGGAGGTCCCGGTTCAAGCTCCGTGGCCTACCTATTTGACTCTGGCTTCCCCAGTTGTAAAGACAAATGCGGAATTGGTTATTTACTTACCATGACTCATCGCCGCTATTTCTTTCTTTCTTTCTTTCTTTTTCGCAGTTTTACCTCCTCCTTTTAGGATTTAAGCGACCCAAGCCGCCCGGGCCTATTTCTTTCTGTATCATATTAATTAAAATTGAATCAGTTGAAATTAACAAAAGCTACAACAAAATAAAAACCAACGATGACCTACTGAAGCCACAACACAACAAAAGAAAAACTGACGATGGCCTACTGGTGTAGGCCTACATACAGAACCTATCTCGGGATATTATGTCCTCGGTGTTCAAACCAATATAAACAAAGATGAATTTTAAAAAATTAAGGAATAAAAAGTACACCGGATAGTATAATGGATATGTTGTACCAGATGTATATAAAGCATAAGTCCTTCGGTTGAAGAATGAACTATATTATTTCTGATGACGTATTGAATCTGTAAGTAAGGCCATAGGCGGGTAACCTCTTTAGGCAAGATATTTCATGAACAGTTATCGTATTACACCCCATTTTGTGTCCGGAGTGGTATTGAGTTCGATAAAATTAAGATGCATAGTAAATAATTGTAATTTATTGTAATAAAACATGGCTTTTAATTTTTTTCCCGTGCGGCGTTAATTCAATGCAGTGTTTCTTTTACTTTGGAACTAAAGGATAAAATAGACTAATTTCTCTTCCAGTTATGAGTTTGGAAAATAGGAGTAAACATTTCCCACCCCCATGGGAAATTGTATCTGAGTTACATAAATCTGATTCTGAATTGGAAGCCTGACGCATCAGATGAATAATATCTAGAATGCAGAATTCCAATACATTCCTTGCTTATGTATTATATCGTATAATACTTCTATTTTTTTTGTCATAGTTCAGTGTTTCAAAAATTTGGCAATGGAATTCTGTAGTGTCAATGATATGAGGCCCCAGACGTCGATAAAATTCAAGAAAAGGCATATACTAAGCCAACTGAAACCTACATTCTCTTTTTTATAACAACTTGTTAAATTAATTTTCTTTATCCTCATAAATATCAAAATTGTATATTCATAGTATTTAATTGCAAATTTAAGTATTTACGTTTCGAAGGTAATCTTCGCCGCAGCAAATATTGCTAAGTAATATGTTATTGATGGTAATATTTTAGGTGGCCTATTCTATTTTTGTGTGTTAATTACATAGGCCTAATATGTGATTTACCTTATTGTTGAAAATAGTGATATTAATATATGTTATAAAAATTAACTTTACCAACATAATTTTTAGTCTATCTGTTATTATTTTCCTTTATGGTCTTAACTCTATTAGCTAATATCTTCAAATACATGTTATATATATTCCAAGCATTGCTTATGATAACGTCGGTTAATCATCTTTCGCCTAGTTTGCATTTTACAAAATGAGTTACGTGATTTCAAATTACAATAGCAAACCTAAGCTAGACAGATAAGCAGGTGACGCAAAACGTTTGGAATGCAATAGTAATCACAAATGAAACTGTGCTGACAGATCTGCAATAGTCGTGATGAAAGATCTCATCTTCAAGGCTTGCCCAGTGGATCCGAGGTGAAATCCTAATGAAATATACAAATTGAACAACATGAAGGCCGACCACAGGAATAACATTATTTAAACTTATCTCGTACTTCTTTAACATGCATTCTGTGTTGAAATATCTTCTAATGTGTCTTGAAAATCAACAGCTGTTAGTAACACAGACCTTGCCTTTTGAAGAGAAACCTCAAATGATTTTTTAGTTAAGAAATTTTAGCCGTTCAAACGAGGACAAAGCTAGGCTACTTAAAGAAAATTAAGTATAGACATCCTCACCAAAAAAAGTGCGTGGAACGCCACACGACAGAAGTGGATTGTTGGACTTTCTAACATTGGGTTTTTGGACTTTTCTAATTTTGGATTTCGGATTTTTTAATTTTGGATTTTTTATTATTAAATTTTAGATTTTTAATTTTAGATTTATTATTTTTTTTATTTTTAATTTTTTTAATTTTTAAATTTTGGATATTTGGATTTTTTATTTTTTGTATTTTGGATCTTTTAATTTTTAAATTTTGGAATTTTGGATCTTTGAATGTTTAAATTTTATTTAGAATTTTCGATTTTTTAATTTTGGATCTTGGATTTATTAATTTTGAATTTTTGGATTTTTTAAACTTTGGATAAGCCTAACCATTGAGTTGTTTTCTGTGCAGTCCGTTCCGTCACACCTCACTAATTTCGTGATGATTTTGAGCGTTATATTAATTTCGTGACGATTTTTGAGCGTTACACAAGCTGTCGATTTACCCCTACCGCCGTTAAAGAAGTTTCACTTCAAAAAAGATGCAAAAGTACTTGGTACCAAAACTGGTAGGATAAAATTTAAATAATTACTTTCTCGTAATACGTTGGCTGTACGGCTTTGGCTTTATGCTCCAAAGGTCGCGGTTTATGTAAACCAATGAATAAATCACTACGAATTTATTAAAAAAAGTAGTATGCTTCAAATGATTTACCCTACATGGATGATGGAGACTTTTCCTCAAAGTGTTAAAGTTTTTTTTCGCAAAACCTGAGCGTTGAATTTATTTGTGGTGTTTTTAATTAGGAAGCAATTATGTTAAACATTTTTTATACATTATGTTAATGTTAACGAGTTTTTAAAGTTATATTCATATTTTAATATTGATATTTTTGTAAAATGAAAATCTAATAATTGTAATGTATGAATTGTACTGTAGTGAATGTATATGATACACTTTTGCCAAAGGACACGAGCCCACTTACGCTACGGCACAACAAAAAGAATTTTCAAATTCATTCAACAGTTACTTTATTATTTCCCTATAGTTTCTATAGTTTGTATAGGGACCGCTCAAATAAACATGATAAATAGTTCCAATATTAGAAAGGTGAAGTCAGAATGAAAAATTCAATGCCATAGCCGGGATTTGAACCAGGATCCAATATTGTTACCATCAGGGAGAGGACAATGAAGTCTTCCAATTGTTCTTAAACCGCTGTTATTTCTCTTTGTTTAAATGACCGAAAGTCGTCCTTGTATGCCCAGCTGAATTCTCAAACAATAACAAATAGCGTTCATCTGTCTCTGTATTAGGCCTACATAGAATATGTCCGAGACCCATATACTAAGATGCCTAATTGATATCAAAGTGGAAGTTCCTGTTCGAGATTATGCAAATACTGACTCACATACAACTTTGGTTGTAAATCATCACGGTGATCTGATTTAACTCTCGAGCAATGTAATCCGACCCGCAGAGAGCATATTAAACTTTTATCAGCAAAAGCGTAAGTACGAGATATACGACTAAACACAAGAATTGGTCGACTCTACAAGGCAAAGATACGGAGATATTTCTTTATTCTGAGTTATTTTATTATAATACCACTTCTTGCCGTTACTTAGACATATACTATTTAGTAGATTGCAGTTCAGTGTACTCTTTGCAAACAAAACTTAATTCTATGAAGCATATTGCATGCTATAGGCTATTGTATGCTGTACGAAGTTGTGGAAACAAACAATACAACATTAACTGTTAAATTTAATAGATATGTAAAGAATTTTTTCGTAATTTATTAGCTGTTAAGTAATTTTTGTTTCACTCCTTTTATGTATTTATATTTAATTTTTTTTACTTTCTTTTTAGTTAATCACATTATACACTCATATTTCTTTGTCTCTCCCCTTTCTTCACTTTGATATTTTTGAAACTGCACACGAGCACGAGCAGTCTTGATCATTCGGGTTTATTACTAAATGTTAATACTTCTTCTGAAGATATAGCTTATAGTCCTATTTCTTTTCCTCTTTTTAAATAGTAGTTGTAGTTACTTTTGAAATTTGAAAATTGTTTTATTTTACTTGTACAAATATATATTTGTATTTGTATAAATATGATAAAATAAATAAATAAATAATAAATAAATAAATAAAAACAAACTACGGGATTAAAAACAAACGTGGTTTTAAATTCTTTGGATGATCTGAATCCTCATTATATCTGACATTAGCTACAGCAACGGGACTATTATATTTATTTTCTTTTAAATAACGTATATTTCATTATGATTTTTAATTTTATTCTCTCTAACTCTCGATAATTTTTTTTCCGTCTCTCTTTCCTACTTCTCTTTAGATTATACTTCTGTCTTTCTGTCCCCAATCGTTCTATCCTCCATTTTCATCCCTTTCTCAGTCAACTCCCCTCTCCTCTTCCTTTAATTCTGGCCACCTCCCCCTCTCCCTCCCCTTCATCTTCCTCCCTTTTTCTATTCTCCTTCGCTGTGTTCTCTTCTTTGTCTTTTCTTTCTTTACTACCCTCTCCACTATAATAATAATACCTGTATGTTTAGGTACAATAATAGGTAATAATAGGTACAATAATAATACCTCTATGATGGGAATTACAGAACTTCTGGAACTGTCCTGAGGCCTTAAGCTGCTATTTACTGTAATTATAAATAATTATGCTAATGTACTCACGATCATCAACGATCAAAATAAAATGGCAAGCAGAAATTCTTAAAAGCATCTAAGAGCAACGTCTCCTGACGGCAAATGGAGGCAATGTCGCTTCTGCTGATTTTTTACTGTCCTGCGAGTTTGTGTGGAAATGACATATTTCTACACATAGGCATTTAAAAAAGTGCTGAAGCCTGTTAATGAATGTTATATTGTCCAACGAGGGGCTAACATAAGTTATAAATGCATAGAATTTATTTTATACCCCAGTTAATTAAATAGGTCTATGCTCAACCCTATGCTAGGCCTAGTAATGTGTATGTAACTATATTACTGTCAGGTAATGGGAGTTAATTTAATATGTAAGAGTTGGGCAATTGGAGTTATATGTAGTGTGTTGAGTGTTGAGGTGAATAGAGTTTGTATTAAGTGATGCAGAAATTATTACCACATAATGTCTTCAATAAATACTCTGAGCATAGGCCTAGTTTTATTTGGATGTCATGCGTAAAAGAATAAACGTTAATATTATAAAAACCATACACACACATTTATATATACACTGTATCTATATATTTTTCACCTAAATATTGGGTTATGTAACAACTATGTTACCAATATCATCTACTAAAAGCCTGCAGGTTAAAACTGTACCCTATCATTTAAAGACTGTATTTGAGTGTAGGTCTACAATATTAGACTCATCGCTGTTAGTGTGTTTGCAGCGCCGCTAAGGGTTAATAATGGCATAACTGATGCCAAAATGCATTCTCGGAACAGCCTCACTTAGGAAGCCTCTAGAGTTCAGAGCCTGGCTTGATATATGTTCCAGCGCATTCACGGAATTGACATCCATTATTTTTTCTTAAGAAAAGTGCTAAATTTTAACTTTGTCATCACCACAATTGCAAGCACTCATTACAAAAAAAACTGTTAAACACTGTACAATTTAAGGTTTTATCATTTCAATTTTTTTAAATTCATATTCACACATGCTCTGTCTCGTATTAGTTATATTCTTATTTAACGGTGGGGTGTATTGCAACTTAGGCCGGTACTGTCTCCACTGTGCCGGTATTTTGTCCCGAAGGAGTTCTTTTACACGACTGTAAATCTGCAGACATGGGCCTGTCACATATATGTACACATAAATGCCATAAACCTGGGCGGGGAACGAACTCGCTTTCTTGAGCTCAGGCAGCCAGTGTCATACTCACTGTGCTACTCTGCCACGCATTATTTTACTGTGATTTTATAACTTATTATATATATATATATAATATCAGATATTCTGGTCATTATATTTAATTCATCAGTTTGAATCGTGGCACACAGTGTTGTAGTCCTACATTGAATAACACTCTTTAAAGTATACTCGTATATCTTGAACCTGCAGGTCTGGTAAATTATAAATATTAACTGCTATGCAATAATTTTAGTCTTTAATTAAGAGTTCTTGGGTTCTTGCTAGGCGTATAATTATTTACTGCTCAACACCTCATACACACTTATACACACACAGACACATGCATACATATATGTATATATATCTGTATATATAAGGCATTATATAATAGCTTTTATTCTTTTACGCTATGTACATACAATTTATTAAAGATGTTATACGATAATTTCTTCAACATTAATACAAACTTTCTTTTATCTCAACATAGGATATATGACTCTAATTGTCAATCTCCAATATATGAAATTAACTTTCATTACCTGGCAATATAAGTAGTTACTTACATTTCACTAGGCCTAGATTTCTTGGGGATATTCGATGGATTCTTCGCATTTGTAACATATGCTGAAGGCTAGTTGTTTCAGGAAAATAACTTTTTTTTTTAAATTTATTTTATTATATTCTGCATGCTCCGTTACCTTGGTAACATTACATGCATTCTTACTTCACATTTTACATTATTTTCCTAACACTATTTATCACTGATAATGTCATAACATTTGCATTAGTTGTAGCGTCTATGTATTTACTAAGATTGTTCTAGAGTTTCCTTTCACTCACATGCATTCTTACATCACATTTTTTTTTTCACACTATTTATCACTATTAATGTCATAACTTTTGTATTATCTGTAGTGTCTATGTATGTTAACTCTTATCAGGAAAATAACTTATAAGAGAAAATGCCTTTCTTCTGCCCAGGATCAAACCAAGGCCATCCGTCCGTAGACGATCGGTTTACTACCGGTAACTAAACAATATGCGACATCGACGGTTTTTTGTCTTCTATACTAAGTTATCTTGAAGCTACTGGTTACAATTCGCAATAGAGCATTAATATAGTTTCCTTTTATAACAGTTGGTAGGCTATTGTTGTCAGAGAAAGAAACAATAATTTAAAAGACGAGTTGTGGAGGAGACTTGTATTTTCGCAACACCGTAGTCATCGGTATGTCCGACCCATTTCTGGCTATAATCAGACTTCCTGTGAGGCGTCCAGCGAACCAAACAAAGCGGGGTTTCAATCTATCACTACAGCAAGTAATAAAATTAATTAAACACAATGCCTGAATGCTATAGTTTTCAAAATTCGTTTATTAGACTTCCCATTAAATGGTTCAAGCTGTCCCATCCTAGATAATATTGGCAACTTTTTTGTAGAGTGGGATTTCTACCATCTGAAGCATAAGCGTGGAACTGATCCTATATCAAGTACCGTACCAGTATAGCTTTCAAGCAAAGCAGCAAACAGGTTTCTACTGCCATTCATGGTTGAAGTGACTGTTTATGACCTCACATTTCTGATTAGGTGTTTCACGATCATGATTTAAATTGCAGACTAACGCCTGGCTTAAAGTAAAGGATAACCATTTATTATGTACACGCACTCATAAAGGCCATATCCATATATATATATTTATATTTATTTATTTATTTATGTGTGTGTGTGTACTTGACCATTTTCATATACTCATAATATTCATACTCGCTAGTCGCCACAATATATTAGAACAGCAGTTAAAGCATTTGAACAAGTGGAGAAATTTAAATATCTGGAAGCAATAATTACAGACACAAATAGGTAGAAGATAGAAGTTAAACGTTAACTGAAATCGGGAAAGGTTTGTTTTTATGAAATTCAGAAACTTTTATCTCCTCAATGAATTGACATCTAAAAGTATTTTACCACCTTACACCCTCAAAAATGATCTATCTCATAGGAAAAATAACAATAAAAAAATCTTAGATTTGGGATTGCTTTGAAAGTACATATCGAATTTTACATGCGAATTTATTATCATATCCTGTGCAAGAATATTGTGTTTCATGTTACATTAAAATAATAAAATAGATATTTACATAAGTCAAATGTTATTCAGTGTTATATATAGATATACTTGTTATGGTAACAAAACTATAAATCTATCATTAATATCACCTAGTCTTCTGTCCAGAAATCTAAAAATGGCAGTTTATCGTGCAGCTTGTATTATATGGATGTGTGATATGGTCCCTTACTCTTGGGGAAGAACATAATCTGAGTGTGTTTGAAAAGAGGGTGCTTAGGAAAATATTCGGACCTAAGAGAAATGAAAATGGGGACTGGAGAAAAGTGCATAATGACGAGGTTCATAACCTGTACTCGTCACCGAATGTAGTAAGGGTAATTAAATCACGGAGGATGAAATGGGCTGGACATGTTGCGCACAAGGGGCATAAAAACTTATCTAAAACAATATATTGACTATGAAACCCAAGGGAAGTAGGATTTATGAGGGATGGTTGGAGTTAGCTCAGAATAGGGTTGAATGGCAGGCTCATGTAAACCCGGCAATGAACCTCCGATTTCCACAAAATAGATAACATACCTTTAGTTTGCTTAGGAATTTTCTATTGCTATTGAGTAAGTAAGTAAGTAAATAAGTGTGTGTGTGTGTTTGTGTATACACTATGTCTGTAGAGGTCAAGATATATGAATTTTGAAAGTGTAATCGAGTAAGGTGACAAATTCAGTAACGTCGCGAACTCACAGTCGGAAGATCAAATGTTTAAATCCCGGGCTTATCAATGTAAATTTGGGATTTCGAGGTTTTCCTCACCATCAAACATTGTCTTGCAACCCTTCGGAAGAGATCAGGTATGTTAAGATAGAAAAAAAAATACAAATATTAAGATTCTCAGAATTAAGGCAGAAAAATAACTAGCCTATTAAAATATTTTTTTTTTACTTATTCCCAGTTTATAACAACAATATTGTTAATTATTATAGTATTTAGTTGTTGGTAGGCACTATGATTTTACGACAGAACGTGATTGCATGCCTCTATCTCATGAGCAGCATACAGACTCAATAATTATGTTTTAGAACTGGAATTGAAGTTGGTTAGGGACCCCTCCTGGTTAACAGTCCATCAAATCTCTATTTCCTCACTAGATAATTCACACTTATACTCTCAACAGTCCACATCCGTTGAGAAATCATTTCCGTGTGGTTAATTTAGTTTTGTGCATGTCCACTGTTATCACAACATGCTACTCATTGACCGAGCTTTCCCCGCTATACAATCACGCTAATTTACTCTTTCACTTTCAATTCACGGAATTTCCTCATATTAGGTATTCGTTTACAAAATCTGTTTCACAGGAAACTATTATTCACTGAATGAAATGCAAATCTGTATATAAGAAACTAAACTTTAAGTTAAGTACCACGTATAAAACAAAATTATGATTAGAAGACAAGATACTAATAAACCAAATCTCACTCGATTCCAACACAACTATAGCTTAATTTAATTACATAATAAACAAAGACTCCATACCTAAACATTAGTATGCAATACGTAAGGAAAGATAAAAACCACAATAGCATACTTTTCCATCATAATTTCAGTTGTGTGTAACGACTCATTATCCGAATCTCTCTAGATATATTCTTCTTAGGTTCTAGGCCCTTCTGCACTGCATCTGGTGAAATCTGCAGCAATGTTTTTCCAGGCATTCTCTTTCTACTTTGCCTAAACAGCATCAGTTTTTTTTAATGCTCGTGTAACTTCTTAAATATTCAGCAACAATGCTAAAATTTGGGCTCCTAGATATCTTTCTTTGACCAGACATTTTCACAAACGCAAAGAAAGTAAAATAATTACAGCTCAGAACACCAATACGTATATAGCTTATGCAATACAACCAAATGGCCACTGAAACAACTGAATGGTGCACTGAGACCTGGTTTAGCGTTGTTAAGACATATGTTTCTCCGTCAAATCGAGAATCAGTTGATTGTAGTGACCTGACCGAAGATTAGCCCTCCTGCAACTCAATATTCAACTGATTGACAATCAAATTAATCATACATGAACTGATTGGTTATCAAGAAGTGATTTTCTATACCTGGCCATTAGTGTTATTAATATTGAGAAGTATATAACATTGTAAACTAATTACTAAACCGGGTTTAAAACATACAAAACTTCTACTAATAGAAATTATTAAGAACTAGCATGTTCCCGCGGCTTCGCCCGCGATAATTAATTAAAAAATTAAAAATTAAGAGCATAATAGTTAAATCATTATATTTATTAACACCTAAATCACGTGGACTACATACCGCGATTAGATAGCGTCGCCTGGTAAAAGCGACCTCAGATTCGAGTTCCTTGGCCCAGAATACCCCTGTATAGTGAGTTTCGTCCAAATAAAACAATGTTTGACCATATTTAGGTCTTACAACATTCAAGCGATCGCGAAAGTTTTATTTCCAAAGTATGACAAAAATAGCCAAAGCCAACTGTAATTGATTTGACATTGAACTGTATAACTGAAAACTGATGCTTCGAAAACGCATAAAATGCACGTTTTCTGCCCGTTTTTCACTCATAACTCACGAACGAAAGCGAAAATTAAAATTCCGGCTTCAGGTGCATTTTCCGAACCTTCAGTCCACCTATGTTTAAAATGTCAGATTTCTGCGTTGAGTAGATTTCGCTGGGCATCGCGGACGGACGGACGGATGGACAGACAGACAGACAGAAGGAAGACAGACAGACAGAAGGAAGACAGACACTTCCTTTTATTAATATAGATTGTTCACAGTTTGCTTTCAGTTGCTCAATAAATCACCAGCGGCAATTGAATGATACTCCTTTAAGAATTTTGATTCAAATGAAGTGACCTCTTTAGAATCCACACTTGTTACTGCGATAGTTCATAGCTAACTTTGGATGCTCAATCTTTCAACCCTAGTGATGGACCTTATTAAAGACATAGAATGAATTCTTTTGTTTTCAGCCAGTAGCCTATATCAAGGATTCTCCATTGGACGACAAATTTATTTGACCAAGTATCTTAGTATTGAGCTTGTTCTACCAACAGTAGAACTGCGAGTTGCCATTTAATATTCCACGAATTTTAAAACAATGGATATGTAAATATTACTTGTAGTTAAGTTCCACTGAAATTACAAGGATTTAATGAGTGGAACATATCTATTGTAAATGTTTTCTCATTCAACAGTTCTGCAATACATCCAACATAGTCAAATCTCGCATGGGTTTAATGGCAATATTGATTGCCTGAAACAGAGCAGAAAGCAGAGAACGGATATGTTTTGCCAAGACCTGGATTATATCAGCTTCATATTCAAAATCTGATCATTTTCAAACAATACTAATGAATACTGCCAATTGTAACACGAAAGCTTTGGTAAACAACGAACTATCTGGATATACAATCTACCGCTATTTGCAGTAAACCCATTCAAAACGCAGTGCAGTTAATACGTTGCTAGTCTGATAACCCACGTCAATGATACACCTAACAACATCAGCTGTAATGTGGAAACAGTCACAAACACTATGTTCCCAATCGTTCGACGAAAGAACGCTATATTCCAATTTTAATTATGATTTTACAACGGTATTCATAAGAGTACTAGAAAATTAGCAAGGGTACGTCTTGCCGATCTATTACATCTAGTGGATTCATGTGGATTCAAAGTGGATTCAATGTAGTTTCATGTGGAATAATGTGGATGCATGTGGATTTAATGTGGATTAATGTAGATTTAATGTGACATAACTTTATCTGAACCATAGCATGTTAGGCTATGCTCGACCTAAACTGAAATTTTCACCTTGAACTTAGCACTGAACTACGATTTGAAAATTAGCACTGAACTATGATTTAAAATGTTACACTTAGGCTACTGTTGAAATTAAACACACTTATACCTCAAAAATGAATGTGATTTTTGCTTCATATCTGGAGCGATGGTCACAGCCGGCAAGGTTTAATATATACAGACCTAGATAGGCCTAGTACGTACAATTCCTCTGCTGGTGGGAAAGCATTTTGATTCAATTGGTGTAAAGAATTTTACGGTAAACTGAAAGACAAAAAAGTGGTCTGTATCATAGTTTATCGAAAGTAATTAATAGGCTCCGAACATTTATACAGGAATTGAAGATTCAAGTTTAGTGAGGCATGAACCCAGCATAACGTTACTGTGTATGGACAGTCACTCCACAGAATAAGCAGTGCGCGCCCCGAGTGCATCTACTGCAGTCTAGGAAGATGATAAAAGAACAATTTAATTACATTCATAAACATCATTGGTCACCATTTATGTGTATAATATAAATCGGAGATAATTTATTTGACCATGCCTTAGTTATAAAAGCAATATGGGACGTGTTCACTTTTTATATTTAACTGATTATACCTGTGCGCATTCTTATGTGGGTGATACATTCCACCACCTATTCCTGTAGAACATACATACTGAACCTAACCGTTCCTTGTATAAACATTCGATGCATAAAACCTATTGTTAGATTCTTCTTAAAATGTAAAAAATCACTCAAGTTAGCTACTCGAATGAAGTTATATGTACAGTAGGCCTATGTATGGTATAAGCACGCCCTAACAATAAACTTATTTTCTCTACCCCTACCATAGGTACTATAGGTAGAGTAAGTTCTGTCGATGTCGAGTTTTCAGCATGCATACAAGTTTTGAGACACCCTGAATACAACCTGTGTGTGTCTTTCAATCTGTGTGTGTCTTTCTGTGTGTCTTTGGACAGCATAACTCAAAAACGAAAAACATTTCATATTTAAATTATTGCATTTTTTTTTAATTTAAAAATTATTTTACCGATTAAGTTTAAATTTTATATAGGCCTATGTGATGCTTATACCGAGAAATAAAACTTATATAAAACATTGTTTTCGTACAAATTCTCTGAAGGGTTGTTATACTGTAGTCATCGTTAGCATAAACCCATACTTATATATCTTGCCTGGTGAACAGTAGACCTACAGCTTTACACGAGGCTGAAACAATTGAAGACGCAGTCCCTGCAATGTGGCACTTATTCTGTGTCGTATTTTGAAGAATTTGAATTTTGTATGCTTAGTGTTGAGAAAGTTATCTGAGTGTGTTATATCAGATTTTGTGTTTTGCTATAGACTACAGCCTACAGCAATCAGTTTAAGGACACAGGCTGGTGAAAAAGTTAGGTAGAATGATAAAAACTAAAATTTAAAAAATAAAAATAAATAAATATATAAATAAAAAATCCCATACTAAGAACCTCTTGCCATTGTCATTTATGGAAAACAGCCATAGGCAAAAAAAATCCCCGCTGATTTCAAACTTAGTGCCCACTGATGACTTTACTTTATGATTGCCTCATTACCAGTGCATAAAAATGTAGCTCTGAAATGGTTAATGTCAATAAAACTAAAATGTTGATGCTGTGGCTACTAAATCCAAACAACATTATTTTCCAGGAAACAAAAACATGAATTGCTTGTAGACTACACTACTTCACACTTGATCTGATTTGGAAAAAAAAGGAAAGTAACGTCTGATAGTGGAAGGCAATTAGAGGGTCGCCGACCGTTCAGCCAATAGGATGCTGGGACAGATGTTCTGAACTCGCCCGTGGGCGCCTAGCAATTTAGTTCGCGTGTGAAGTGGTAAATCCGCTCTGTGTGAAGCCTCATACTCGTTAAAGCTCATCAACACATGTGTTATATACGTGGCAGAGACAAAATTGCATCATAGTTTTCTAAAATTTTGGGAAATGCATATAACTGAGCATAAACTACTCGCTATACAGTATGTACAAGGGAAAAGGTAATCTGCGCCACTTCTACCTTTTCCCCCAACCTACACGATGTAAACTGCGTAACCGACATATGTAAACTGCGCCACCGACATATGTAAACTGCGCCACCGTCATACTAACGCACTAACATTTTCCTTCCCTCATCTCCAGACTTAGGACTGGCTATGAAATGGCATAGGTGTGGTAGCTTTGTCATTTTAAAAAATATTTAAAACAATACCCTAATTTCTTTTGCATGATCGCTTCGTCACTTATAAAATTGTTAAAAACACTACCCAGATTTTTTTGCATGAGCACTTTGTTCTCATATTACGCCTTCTTAATAAAATCAAAATGGGATATTTCATTGTTTATATATTGTTCTCTCCCCTTTAGACGAGAATACTTGTCATTTATTTTAGCTGTTCTTCTTACAGGTATCCCTTGTTCAATACTTCTCAGTTTTATGTAGGCACTTGTTTGGAACTGGAGAAGTGTATCTACATATCTCCGTGGCGCAGTTTACATATCTCCATGGCGCAGTTTACATATCTGTGTGCCGCAGTTTACATACCTAATTTTTATTCTATTTCAAATTCGGTGTCAACCGTGGCGCAGATTACATACACCCATGTACAATGTATCGAATTATGTATAGGCTACTAGTATATTTATCAACTGAGTCCTTGTTTAAATTAAAACTTATGATGTCTATGAAACTTCTAGGGACTAATTCCCATAACACAAGACTAGAAATGATTATTAGTTTACATATTATTAAAGGGTAATTAGATGAAAAAAACGGGGCACAATTAACAAAAGAAAATTCAGGATTAAAACCTCGTTGAATTTTTCCGTCATGGCAAACGAATATACTGTACAATGAGAGAGTACACATGTCCTTCCTCTTCGCGATTTTTAAAACACGATGTGAGTTAAGTTATAATTCAATTAAGGGTTATTAGGCCTAACTGAAAGTTTTAAAAATATTTATCTACATTCAACTGAAACCTTGCATAAAAATGTTTATTTGCCTTGCAATTTCGTACACCTATTTGTTGGTAGTGTCTGAAAATATTTTTCACCTCATTTATCTACATTCAACTGGAACCTTGCATAAAAATGATTATTTGCCTTGCAATTTCGTACACCTATTTGTTGGTAGTGTCTGAAATTATTTTTCACCTCATTTTTTGTGAGTCTAAAAAAGTCGTGAAGTGATATAAGTCATTACCATGTACTTTCATGACGAATCTACTTTGAACTACCTTGTGTTAGGTTCACTAGACCATCCCTTTTAAGATAATTCAGCCATTTAAATCGGTGATAATTTACAGTGTAAATAAATAAAAGTGAAAATACAAATGTATACAAATAAATACGATGTTTAAGGCTATCAGTTAAAAGAGATCAACATTTTCTATAATGAAAGATACTGACAGTAGTTGTAACACTGTTGAACTGCAAACAAGAGTGAAAATTATTTTTGGAAGGAAAGTAGACATATTCATATTTAATCAATTATATAAAATATCCATCTTTTTTTAGAAATAAATGAGGCTACCTTTTGAAAGTTTAATGGATAGATTTAAAAATCTTCAGACTTCTTATAAACACATAGAAAATAATAATTGCACATCATCTTACAAACGTCATCTTATCTTACATGGTTTCAGGAATAAGTTGCTTGAAGAAGTGCAGTCATATTAACATAACAAAGACAGGACGGAAAGTAGTCAAATACGAGGAAAAGTGGTTGCTTACGTGCTATAAATAATTTGCAGTAGGCAGAGATGACTGAAGCGAATCAAATTACGCCGCTAGAACTCTAACAGGATCCTCACGCTGTCCTGGCCCTCTAATCAGATGAGAGATGGGAGTGATTATATTACATTGTATTCTGTACTGTGCTAGCTAGGCCTGTCACTGTAACCTCAATCCTTCAGCCTTGCAAGTTAAATTTACCACATAAAAAATTAAAGAAAAATCGATGTAGTTTAGTTGCAATTTTCCTGTCTAGTTCGCTTTCTACTCAAGCTACAAATTGTGTCTATTTTTTATAATATGAATGTTTGTCCCAAAAGGGTTTAATGAATACATTTTAAAGAAGGATTGAGGAAGTCAGCGCAGCAGTGGCCTAAGGCACTTATTTTAAATGTTTAGAGAAAAATAAGAAGTTTTACACGTGCTGTTTTTCACAAACAATTTGTGAAAGTGGTTCCATTAGATTCGGGGTGTCGAAAATAGTATTCAACGACACCAAACAATATTATTTTCGAAGAACTATATATATACTTGAAAATATATTATATAATACATATATATGTATATACTATCAATACCTATAAATACGTATATATTGGCTTTTACGTAAGAGTTAGAGCAATGGAATAACGGTAAATACGAAAGTTAAGTTTTTCTGCAAAATCTCAGAATTTACACAGTTAAAATTGCTCTAACTTTTGAACGGTTGAAGATAAGTAGTAAAATAACATATTATTGAAGAAAATTTAATGCTCTACAACTTCCTTTCTTATGACATTTCCCTAGGACGAAGAGTTAGAAGGTCAAATATGGCAAAAACGCGAGGCAAAATATATTTGTGTCAAAATCAGTGAAATTTGAGCGCGAGGTCTTATTGCTAGGCGTGACAGATCCCGAGATTTAAGCGAAAAACCGAAAAAAGGGACCTTCTACGGGCCCCCTGCCCTCCCTCACCTCCTAGGAGTGGGGACTTTTAGTATGTAAATATGTAAACTGGTCCAAACGACGTCCCAAAGTAAAAAATTATGTTCCTTCTATTTCCCTCTACACCACCCTTTGACCATTGACTGGACCTATAAGTTCTAATGATTACTCAGTTCTGCACATAATTTGATTAAAAAAAATAAAGGTCTCGTCCTTCTTAACTACCTTAGGTACAAAAACCAGAGCGTCATAAAATTAATGATTGTCAGAATATGGTTACAAGTAGAAGACAAATCAGCCTACCTAGGTAAATAATCCGTTTACTTTTTTCGAGCGAGAATATTACGTAATCTACTGTAGATTTTTCTAGGGTTTGTTTTTTACTATGTTGTTAAGCAGTATGTGTTAAAAACATGGCTTGCTTCCTTGAGATAGTGGCCAGGTTCTTAGATAAAAATACGAATGTTTCCATAAACAAGCACGGACTTAATTCCACATGAGAACTGAATGGCTGATATACTGTAGGTGTCCTATCTTTTTTATCACAAAAACAATAACATCCCTTGCGCCTCATGTTTCGTCAACATTCATAATAATACTGTATATCGTACTATCGTCAATATTTCACTTGAATCAGTATGTTATGTTAATCGGTATAGCAAATCTATATGGCGATCGCCTATGAACTGGAACCCGGGCAACTCTACTAAGAATTGTCCTCCGATCGGGTTCAGATCTGGCCAGAATCAAGAATACATCTCTGTTAGGAGAAGTTTACTTTCGTGAAAAATATATTGGCAGTAAAGGTGGAAAGGACTTCAATGCTGGCCACAGTGATTTCAACTATACACCTGCTCAGTTGTGATCCCTAACGGGTATTATAGTGAAAAAGACGGTGCCTTAGTTTCCATGTGGAATAGTGATTAATAAGTATAATATCCAAAATTGATAATTAGCAAGTTAAATGGTATTATAATACGCAATTAATTGGCCTAACCCGTAATTTCAGTTTTATCAAGTTTAGTTACATATAACTTGACCATTGAGAAGTTTAAATCCTCAAGGAAGTCAAACAATTTTTTCGATATCATCGTGGTAACTTGAATTTCAAGCAACCAGTGAAAGTAACCTAACCTTGGCCTACCTGCGCATTTCGCCTTCTTTGCAGCGGCACGTACGTCGTTATATCAAACCCTAGAACTTTTGAATAAATTATTGTTGCAGTCATGGAATATAAAATTTTATAGTTAAATTTTAACATGTCAATCTTCTTTGTATTTTAATTTCCTTTTTATTTCTTAATATTGGCTATTCTTCCAGCAGCTAAGTATGATGCTGAAGTAATAGATTTAAAAAGTTAGAATTTTTTTAAAATTGGTACCCTTGTAAATTGACCACCATCCTGAACGCTGTTAGCGATTAATTAATAAGTAAATTTTTTTATTCGGTATCGTCTAAAAATAGTATGCAATACACGGCTGTAAGTGTATTAGCACCTCTGTTACACAGCACTTTCTGACCAAGTATCATAATAGACTATGGAAATACCACAACTCGTATACAAAGCCTATGTGCTTTTACTAAAGCAAATGACAATCGCTCAATAATGAAATATAGGGGGGGGGGAGTTAACAATTCACTACATTAAGGATTAATTCATAGAAAATATTTCAAGTTAATATTTTGACTATGAATTTAAATTCAATCATCTGAACATATTTGGTTATTTGACATTTTTGGTATTGCTAAGTTACATAAGCGAAATGGGGCAACATTGTCCCGCGAGAGTTATTTTTATATTTGACTGCATTTGACTGACTCCATCTAGTTAGTTCATGTATTACAATAGGTGATCCTTTTTAATTCACTTGAGAAACGGATCTGCAATTAATTGAATACAAACAAAAACGTAACAGATTTCATAAGTTAATATATTTATGAATCTTTGCGTAGAATGATTAAATTAAATTCTTAAGCAACTCAATTGGTGAATGTTTGAACGAAGTATAAAGTTAAACCATTAAAGCAAAACATATATTCTCTGAAATAAATTATGAATAATTGTTTAAAGTTTTATTAGGCCTATACATTGCATACAAAGAAATGGTTATAGCCGAGCAAATCTGGGGAAATATATAGAGCGGAGAGAGAAAGATGTTAAACTAAGATAGAAACTAATCAAGCTCTGAAGAGCCTATTCAAGTGCACTGAATCGCTAATACTATCTGTAACAAGAAGTCCTCCTTGGTTAAGTTTAATCCGATCAGGAGACATGAATGCTCTGTCGCAAACTCTACGATCAAGACCAGTTCCGCTCTGCTGAGCCCACAATTCATGTCAAACCATCTGGATACCTGGTCACAACCACAAAGGAATTATAGTGGCTGCAAATGCCTTTCAAGTCTTTGAGTAAATAAATTTGTCCACTTGTGAGTTACTCTCATCTACTTACAGCTGTTTTCCTTCAATTCACTCAAAATTAAAGCTACGTAAGCACTCCGTCCTCTAGAGGAAAATAAGCAAATTCGTCCTCTGTAAATGAGCCCTACAACAGGAGGTCCTATGATCAGTACACTAAATGCAAAGAATTCGATTCTCTCTTCGAGGGTGTAAGATTCTTTACCATATGCCTAACGGTTTTACTTCCCTTCTGATTTAAATTTGTTGCCCGAAAGATCAACTTCATTAAAATATCCCATGAATTCTAGGTTTAATTGTAAGTACACAAATAACTTGACCACTGAAAATGTTCCCGGTATTTTTAAAGTCTTACGTTATTAACGAGATTGGCCTTAAATTCACCGAAGTTATTGGGGAGGTATGTTGAATTGTACAACCACAACCTATTGTGCTGTAACCACGGCGAAGACTTTCTGAGGGAACCCAATCAATTAGTTTAATATTTCACAGCGGGGTGTTTTCTTTGCATTATTCCACTTTTATCCTCGATTTACTAACTTAATCCCCTACCTTAGCAGCTTAAAGTAATAAGGCTGAGAGGCCTGAATAGAACTGGGTTTCCATCTACCTGCCATAGGAGGACTGTAAAAGGCACCTTCTGAACGCAATCAGCTCGAGAGTTCTATTCAAAGGAAGGTGAAGTTGAACAAAGTGTTTCTCAAGTCTCGCAAACATAACATTTCCGAACTTCATGCAAACAGCATCACCTGCTGACTTTCAGAATTTGCAGGAGATCGAGCAAGCCGTGATTAATTCCATTAAAAGCATTTAACATGATTACCTGTTCACAATTCTTGCAACTTCAAACTAATGCCTAGCTAATCAAACAAGTTAACTAGGTTGTCATACTTCCTTACTAATTTGGACAAACTTCAGTCATGTTTCACCTAGTCTTACGTATCCAGGTGACAAGTTTTTGCATTGAGTGGATTTAACAAGTTGAACTTCTGTGAATAAATTCACTGTGCACCTGGTATTTCATTAACATCTATACTTACTTACTTACTCAATGGCAATAGACGATTCCTTAGCAAGCTAAAGGAACATATATTTTATGGAACCCGAAGGTTCATTGCCGAGCTTACCTAAGCCCGCCATTCAACCCTATTCTGTGCTGAGTCTACTTCCCATAAATCTATCCTAATATTGTCCTCTCACCTACGTCTAGGTCTTCCACGTGGTATTTTCCCTTCGGGTCTCCCAGTCAATAATTTTGAGATATGTCTTTCCTCCCCCATGCGCGCAACATGTCTAGCCCATTTCATCCTCCGTGATTAATTACCCTTGCTATATCTGGTGAAGAGTACAGGTCATGAAGTTCGTTGTTTTGTAGCTTTCTTTAGTCCCCATTTTCATCTCTCTGAAGACCAAATATTTTCCTAAGCACATCTATAGATAGTTCAAACATAACGCTTAATATTGTAAAGATGTACATAAAGATTGAATAACATAAGATACTTGTCATATTTCAGCGAGTTTTACTCTCTTCGAAATTGCTAGCTATTAGTATCTAAGAGTTAATTTTCTGGTTGTTAGGAACAGAGTATCTCTCGTTCTTTGTGGTCATGAATGTCTCGTTCCTTGTAGATTTTTAATGAGTTAGTGGAGAGGTTGGATGTTAAAAGCAAAAGGGAAATTGTGACAAGTAGAGATGGAGGAAAGAGAACTACATATTTCGCGTGACAGAGTCAATTCTTCCAAAGCAAAGAGTATGTGCTGTAGCTATTGAGAGTGGGTACTACTTAAGTGAAAAGGTACACCTTTTAGGGTCTAAAAATAAATTCATAATAATTTATAACTTCTTTATAGGAGATAGTTTCTATAAAAAACTTAATGCACGTAAAATACTTTTTGAGTTATGGTCATTTGGACGTCACCTGATAGTTCCCATTTTGGTTGCCGAAGTTTATCGCTTGATTTCTGAAATAATAAATTTTAAAAATAATTCGAATCATAATTAAAGAACTAATAAAGATTGGGATGAAATGTTACATGCTTGTGTAAACTTAGTTTATCCACATAAACTAAATATACTGTACTAAGATTTTCTAAATTATTGAGCTCAGAATATTTTCACATTTTTCCTATCGTAAAAATTTAGGTAGGAACCGTGTTTGAAGAGCTCCTGGTATATTATGGAGTGGATATAAGCGTTATTCATAACTCAATATAAGATTTATTCAATAATTTAAATAACTAAGAAATCTTAGCTATCGGACTGCCAAGAATCCATGCGGTTTAAGTATTTCCTAAATGGTTAAAGAGTACTCAAAATGTTTAATAATGCATATAAAGTGTAGACTAACCGTGGTAAATTTCACTTATGTAAGCATCATCCTGAAATACAGAATATTAAATTTCTCTGATTTATGAAAAATCAAAGGTGTATCTTCACTTTACATTTTCCCATCATTTTTATAACTAAAAGTGTATGTACAAAGGAGACTAAGATATACTTTTACTATTTGTCAAATTTAGATCATATAAGTAAATACACACCATTTTCAGAGCTATTACAACTGTGGTTTGAGATTAGGATATTAAAACAGGCTTTATCAAGTAAAATGCAATCTTAAGAGCATCACTGCAGAAATTTTAGTAAAATGAGAACAAAATAAGCATAAGCAAGTATAACCGAAGCGTGTAGTGTCTTCCTGCATCTCCTGAGTTGAACACAGCGGTATCAAAGCGGAAATATCAGAGAAAGGAAGAACAATAAAATTTGAGAAAAAGAGTCTATACTGTTCCGCTAAATGTGCATGCCCCAGATGTGACGCAACGTTGTTACGAATGCTCACGGTTTGTCACTTCCCGCGTGATGGGAACGACAGATACCATTTCCAATGACACAATTACACCTTATCACGGCGACTTGGCACTTCAAGGAAAGTGACATGAAGACTAAAGCCAATTCTTTCCATTTCTTGAACTGGCAGTTAGACAGCTAGAAGCTATTGTTTATTTCCTCTATACAAGGATAACCATGGTTTTAAAAATGTTGCTACACGACAAAAATGCTTATACTCTATCTGTTATAAGTAGGGGGCGGATTTCTATGACATGTCATATTTTTCCCCTTTGCATTATTTCAGGTTTCCGACTAATTTAAACCCAATTCCAAGCATCCTGGTGAAAATGGAACGGCTTTTATTGCGCATATAACTGCATGTTTAGGGAATTTTCAACTATTGCAGCATATTTAGTACGAATATGCATATTTACGTCATATTTTATTGCATATTTGTGTGCATATTAAGGAAATTTTGAAGTTTCATATCATATTTTGTAAATTTTGCATTATAATGATACTTCTTGAGAATTTACAGATATATTAAATAATTAACATTATATTTTAATAAAATGAATTGTAATGAAACTTAAATAAAATATGCACAATGTGTAAGTGGTAAAGTCATATTTTAAATTTTATTGGTCATATTTTAATGTTTTTTAGGTCTTAAATGCTTGCATATATCCCATTTTTAGGTCACAGAAATCCGCCCCTAGTTATAAAATTAGAGAGCAAACTTGAGCAAAATCAGTTAACATTCATAATTACAGATTATAATGGTAAATTTGAGAAATAGTGCGTGCTTCAATTAATCAATAAGTTGCTTTTAAAATAAATGGTTTATTTAAAATGTGAATTAGTAATACAAGTTTATTTAATTGAACTAAACTGTGTATTCAATTAAACTATGGATTTACTAAAACTGCGTATTTGACTAAACTAACAAAATACTTTTAACAAAAATTAACTCTCAAACTCTATGTAGAATACCGGAAATATTGTAAAAATCTGCTTAACATTTAAGGTTCCGCAAAACACACTCTGAGAAACGCCGTGTGAGATGAATACATTAGTTTTCAATTTTAGTGAAGGAAAAAATTACATAATAACAGCTTCAATAACAAAAATAATAATATAAAAAGTACTACTTGAAAGTATTATTAACCAAGTACTGTAAATAATAATAGAACAAAACTACATTATACAGGTTGTTAATAAATAACGCCCAAATATTCTACCTGTATATAGAGGGGACTTAGACAAGCAACTTTTATTAGGAGATTTTTGCTCTATGACGTAAAATGTGTATGCTACAGGGCATTAAAAGTCATTATAATTTGGTGCTCATAACTCAATAATTACGAGAAATAGGGTTAAAATGTTCATTCCATTGACTTCATGCCTTCCTAGTGATCGATAAAGACCTGACTCTTAATCAGTCGTCAACAGCTATATCATAATTTAGTGTTTACATAATCTGCAAAATTTACAGACTAATCACATGACAGGTCGCCACTGCATTAGTCTTTTTTTATTCATAACTACTCACTACAGTGTTAACAACGAAGTTTTTTTGTTTTGCATTTTTTTCTAATTTTAGAAGTCAGTGGAGGCCATGCCCTGGGAGATTTCATGCTGTAACAGGAAAAATTGAATCCACAGAGCAAAAATCTCCTAATAAGAGTTGCTTGTCTATGTCCCCTCTATGTACTGGTAAAATATTTCGGTGCTAGTCATTAACACCCTGTATGTTAATAATAATCTGCGCGATAGCTCGTCTATATTATAAACTTTCTTGCGTAAATATTTGAGAGAAAGCAGGATTTGATATTTAGAAGGCGTAGCGATGTCCATGATCTCCGTTATACAATGTGCAGATAGGTGTGGACGCTAGAAAGGCTAACACTTTCGCATCCAAGCACAAGCTGCGTTAGTGTTCTGAAGGTTACTAACAAAGAACTGTAGAAAGTACCGTATTGTCTAGTACTCTAGTGCGTTCAAGAATATAACAGCATAAGAAAATCCAATATGATTCATTATCATAGAAACATTTGTTGCAATAAAGACTGGAAATGGGAAACCCTGAAAGTGACAAAATTACATATTTTCTGATCTTTTAAAAATGGAAACCGCTGATTATTCCAAGGCGAAAAACTTGGGAAAGGTTGGAAGTTTCCTTGTAGTTCAAAAGTCTCAAACATAGCAGTATGTAAGTTCCTACGATAATGTCAGGCCCATGTAAGTAGACGTAAAATTTGCTTTTGGTATTACGTATTGCGAAAGAAGTAAACGATGCCGCGCCGGAAAAGAAAAATGCAAGGAGACGTTCAGAGAATAAACAAAAATATGTCTACTGCATCTGTGCCTGTAATTATAACCCTACATAAATTGATAGATAGCACTGAAGGTGATCGACAGAATTGTAAAGGGCTATGAGAGTTTAAAGGAATTCAATTTTGAAAGCTTCCGCTGAATAGGCCTATGATGATAAGGTTAAATATGTTCAATTTTGCTCAGCGTATTTATGTAATATGTCGTGTTTGGGATACGAGAATTATGAACCTAACTGAATTTTAGCTAGTGCGAATTCTTAGTTTTCTTGTAACTTACGAAAACAGTTTTGCCGGAATAGTCTTATAAACAACTTATTTATGTCAAAATACCCCCAAAATTTTCATTTTCTATGGAAGATACCATAGTAAAGGTGAAGCCCCCCAATATATTTTTTACAACAAAACCACGGATACTAGTCAAACATTTGAAATTCAATTTTGAACAGACGTCACATCTTTCAGTTCAGACATGGCGGAATCCACGCGACGTCGCGTCGTGGATCAAAAGTGCGGAGCTTATTGAAATAGGCAGCTTCATATTAGTTCATACCTGTCCGAGCGGATCTTCGCCACCGGAAAATAAAATATGATTGAGGGCGGGTGGATTCCACGTGACTGAATGAGGCCTAAAAGAAATCAATATACGTAATTACATTCTTTGTAACTGAAATAACAATTCACATTTTTAACCATACCAACAGCTCAATTCGAATGTAGAAGAAATATTTAAAATTACTTATAAACAACTTGCATACGCTTATTTCGTATATCGTCGATATTAACACGAATACAACATAAGCCACTTTTACTCATGCCCGGTTCTATAAACTCGCGAAATACCAATGGTTAAATTATCCAATGGACAGAATTTACACAAGGATAACTTTTACAAACTCAATTTAAAGGTAACAATCACATACACTTGTGGTGAGTTTCTAGATAAATGTCCTCTGGGTAAATATGAAAATGACAGAAAAAATGTTCCTACAAACTCGGGCTATATCTTTCCAAGGGTAAATCGTCGGGTTAATTTATCCTTTCATGGATGGCTGGATAAAATTTAACCTCATGTAGGATCAATAATAATTTAAACAATGAGAATCAAAGCCTTCTGAATTAAATTAACTGTACAATTCCAAAGACTTGCTCATTATATCATTGTGGGTGAAATGGAACTAATTTGCCCATGGGTAATTTACCCATAGGTATTTCACGAGTTTATAGAATCCGGGCATCAGTTTCTTATCAAGGAACTCTGTTGCCCAAATACTTTCAATCATTATTCATTCTATCACCGTCGTTAGAAACTATGCTTCTATTAGGGATATGGGTCTCGACTAAGTCCTCCGTTGAAAAGTGTGTCAAATAAACAAATTAAATCTCGTCATCTGTAATTATGAAGGTGGCATGAGTACAATTATATAAAAGTTCTTCACAGGCTAACAGCCGAGTCAAGGGTTTAAAAAACTCCGAGCTTTCGGACTCCATCCCTGAGTCCATCTTCTCTGGACTCAGAGATGGAGTCCGAAAGCTCGGAGTTTTTTAAACCCTGTTAGCCTGTGAAGAACTTTTATATATTATTCGCCGAGAAAAATTCAAACCTTTTATTTTATGAGTACAATTAGTTTACTTATTTTATTTATTAGTTACTAGTTAAGCGTTAACAGACATACACAAAAGAAAACAGAGCACAGACAGCACTAGACGAAATATGTTGGAAAAAGCAAAAAAATAAATAAAAAATCAGATGAAACTCTACTAAATATAAAAACCATGGCCAAAGTTTTGGTTGTTTATTATACAATATAGTAATAGGAAACAATATAAGTGGCAGCTATTTTAAATATTTTAACAAACCTTATTAGGTCTAAACTTTTTCCTCTTCTCCAAACTTCTTCTATATAATTAGCATGATCTCTCTTAAATTGAACATTATACTTAATTGTATTCCTTATAGGTTCTTTTGCTGTAGTACTAGTGTTCAATAGTGTAAATTTCTAGAAAGAATCCGTTTTTTCTCAAACTGTTTCATACTGTAATTACATAATTTAAAATTTTAATTAATTGATACCACATTATTGAATGTTAATGTCATTCATATTCAATTAATACTGAACGGCGAGCAATGATCATTATTGAGTGTTAAAACTTAAGTTATCCATTAGGCTATATTATGTATCTTGTATAGGCCTATAGCTTGAATAACAATCTTTAAATGCTTAAGTATAATTTATAAAATATTACTCCGTAACAAACAACTTTTTTCTTGCATAACTATGCATGGACCTTAACAACGAAACTATATCACTCATTTAAAAATAATAATAATTTACTTGAAAGAAGATCATGTCGGAAATATGGAGAAACTCAACTGTCCTGAATATATGCCCAAGAAAATTAGTTTGTTCATAACGGTGTTCACAACGGAAGATTCTTACAAGATTCACAATTCGACAAATATACCGTAATTCTCAGTAACAGACTACAAGAAAAGTTAAATCAGAAATATCTTCATTTTCGTATTCTGTATATTTAATTCTTCTTTTAAGGAATATTTATTTTTACTTCTTTTGCCTGTACCGAGGTCCCTGAATCCAGAAATGTTATTTCTGTGTGTCTGTGTGGATGTCTGTGAACAGCCTACCTCCAAAACGGAAAATCGAATGAAAACAAAATGTTCTTTTAGGGTCAGGTACCTTCTGACGATGTGATTCGAAGATTGGCGACCAGTTTCTCTTACTTTTAAGGGACTTGACATTAAAAAAATTTGGTTTGTTACGATTTTCTTGAAAACAGCTTTTGCGATTTTGTTTAAATTTTACACATGGGCTGCTTATACTAAGAGCTAAAACTTTTATTTGAAACATTTAAAAAAAAAAATATCTGAAGGGTAGTTATAAGCCACCCACTCTGAATACGTGTTCTTTGCAATATGTTCTCTTGTTCTATATCAAAATGTGAAGTGATAAAAATGTATTGACCATGCTTAAAGTAAAGAAAGTTACGAGAGTGCATTAATCGGATTTTATATGGGTTATGTATCCTTCGGGGATGTGATGTGACGTGGTAAGGACATTCTCTTCATTTTTACAACTAATTTACATGAAGAGAATGCCATAATATAATAATTATATTATACTAAGAGGCTAACTTTTATTTCGGCAGAGGAAGTTATGTGAATTTCAAAACAGATTTTTTAAAACATTGAAACAATTAGGCTATTCTTACGGGGACTGATGGTACGTCCGCATTAAGAAGCGAATAGAGTACAGACTATTTGGAGAGTGTGGTGTAGAACAGATCTGGCCGAGCTTCCCAGATTAGTGTCACAATGTGTTGGTTTATTAAACCCGGTGGTGGTTGGGATGATGGATCTGACGAGAGAATTCCAAGCAGTCAGGACAGGTGTGTGTATTGTGATGAACACATTCTCACGCTCCATCCCCTACAGAAAATATTGGTGCACACCAGTGGCAGACACGTGTAACAGGCAACCTCCCCATTGCATCCCCATCCGATATTCATTCAGTATCCTGGATTATGAACCCTACTTACCTAAGATATGTTCAGGTTATATTTTGCCATTGTAGGCAGATGTTAAAGTCACACAATTTTGATTTCAAGTACAATAAAATATGCATTTCATATGCTTCAAGTTTTGGCAAAAATACAAAAAGATGTTTCTTTACCATATCTATAGACAGAATGTAAAATAAAGAAATGATTAACCAAATTAATTAGAGCTAACGAGGGTAAATAATATACATATTTACATACAAAGAATGCAGTAATGAATACAAACACTTATCCAATTCTTACGAATGCTAACCAATGATTGCGTAACAAGTAACTTGGTTTCACATTAATATTAGCAATATCCAATAATAGTATTTAAAATTACTTTTCTATCTTTAATTTCATATCTTTCTATCAACTTTGTTTCCAATTATTAATAGCCATAGCACTTTTTTAATTTCATGTCTATTGCATGTACTTATTTCTTTAGTAACAATGTGTGAACTTTACGGTAGAAAGGAAGTATTTAATAAAATCAGATAAACTGATGTAACAAAGTGCTGGTATGCTTTTTTTAAATCAGGTATAATTGCAATTATGATATACAGAATATCAGTTTTTTAAATTGATTTCCTAGTTAAACTCCAGATTAATTCATTAAGCAGGGCTTACGGAAGAACAAAGGTCTAGTTTTAAAAAATCAGATTAAAATCGTCCAGCATCAGCTGAACTATACAGATTTGTGACATTTTGACAATCACACACTCACATAAAAATACAAAAAAAAAGTAAAATTAGCCGATTTCGAGATTTGAACCAGGGATCTCCAGAAAGTGAGTCCAAGACGTTAACATCTCGGCCACCTCGCTCAGTCTAACGGTCTAGTTTGATAACCATATGTAAAGGAATATTGTTATTTGTCATAGCTAACTGTACTGCAATTTCCAAAGCCGCATATGATCACAGTAAAACAATATGTTGTCATGGCAACTGATTTGCATTTCATAAATTCTTTCTAATATATTACCATAAAATAGGCACTAAATTGGGCATTACTCCGGTACCGGTCAACCGATTTGGTCCAATATCAATAGGCTTCTTCCCATGGACGTTATAAATATGTATACCAAGTATTACGAAAATCCGATAAAGCGTATTTGAGCTATCGTGCGTACAGACACACGGACGGAAGGACAGACATTTTCCCGTCCCCCACACAATCTCATAAAGTACCATACTGACACTTAATAAATTGAGTGTATATATTAGGTGAACTAACTTTCGTATTTCCGTGCTTTTCTCATTTTAAGCCTCCATTTGCTATAGCATTATTTAATATTGAAAGTTACTTCTAATTGTGTACCACTGTAAGTAATTATCCTGTTTGAATGGAAAAGAAGGAATATTGGCCTTAATTCCATTGTGTAAGATAAATCTATTCTATTCTATATTAATTATAATATCCTTCCTTCCCTATTTTAAAGTTGCAAACTAATTTTGACAAATGAATAATATCAACGCTTTCTGTAAATACTATTTATAAATTAACTGGAAAGTTGAAATATTTTGCCTGAAAAGGTTGTTTCTAGATATCTGTGGGTTTACAACCGAAAGGAAGTATCAATTACCTCAGGCAGTTAAGACTACCAGCCTCGAGTTTTGGGTTCAATTCCTCACAGCAAAATCTTTACTAAACCTATAGCCTAGATATATAAGCATTCATGAGCCACAGATTATTGTCTCTGTTGGACACTACATGAGAATTTTTCTCCTATAATATTCTCATGTAGTGTCCAACAGAGACAATAATCTGTGGCTCATGAATGCTTATATATCTATCTTGAATGTTAACTGTACAATAACAGTGGGAGCCCGGTCACAAAAATCACTACTTAGTGTGCCTCACAGTACTGCATATGACATAACTTGTCTGTCTGTGAGGTAGACCATTAGAGCAATCAGTCATAGGAGAGAAGTTCCATCTGGCGCTGTGAATTGAGCTCCGGCTTAGCTCAGTTGGTAGAGCATTGGCGCTATAGCCTAATTAAAATTCTAAAATATAAATGGAAAAAATAAGTTTGTGATGGAAAGAGGTAAACTACATTTAAAAAAATCCCTTTCGGCAAGCCTACAGGCTGAGGTAGATTTCAAAGTGCTTTTGGTTTAATTTATTATCGCTGCGCAGCACTCTTCTTTTTTAGCCTTGGCATGGCAAACCCGCAGTAATAAGAACTGAATTCGGTAAAGAGGAAGAGCCTACAATCATTTGCTTTGACAAGAAGAATAGGATATAATATTCTGGGAGGCCGTGCGCAAGATCAGCAATGAATAAAATTAGCAAAGCCGCTAAACAAGACAAAACTATGATATTATAATAATTCTTTTAGGTGTTATTATTTTCAAACATTAAAATCTAGCGTCATATGAGAGCTATCAAGAAACTAGTTATTGATTTGTAGAGTACTCATCAAGAGCTTTTCAACGATACCCCACAAGACGTGGTTTCAAAAGTTTCGAATTTTCACCCCCCCCCCCACCCCCACCCTCACTCGATCCCCCGAATCGTTGGTGTCACTGTGAACTCCATAGGGAGTTCTCTAATTTATTCAAACAAAGTTTCCCTCTATACTTCATAGGGGCCGAGATTTACATTTTTAAAAATTTCAACCCCCTCCCCCGACCACCCCCTTCGGCCAATTTTGCTCATTAACGAACTTGTCCGAGCTATTGGGCCTAGAAATGACATAATAAAATTTTTTTCAAATATCTTCAAAATTACGGCCGCTATCGTGTAAAGATATATATATATATCACAATTTTTTTTTTTTTTTGAACGGGCGGTGGTTTCGTACTTAGGGGAGCATGAAACTTAAAGATATGAAAGAATTTTTCGAAAATCATGACATGGTATCCATTGCAATAGGTAGATTTTTCTTCGAAATCTACCTAAAAACTCCGCGTTCCTCGGGATTGTTTATGTTCTTGCATCATCATTATGACCATTATTATTATTATTATTATTATTATTATTATTATTATTATTATTACTATTACTATTGTAATTATTATTGTTATTATTATTAATCCTTCAAATTGAATAGCAGGTGGATTATTGTTCTTCCAAACCTGCAGTTTACGTCACGCAGCAGACAATTTCTTCAAGATGTGGCCTATCCAGTTTGGTTTTATACGAATGTCTATGTTCAGGATTGACTTTTCCTTGCTAACCATTCAGATGAAAAATTAAATAACAATGTGCCAGTCGTTCCATTTTTTCAATATCACAGCACTCCGGCCATCGCACCCATCCATCAGGCTGAGCCCGAAAATATTCAATGCACATCCATGTCGAGCATAATTATTTGTTTTGTGCCTCCAGTTGACATGATCTGCTAAACATTGGTAGGATATCCCTTTCGCTTCCTCTCCCGTCCTCGGAACCCTCGGTTATCTTCAACTGGATTACTTCATCTTAGGACTATCCGGTAAGGTAATATTATCCGGAAGGTAATATTTTTTTATATACAAATTAATTTCAGTAATTTCAGTAAATTCATACACTGTAAAAATAGAGCTAGAAATAATATTAAAATGTATAATGTAGTAAAATTTAGCATGTTTAAATATTGTACATGTATTGAATATTTGTATGTAAATTATTAATTTGTAAATGTGTGTGTTAAACTTTAAGAAATGTAGTTTATAAGTATATGTAAACTTATAAGTGTAGGTTAATGTAAAACACTGTACTGTGTAAGAAAATAAACAAACTAACTAGTTAAAAAAACTAGTTAAAAAAGCCTACGCGAACTTACGTCAAAATAATCTCAAAAGAATGAATAAAGAGAGCATTTTTACAAGAAAATCTAAAAATAAATGTCTTTGAACTAGCCTACTGAGAGCGAAGGCAAAACAATGTCGGTTCTAAAAACAGATATGAACCCGGAACTCCATTTTACAAATCGAGTAGCCTAACCACTATAGGGAAAGAATATTTTGTCATTTGCATTGAAGTAATAGCAATCTTATATGTCATATATTGCAATGTTTAACATAAATATTGATAGTTATGGTTAGCAATATTTAACCAGGCATGTAAGATATTAAAAATGAGTCGTGTGCTGTTACAATCTGAGGCGGGAGCAGCAACGGGAACATTCTCTTATAAGTCTGAAAATACATTCACAACAAACGCAACATGGTGAGGAGATAGCATCAATAATGAAGAAAAGTCATTAAATTCCTATTAACATAACATTTTGAGATTTATCTCACCAAAGAAATCAAAATTCTCATCACTACAGGAAAATACTCTTAAGGTTAAAGTAAAATTATAACATTTACTAGTGTATCGCTTTCAATAGATTGATCTATTCGCCCATTTTATATCACTAGACGTTTTCATTCTACCCGTTTATTCAATTATATTCTGATCCTCTTGTCTCAACAGATGGAACATGGATGCGATTGCATATACGGAAGTATAAATTTAGTTACGCTTATTTTCCTATAGAGGACAGTGCGACCAATCTTAAAGCACTCCATCTTCTGAGGTTACGGGACTTGCGAAAATTATCGACAAGTTTAAACTCTACTAATGGCATAATCTATAATAATATCTAGGACACGCTATGGCTCTTTCCAGTGATTATTTACACATTTTAAGAAGCATGTGGACAATTTCAATATAATATGAAAATGATGAAAAAAAAAACACACATTCGCGTCATAAAAATAACAAGTCAAAGAGTCGAAAACTTCCTCCTCGAACGATTCAATTAAGTCTGACGGCGGCTGACTATGACAGTTGAAACCTTATTAAAAAAAAGTATTGTAATCAAGTAAGGGTAAGTAATGTATAGGTGTTTTCATCAATAAAGAGTGGAATACTCTGTTTTGACTTTTATTAAATGCCTATTTTAATTATGTTACTAATTTCGATATTTTAAATGCTTTTTTGCCTGTCTATTTTAAACAAAATAAATACCTAAACTACCGGGCTCAAATAATATCGAAGGAGTGACATGAGTACCCCCCAGAGTAAAAGAGGTACGTAATACTTACAATCGATGGTACACAATATGACACCTAAGATTCTGAAGAGAACTTACCTGCAACAAAGAAAAAATCACATAAGTATGATGAACATACATTTAAATCATCTATGACATAGCCTATATCAGCAGTGTAGAAATAATATCGTCACTGTTATGCCAAAACCACGAATGTGCAAAAAATTTTTAAAAATATTATTGAGGCACATTTGTTATAGCATAAAATATAAAGCAGAACTTTTACTTTAATAGAAATGGAACTAACTATTACTCACCAAGGAAAGGAAATACAATGTTCGTGGTTCCTACAGAACAAAGATTAATATTAACAGATGCCAGCAATGCACTGAAGTCAAAATCTGAATTTTAGCACATTCGTGGTTTTGGCATAACAGTGACGAATGTAATAGGCCTATATTATAAATCTAACAGTATTTAGCTTTAACTCTTTAAATAATGAAAATAGATGAAGGAATTGAGTTCTTACCAATAGACAGCTAATTTCAATCCACTGACAAAAAAGGTATCGAATATATGCATAGCACAGCGAAATTATGTTTATGTTATTGGTACTGAATCCAGCAGAAGACCTGATCAAGGATGAGTGCAGACGAGGTCTTCACCGAACCCTGAAATCCTCCGGCTGGCTAAGCCTATCGTAAAACTTGACCTTCACGGGAAAATCCTAGTATAATTCTCCAGCACAGATCAGTATATCATATACTAAATTAAATTTGAAGTGCAACAATCCATGACTTGTCGTTCAAAAACCCTGTACAATCTACATTAATAGTATAGAATCCGATAAAATTTCGCATGGTCTAATTACATGCTATACCCTAGACACTGTGATATTTACCATTTCTGCTGTTTATTTTAGAACTCTTCTCCTTTCATTTTAAGTAATACACTCGTGGCACAAAAACCTGTAAAAGTTTTTACAATAGTAATGGGAGCTATTTTAGTTAAATTACATGCTCAGAGACTTTTAGTTTCATAATGGACGCTATTTTTTTCTCCACATGCAAAGTTAGACTTTGGCTGAAACAAATTACATTACAAAAAAGTGCAGTCACTTCAGTAAAATAACTGTCCCTGGTTTCCTACAGCTTTGTGACTTTTACATTGTCTCTACTTTGCTTTATGTATTTGGTAGCGAGGATGAGAGAGGCTGAAGGAAGGTGGGTGGGAGGGTGACAAGAGAAAAAGAGGCAAAAATTATTGCATATGTGCACGATGTGTATATGCGTTAACTCCCAGATGTATTTGGTACAAACGGTTGAATTATTTACAACGTAGATGGAAATCATGATCATGCTCTACCGTCCCTAGACGGGTCCAATATATTTCATCTTCCCCACTAAAATCAATAATTGAACTCATTTATAGCAAGCTTTCGTAATGTTTTGTATAAAATGGTGTATGCCAAGGTAGTAATTGAATAGAATATAGAATTCAGATGAAATTAAACCCAAAGTAGTTATTTATGAAATTACAATACATTTAGTTATATTTTCTTTATTAGTTATATTTTGTTTATGTATTTGTATTTGTGTACTAATTCTGTAATGTAAATGGCTGAACTGTGCCCGAGCATGAGCTCTTGCTCATTCGGGTGGTCTTGTGTTGTAAAAAATTTATTTATAAAATAAATAAATAAACAAACATTTTAGAAGTATGTTTTTATGAATGTGAAGGTAGAAGCGAAGCTCCTTAAATACACAACATCCCAACAAAAACAATAACAACAATAATTTATGAAAGTATACCGTACAGTGTTTTTTACGATAGTCCTGAAATTCAGTCAATAAATATTTTTAAAATGTATAGGCTACATGAGGATAAACAAAACGGCTTAAATCAACTGATCAAATGGCATATATAGTCACTGCCGTAGAAAAATATTAATAATAACAATAGAAGGGGTGTGGCTGAACTAGGCAATCATGACGAAACTGACAACTCAGCGGAACAGATCCTAGCAGAATGCAAATAAAATACCTTTGATTTTTGCCTTGTCCTTTCAGTGGTCATAAACTCATTTTAACAATATATTTTAATTATAAACATTTTAAGTTGAACTCCACTGATATCTTGTAAAAAATATGTTAAAAGACAACGCTGTCAACAAAGAACACATTTTAATGACACTTTGCTAAACCAATAGAGTAGAGTAGAGTAGGCTTCCTCGTGGGCGTTTAATTTAGAACAAAGGGAAAGACTAAGTGTGCTAGTAAAGTGTTTTGAATAGTTAAAAACTTGTTGCTTTTAAACAGAATTTTAATGACGTTATAAACATTCAAAGCAGTTAAAGGCCTAAGTATAAATAACACATAAGTTGAGCACCAGGACATTTTGTTTAAATTTAATGATCGACGATATCCCTAAGTATCATTTTAGATGTTAGAAGGGTAAAATATGTTATTTCAGTTTACAACACGAACCACGGCTTTCATTAGCTGTGACAATTTTCACAAGAAAGTAAACTATTCATTTTTTTCTACAAATGATTTGATATTATGCAATCTAGTGTTACTTATTAATATTGTAGGCCTCATTATTATTATAAAAGATTTATAATGTTTCGCAACACAAAATTGCACATTATTCACTTATCTCCTTTTGTTTGTATGCAGCTTTTATATCACCAACTAGCATGTGCCCGCGGCTTCGCCCGCGAAAATTATTTCAAAAATTAAAAATTAAGAGCATAATAGTTAAATCATCATATTTATTAACACCTAAATCACGTGGACTACATACCACGATTAGATAGCATCGTCTGGTAAAAGCGACCTCAGATTCGAGTTTCTTGGCCCAGAAAACCTCTGTATAGTGAGATTCGTCCAAATAAAACAACGTTTGACCATATTTAGGGCTTACAACATTCATGCGATCGCGAAAGTTTTATTTTCAAGGTATGACAAAATCAGCCAAAGCCAACTGTAATTGATTTGACATTGAAATGTATAACTGAAAACTTATGTTTTGAAAACGCAAAAAATGCATGTTTTTTGCCCGTTTTTCACTCATAACTCACGAACGAAAACTGAAATTAAAATTCCGTCTTCGAGGTGCATTTTCCGACCCTTCAGCCCATCTATGTTTAAAATTTCAGATCTCTGCGTTCAGTAGATTTTGCTGGACATCGAGGACAATTCCTTTTATTAATATAGATAATATGAATTATAATGATACCTTCTCTAATTTGTCAAACATCCATGTAATTGTATCCAAACCCACCTATACCATTGGCAACAATATGTTCTGTGAATTTGTTTGGATAATTCTGTGTAAAAACGGGTTAAGTATTTTCAAAAACATGTAATTTTTGGCAATTAAAATCAGAATTTTTCAAAATCCTTTCTTAGTGAGCACCTACATTATGAAACGAAGGTACTGTCAAAATTCCAAGTCTCTACCTGTTATAGTTTAGGCTCTACGTTGATTCCTGTCAGTCAGGACAAAGCCTTTTATATATATAGAGATTGCTGTTTTTGATACCAAAAAAAAAAAGACACAGGTCTCAGTGTTCAGTCCTTATGAATTTACACAAAAACAAGGGCACGTAAATGCGGTAAAACGAAAGTGATAAAAACAAAACTATAAAAGTATGACGATAAACACTTGCGATTGTTTGAAATTCCACATATCCCTATGCTGGAATGGTCATTAATACAAGATCTAAAAATAAAAAGGTTAAAAGTCTCATTATCATTCTTCACATACAAACAGCAATTCATAAATACATATTACATAAAAAGCATTTTCGTCTCATCGATACACTCAGAAATGATATCAATTTACTATGGTGCAATAGTACTACAAAAGAACAATTAAAAGTTGTAGAAAATTTCCAGCAATGCGGGTCTGCGACGTCATTGACTTGCGAATATCTCACGATATTTTCTGTAGGTACCTTGTTTACTCTGCATGTTATTGGACGCATTTTTTTCTTACGTTTTAATATAGGCAGATCAATATTGTATTATTATTCTATTGCTAGCATTTTGTATTAGTATGTTTGATATCTATTGAGCTTGTTTTTTTTTGTAGATTTCTTTAATAATGTATTTTGTGTTTATCCTGGTTGAGTGGAAGATAAGGCCCTATGGCCTTAACTCTGCCAGGCAAAATAAAACATTATTATTATTATTATTATTATTATTATTATTATTATTATTACTTTTATTACAAACATTTTATATCGCTTACGCTAGAGCTCTCTCTCTCTCTCTCTCTCTGAGCATTCAGATCGCTTGATTTGTTTAATTTTTAAAAGTGGACAACGTGAAGAATAATGCAAATTAATATTGAGTATAACTCTCTCCCACACCTGCAAGCGATTACTCCCCTATGTTCATAACAACAAAGTTTGCAACATATGTGCAAGTGACCTTTGTGGAGCCAGAGACAGTGCTTCATCTTCTCTTTATTAGTCATCCTTTGTGTAGACGAACGATGTTACCAATGCTTCAATCAAGTTGAGCCACCCTTATGCAGACAAAGAAGGTCAAATTGGATCTAAGCGTGATGATCAGTATTACATTACCTGAATACAAAGCTCAGTTAGGAGGTCAAGTGTAGAGCCTAATAAAGCATTCCATACATGTTCATAGACAGTATCCTTTATAACACATTAATGTAATTATACTATTTTTATAGAGAATGGAACTTGATTATAACACAAACTAATTGACTCACTGAAATCAGTAACATCTCAGTTCGCTAATACACCAACAAGCAAAGATCCTTATATTATATTAAAAATATGATGTTAAACACTTAACTTTCTCTGCACAAATAAAAATTTTGTCTCTTATTATAATACATTATATATGTCGTTTACTTCAAATAAATTGGCAGTAAAAAGAAAGAATGTTCGCATCGCATCCCCGAATGATATACAACCCAAATAAAATCAGATAACTTTCCCTAACGTAATTATGGGTAATATGCCTTTCTCTCTTCACATCATGGTATAGAATAAGAGGCCACATTGCAAAGAGCGCGTATTCAGTTGTTTCAACTTGATGCACAGCTTTATTGTTCACCAAACAAGAAAGAGTTTCTACAAACAGCGGGTAGCTTATAGGCCTAACTACTATTCAGATAATTTTTGTGAAAGAACTGTTTCAAATAAAAAGTGTTAGCTCTTAGTATAGCACGTCATGTACAAAATTTAAACAAAATCATTGGAGTAGTTTTAGAGAAAATCGCGAAACACGAAAGTTTCTTCATATAGCCTAACCTTAAAGTGACATTAAAATATAAACTCATTGCCAATCTTTCAAATACATTTTGTTTTCATGCGATTTTTTTGTTACGGAGTTAGGCTGTTCACAGACACACAGTCATGTTTTTGAAAATAGTATTTTTGGATTCAGGGAACCTCAAAACGTGTATTTATGTTAAAAACTCAACTTCGAATTCCAGGGTCTATCATAACACTTCCTCTTCCTCTACCTATAGTATCTATTATACGAGTAGAGCAAATAAAAAATAGTTAACACGTCGTCCGAAGTGCTTTTTCTGAGTCTAAGCGTTTCAGCACAAATAGATCACGTACTTTACTATCGTATTACTTTTAAACTCGGTTACGTTAAGCAAATACAGGGAGCTTGCTAGTTTAAACCTCCTGCAAGATGTGACATATTGCATTCCTGCTTTTCTTGCCTTTGTATAACTATCACTTTATCAGGGTAGACGTACCGGCTAGCAAGATCGTGTGCAATGTTAGTTCTGATAACAAATCTAAAACATTCCGGACTTGTTAATTAAAACTGTATCAAATGGAAACAATTTTGAATTAATTTGGTTCATTGGATTGCATTAGACTACGTAAATATTTATTCTCATACCTATTATACTCTGCAAATAAATATAATACATTAATTATGGATGTATGAGCGTACGTGCGAGTCTACAAGACCTTCGAAAATTATATTTATCCTCAGGTCACAAGTAGTTTTAACAGCAGAATAAAAGAAGAGCAAAAAAGGTTGTCATCTTAAGACCATCTGGCCTCATGATGGAAACACATCACGTAAAGCTGATATTAAAACACGTCTGTATAAAAGAATTTCTACTCCTCGTAAAAGTCATGATTGTGTTGGGAAGTTTACACAAGAATCTTTCTTCATTCCACGAGAAAATATGTGCGAAAAGCAATAATATACGTACTTATAGTTGTTTCAGACTAAACTTTTGCCTAACTGCACTAGACTGAGAAAAGTCGTGCTTCAACTTGCGAAGAATAAGAGGAAAAAATCACAAGTTAATAAAGTCATGATGACTTCCCTACATTTCTTCAGTGAATGATAGTCAAAAGACAACAAAGTGCAGTTTGAAGGATACAAGTGAAAAATGACTTCTATAAAAAATCATTAACATCTCAATTAAGGCTTCGGAATAAAACTTTGAAATGCTTTAAATATAAAATTTAAATTATTGCAAATACCACAATGGATGAAAAATCAAAGAGTATTGAATAAAAACCACAATAATTAGATTCAGCTCTCGGGCGTTTCTTATTGCTATTTTGTATCAAATTTATTTGGGGAAATATTACCATGATTCAATAAAATAACTCTAATTGGAGCGTTTATTTGCATATTCAATCACTAAAGAAATTTTAGTTTCTCTCTTTGATCATTCAAAAGCAAAATAGCATAGAGCGTTGGAATAGGATTATTTCTCAAATGGAAAATATATGCCCTTGTGGTTCCATAAGGTCCTTGTGTCCCAAGTAGGCCTTATGGACTAATACGTTCAAGTGGCCCCTGTAAACCCACGAAGGTCCAAGTAGCATAGGTCTAAGCTTGTCCAAGTGCTCCAAATGGACAAAAGTCGACCAAGTAAACCCAAGTGAGCAAAGTTTGCTCAAGTAGACGACGTGGGCCAAGTTACCCATGCATGCAACAACAGCCCTTGCAAGCTCAGGAGAACCTATTTGTCCAAATAGTCTCGATAAGCCCCAAATGGTCCAAGTTTACCTAAGTGGCAAAAGATGATGAAGTAAGGAAATAAGGCGAAGTAGGTTCAAATCGGTAATTTGCCCTAGTAGACTCAAATAGATCGAAATGGACCAAGTATGCCCAAGAGGAAAATAGACCCAAGTGTCATTAGGCTAAAAATGGCCCAAGTAGGCTCCTTTTACGTAAGTAAAATTGTTATTGTCCGGTAAAATGCTTGCCTTTCAAATTCTTAATCTATTCTCCAATGATGCACTAGCCACACATGTTTTGCAATACACTATTACCAGATTGCACAAAATTCACAAAGCTATTTTTAAGGCAATTAGGCTTTTACATTCACACTTTTCAAACATAGCCTATTACCTCCTCTAATTCCGGAAGCATTCATCAGCCCCAAAATGTAGTGCTATCACTACAGCATTATCCTCATTTTAAGTTTTTTTTTTTTTTTTTTTTTTTTTTTTTAATACAGTTAACGTGAAGTGGCAAGAATAATGAGAAAACTAAGCACCTTCCCCAAAGTTTACAGAAAAGGGGTGTACAAAAACTTCCTCTGTTACTTTTAGTCCTCTGTTAGTGTTAGTATTATTAATAATGTTGGGTTTCTTCATGCTCTTTATTGTTTATTCTTTATTCTTAATTCGGCTGTTATTCTCGAAGAGGTAACTGCAGCTAAGTTAAGAGACACAAATCAAACCTAGTCTTTCGCCTGGTAACTCTTGTTGATAATTTACCACTAAACATCACATTTTACTGCCATAAGGCTATAATTAGGTGTTCATAATGAGAAACTAACAAGAAGAAAATTTAATCTCTATCCGAGCAGAAAATAATAGAAATTAAATATCTCCATGTCACGAAAAAGCGCTGCATATGCTAGAATGTGGGTTACGTACATAGCGGGTGGCCGTGGGAAAACAGGATCGCAGACCAATAACATTTAGCTTAATTGAAAACACTGTGGTCAAGTTAATTCAAAAGGTTAATAAGAAAATGTTGTCAAAATAATATGCTGCGATGTGCATGATGAATCAGTTTTTTAATACGTATTCTCGACCTACTTATATAAACCAAGTTGAAATACATTTGGTAATCAATGGAACAACTTGGCTAATAACGTGGTGTTTAAAACACAAGTTATCACGGGAAGGGTCTCCCTTGTGGGTCATGCTTACATTCCCTGTAATGTCACCCACAACACTGCACAGGGTTGATTCTGTGTTTGAACCTGGTAGTGTATAACATATTTTGTTTTTTATGATGCCGAAGTGATGCTATCAAATTCAAGAAGCCTGGGAATTGAAATAATTAAAAAATTAAAATAAGTTAAACTGACAACACAAAGTACCAAATAAAGTTAATATGCCATATTTCAGAGAATGTTGAGATTTAGACTGCGGTTTCTTGAGAAATTTCGATCAGCATATGTCAATAAACAAGATGGATAATTAGAATATTCACAGAGCTAATTTACAATAAAGTTCTCACGAAAACAATATGGCAAACATCCGAAGACGTACAAATACGCAGTCTTCAATTCCCAATAGCGTATTATTAAGTTCTATAGATAGATGCAAATTTTCTATTTGAAAAGCATGTGCCCGTTAATTGGTCATTACTCCGGTAACGATCAACCGATTTGGTCCGAAATCAATAGGGTTTATGCTTAGACTTTATACGTGTGTATACTAAGTTTCATGAAAATCTGATACAGCAAGTTATCGCGAGTACAGATGGAAGGACAGACACATTTTCCCATTCACCAGGTAATCTTAGAAACTACCATTCTTGCACTTAAAAACACTAAAGTTTAGTGTCTAAGTCGGTCACGTGGAAGTAGATCTACGTACAAACAATTAATTGGGTAGCAGCACAATTTTTGCTAACCCCCCCCCCCCAAGCCATACTGTCACAAGCGCCAAAAAATACATACACACACGCACGCACACACTAAAGCTTAGTTCTTAGCAATAGATAGAGTTTGTGGAATTAGGTCTTCATGAGCATCAAAAGGATAATACGAACACCGACTTTACTTGGTCACAACATCATTGATGATAACTCTTCAGATAGATTGTCACATGCGCATGATTTCACCATAGAAAGTACACATAAGGAGTTTTATCCGAAGTAGGAGATGGAGTAAATTATGCGATATTTACTTACCCTACGTTTCCCCCAGGGTTGGAATATTAAAAATTTTACAGAGCTACCCCAAAAACTATGAAGGAATCGTAAATCAATCATTGAAATGCTGTGAGTTATGTATCGGACCATATAACATTGAAGTAACTATTTCATAATTCAGGCAGATCCTAAAAAAAGTAGTCTACATTTTTTCAGCACTATTAACCTATTAGGTTTTCCCCTATTCTCGCTTGGCCGAGGTATCAGCCCATTTCTCCAGCAGGACATCTGTGAGGTGAGGTACATTATCCTGATGGAAAAATATGAGAAAGGATTCATAAATTAGTAGCCAGGGAAATTTTTAATCCTAAATCCTTACTTCATAACCAGATCACGTTGAATAGTGGGATCTATCCATGAAAGATCTACTTCCTAATGGCTGGACCAGGAATCTAACCCAGATAACCCATGATTAGCAGTCAGAAGATCTGACTTCATGACTTACGCGCTTCGTGTCGGTGAGTTTATTGTTTCTATCTTAAATGTAACTTACGTGGCATGTCCGCGAATCGTTCTCTGGCGGTTATTGTGTCCCCCATTAGCTAGAACATAATATGATTGTGAGATCCATAAATTAATTGATTTAGGCCTATAACATAGATCAATTTAGATTGTCTAGAAAAAGTAAATATTATGAAAATATGTTATACGAAACTCAAAGAAAAATTCCGGTAGATAAACATTTGCCAGATAAATATGATATATTATGATGGTTAACATACTCCAATACTTAACAATTATTTTGTTCTTGAGTATGCAGTTAGAAAGGGGAATGAAAGTCAAGAGGGATTAAAATTAAATGGTGTTACACAGCTTTTAGTATATCCAGATGATGTACATTACTACGAGATCATGTAAATATTATTAAAATTAACACTAGAATGCTCTGAAAACTGTCAAAGAAACATGTTTAGAACAATTACGTTCGTAAGTTTACTGATCTTACCCACTTATTAATAAATGATAACAAAACAAATGACAATTCATTTTAATACATGATTAAATTCAAGTATTTATGCATATCAATTATATCACAGAAGGGACTAAATTCAATTAATGCATGTTATTTTTCTAACAAAAATCTTCTGTCATCTCTACAAGCCTAATTTGAAGAAATTTAAAGGCTAAAATATAAAAAAGCAATAATTTTTCCTGTAGCCTTGTATGGCTATGAAACATGCCTTTTAATATTAAAGAACATCAATTAAAAGCTTTTGAAAATAAAACTAATTAGAAAGATATTTCAACATAAGCGAGATGATAGTAATTATAATTTTCCAGGGGAATTTTACTGGAATCAGTTAAGAGGCTTGCAACATAAGCTGCCGCAAATGCTACTTTGATATCATCAAGGGATTTCCTGCCGAATTTCGTCAATATTCAACCTACAAAAATTAACCATCGATTCGAGCGTTATCTGATTCCAAGAATGATAAAGTACGTAATTTTTTAATGTATCATAGTTCAGAATTAACGTACTGATGCAACTGATGCTCTTTTATCTCAAATAACTAATCACTGAGTTGGTATGATATTTATTCCTATGGACTCCTGGACCACGTGTTTTATTGTAAAATCGATATATTCCCCTCCATAGGCCACTGCGATTTGAGCAGTTATGGCTCTTTTAGAAATAATAACACACGTTTGCCAGCAGTGTGCAGATAATTAATTGCCCTTTTACATTGATCAGTATCGGGTTTCTCACCTCCACCCTCTCTCTACCTCTCTCATTGGAGAGATAAACTTACTTCGGCCTGCATGTCGTTTTTAAGTATGTGGCTTTAAAGCGAATTCTTGAGAAATCAGTAAGAACCTGAGATTGCTCATCGTAATAATGTTTACAAGAAAACAAAATTAATTACGAAATGAATAACTTAGAAGGAATAGTAGTTTACTTTATTAATATTAATATTATTTTTATTATTATTATTATTATTATTATTATTAATCGTTATATTATGAGTTTTCTCTCATGAAGATTTCGTTAAGACGTATTCTGAAACAGCATATGGACCAAAACCTGATCCCACTGAGGAGTTTTAAACATGAGGGTCTTATGAAATAATAGTGTTAGCGTCATTAAAACAATGAATTTTTTCTTAGATTTCATCGCAGAGTATTCTTTAATTTTCTATTTACGGATATGAATTGTTCAAGACGCAAACAATTTAAAGGACACTGATCCATAAAATCTAGATGATAACGAAAGTGTTTGTTTCACAAACTCTCTGTCCTTGAAAATATAAATTTCTTCAGTTTTGGATAGAGATCACGTCACAGATATTTCTCTTTCATAACGCTGATCTCTAGACTCTGATAAAATTACGCGGCGCGTATTCACGACAGGATTTTAAACCTCGTCAACTTATTTTCCGTCTCTTTCTTGCTTTCTCTTGTGGAAGATGAATTAATTTCATGCTTTTTGACGTGTGAGCTTGGAAATTATGATGAATATGGTGAAATTTTGAGTAGATTGCCGTGTATATCCATCATCGGTAAATTTTTCCTCTCTTCATCCCTTGAAGGTGAAAGCATAATGACGGACAAAAATCTCTTTCCAATCGCTGGAATTACTCGAACTCCAAGAACTTCCTTGGAAACTTCTTTAAAAAATCGTATGAACTAAGTTAGCTTTATGTTCCATTGCACTTTATTTTTCTTTTAACTGTATTCGCAGGATACCTAGGACTAAAGAAGTAAGCTTTTCTTGTTAATCTACCAATAGCGTGTATGTACCCATCCGGCTATTTTATTTTAAATTTTAAATAGTTTATTAAATTTAATACAGTTTTAAATTAATTATTAAATATTAAAACTTTTCCAATGATTTCTAGATATGAAGGCAGTATTAACTGAATTCTACTTTGATATCATTTCATCAGCTCACAGAGTAGTGCCTAAAATAGACTATAGCAGTTACCGTCTGATCGAATGTAATTTTTTACGGTTGAAGTAAGTTTTCTTTTTAACAGGAAAGCTTGCCCGTTGCTACCGTGCTAATGTGCGTTACTCAGCGGTTTTGTTAGTAAAATTTAAACTATAACAAAATAAAATAAACCGAGGGTCCAATTTCAGCAATGATTTTGTAGTGTAATTTATATTATGGTAAGATGCATCTTTATTCTTATATACATTTTAAATGAAGTATCCATAGAACAAATCCAGCGCAAGAGCGCAAGCATATGATAACAGTAGGCCTAAATCTAACTAACTTAGCTAAAGCAAATAACGTCGCCGATTCACATAAGGAAGATCTCATTTTCAAATTCCTGTGGTCAGTTAACTTGAGCTGTGTTTGAAACTATCTTATCATTGACTTTTGGACTGAAATAGACTTGCTTTGATTGAGGGCTCTAAGCATTGAGCTTTTGAGAGGTTTCTAAACATTAATACACATCAGAAGGACTTAACTTACCCGGGAAGACTAGCTTATGATAAAAATAAACAACGTTATCTTGATCTTTCAAATGTTTAATTGATCTGGAATAACCTTCGATTCATTTGTTGCATTTAGAGTTCCAAATAATTTCACACTTGAACTACTAATAAAATACCAATTCACTGTAATTACACAATTTTTAATTTTTAACAGTTAACAGTCTCTTCTTTCAACACCCCCGTTAACTCTTCAAATTATGTGCATATTCTCTATATTTCACTTGGCCCATATATATGAAGCTGCAAATGGAAGAAAGAAAAAACACATATCCAATTAAATAATTAATTAATAGCTCTTCGAATATTTCTTATATTACGTAGATCTTTTGAAGGACCGCAATGCCTCCAAAAATTTCCTTTATTTTATTTTATTGTAATTCGTTTTTCTCTTTAATTATTTTTACTAGTGTGAGCGATTTTCTTATAGTACAGTATTGAGTTTTCGTATTTTAATAGTTTTATGTACAAATACTTATATTTTCATAAACTTTTTTTAAGTGACGTAAAGCTACATACATCTAAACCAAAAGGCTTACGGAAAGTAAGAAACGTTAGGATAACAGCTAAATAAATTGCAAAACTGTAAAACAGTTCCCTTATTAGGAAAAAACAACCATCAATTAATAAAATATTTTGGGAATACGGAAAGTGAGAAACGTTAGGATAACAGCTAAAAAATTGCAAAACTGTAGAACAGTTCCCTTATTAAGGACAAAAACAATCATCAATTAATAAAATATTTTGGAATTCGAATTTAGAATATCTGAAGAGGAAGCATACGTTTATAACACTGTTATTATAAAGTAAGCTGTGTTTTAAATAAACTGGCCCACTACTTCATGTTATCATTCAGTAACTTATAATCCGGATTAGCTCTCAGCAACAGGCCACTCCTTTCACAGAAAACAGCACAACAGCACGGACAGGTCAGAACGTGGAATATTGAAAACATGTAGTCTTAAATAATATCAACGAGAATCCAATCGTGACCTCTAAGGTGTAATTAAGTTGTCGAAGGTCAGCGCCACGAGGTGGGAACAATAGCCACTTCCGCAGTCCAGTTCTTCATGATGTACTGGGACTGGGAGAGATCGTATTCTTACATACACACATACCGACCGCACTTTCTTCCTCACGACTCCATGTGCGATATGATGTTCCAAGTGCGGCATAGATTTTAATAATACAGCACGAATAAGCTTAAGTGACAATGTCACATACATGACAATTCTATTTGTCTCTCATGTTATGTCCTCACTAGCATGTGCTTCGCCCGCGATAATTATTTCAAAAATTAAAAATTAAGAGCATAATAGTAAAATCATTATATTTATTAACTCCTAAATCACGTGGTCTACATACCACGATTAGATAGCATCGTCTGGTAAAAGAGTTTCTTGGCCCAGAAAACCTCTGTATAGTGAGATTCGTCCAAATAAAACGACGTTTGACCATATTTAGGGCTTACAACATTCAAGCGATCGCGAAAGTTTTATTTTCAAGGTATGACAAAATCAGCCAAAGCCAACTGTAATTGATTTGACATTGAAATGTATAACTGAAAACTTATGTTTTGAAAATGCAAAAAATGCATGTTTTTTGCCCGTTTATAATTTAAAATTTCAGATCTCTGTGATCAGTAGATTTCGCTGGACATCGAGGACAATTCCTTTTATTAATATAGATAATATGAATTATAATGATACCTTCTCTAATTTGTCAAACATCCATTTCATTTAATCCAAACCCACCTATACCATTGGCAACAATATGTTCTGTGAATTTGTTTCGATAATTCTATGTAAAAAGAGCTTAAGTATTTTAAAAAACATTTAATTTTTGGCATTTAGAATCAGAATTTTTCAAAATCCCTTCTTAGTGAGCATCTACATTATGAAACGAAGGTACTATCAAAATTCCAAGTCTCTACCTGTTATAGTTTAGACTGTACGTTGATTCCTGTCGGTCAGGACAAAGCCTTTTATATATATACCGCCTTATATTTATTTTTTATTCTCATCCTGAGACACGTAAAAAAATTGTTAAAAGTAATCTGCGCCACTTCTGCCTTTTCCCCCAATCTACATGATGTAAACTGCGTCACCGACATATGTAAAGTGCGTCACCGATATTTAAATAGCGTCACCGTCGTACTAACGCACTAACATTTTCCTTCCCATTTCTCCAGACTTAGGACTGGGTATGAAATTGTATAGGTGTGGTTAAAAATGTTAGGCTTAGTAGCTTTGTCATTTTAAAAAATGTTAAAAACAATATCGTAATTTCTTTTGCATGAACGCTTCGTCACTTATAAAATTGTTAAAAACCCTACCCTAATTTTTTTGCATGAGCACTTTGTTCTCATATGAAAGTTGTTACCAACCTAAAGATAGAACAGATAAAGCACTCCTTACCAACATATATAGAATGGTACCAACCTACAGACAAGTAAGCTCCCATCACCTCATGTGCAAAAATTGTTACTGAATAGAAACGAACGTTCACACATTAGGTCTAACTTTTGTTTGCCTATAACTACTGCCGCAACCTACATATCTCCGTGGCGCAGTTTACATATCTCATTTTTATTCTATTTCAAATTCGGTGTCAACAGTGGCGCAGATTACATACACTCAAAAAATTCGTAGTTCTATAAAATGGGGTTATTGACATTTCTGATGCATACGTATGTTATGAAAAATGTTCTGCCATTGTAAACCTATGTGGAGCAATCGTACTTTGCTTCTTTTGATAGGGTCCAGGAAAGCCGGGAAATTAGCTAATTAAATACGCTATTATACTATCGCATATGAAATGCTTAAAAATGCATGCATATACAGCAATGTATTGAAATAGTTTACACATCTTTATCATGGTTATATGTATATGGAGTTTCAAAAATCCCCTTAATATCAGCGGAAAGTGAGTCAATATGTATAAATAATTGGAGGAAATTAAGAACAGGATGCCTACGACTATTTTGTTAAAAGATTATGTTTAAAATAGACTTTCAAACATAGACATATGGTATTACCAATGAAGTAAGAAATTTAATCTGCAAGCATTCTTCCACGTTACTCAAGTTTGGCGAAATTCCTTATAAGGCTACCGACACTACGTCAAAGCGTGATGAAACATTTATGCAATCGCCACATCCTATAGTGTCTTTTCTTTAGGAATGACAGAAGTGCTGATTTATCCTTGTTGGTCACTAAATACGATTTTTTTTAATTTTGGTGTCAAAAAATCAAGCCTACCCTAAAGTATAACTGTGCAAAATTTTATGCAGGTGCTCCTGACACAATTTTTAACCTCGGAGCGCTTCCAACTACCACTTCACGCGAACTTGAATTGCCTGTTTTCTCGCTTCAATTTGCCAGGTGCCATATTCAAAATGTATATTCTCCCACAAAAACAGAGATACAGCTGTGAATTTTTTCACAACGTACTTTACAATGTGTATAACAAAATGTTAAATATTTTTAACCAATATAAAAAATTCATCAGTAAATTTGTACAGACAAAATACACAAACAAAATACAAAACCAAACAAAAAACATAAACAAAACTAATAACAAACAACAAAGAAACAAAAAACAAAAAACAAAGAAACAAAAAACAAAGAAAATACAAAATGAACAATGAAATTTTAAACTTCAATTTCTGTTTATATTTTAATTAAGTGTGCAAAATTTCCAGTTTGTAGGGCAAGTACCGGGAGTTTAGAAAATCACTCTCAACACTTCGGTCATCCCTGAATAAGCTTTCAATCTAATTTTCCGAAGGGTGGAAACATACCATGAAGGTACAGATGTCATCACAAGGATAAGTCAATACAAAGGAAACGAGGTGCAATGCATGTCATGACACTGTTGTACTTTCTTCTCCATAGCATGAGTCACGCCACGCAACGTGACAAAGAACTGTCAGGTGTTCATACCATGGAGCGCAAACTCACTCTTCCTTGTTCTTGATATTTTCTAGTAGATCGTAAGGAAGAGTAATTATCTTGGGGAAACAGATCATATTACACTAAATGACGCGGCCGAGATGGTAACGTTGCGGGCTTACATTTGGGAGGTCGCGGGCTCTAATCCCTTGGCCGGCCAATCGAACGTGAGCTTCTTCAGGGTTTTCCTCAAAACCAACAAATGCCGTATTGGATTTAACATATACTCAGAACGTTCCCTGATCTTGTATTCACAGGGTTGTGTTTGATTTAAAGGGAGGACCTTCGTCGTCCTTCTCCTATGGGCATTGGACTGTTATACCAAATACTATAGAGACAATACCGGACACTTACTGGTAGAAAAATGGGGGACAGATTTTGCAGCACTCCTGGTGGCACAACCTAGAAACTTGGGGCAAAATTAAAATATTCAAAACATATATAAACTGCAATATGCTATTCTGAGCCAAAGGTAGATACCCCTTATACATAACATGCCGAGTCTGGCTATTTCGGCTCTTCTATTAAAAACTGTTTAACATATATGTATCTAGATACTGCAATTGTATTCAGTAGTAGCAGGTTGAGCCGCTAGATGGTGCTCAAAATATTGTCCCCCGATATATCGCAAAGTGTCCTGTATTGTCTCTATAGTATTTGGTTATACCTTGAAAGCGATAAATCAGTTCAACATCGATGTGACGATAATATCGACCTGAAAACATCGATGTGTTCTGACGGAAACCACCGATCTATACTTTTTAAATGTAATAGTTTCAGAAAATTAGGAAAAATGCATAACTAAACAGAAATATTTCCATACAAACTATCGATATAAAAAATCGATGTTTCGGGAAACTATGCTGCTGTAAATAAAATTATATCTTAGAACCAAGGTAGGCATATTAATCTTATTGTTATTATAAGGAGAACATCGATGTAGCAAAAACATCGGTCTTCCATCGATGTACAAAACGTCGATCAACGACAAGAAAACATCAATGTTTTGAAAACGTCGACCATCGATGCTCAACCCTACTTGCCATCCATAACGAAGTTTTTATCTTTTCGAGGGGTTGCTGATGCCACTTGCCGTAGATTTCTTGGGTAACTATGAGTTTGAGCCTGAACTATTTGCGTATCTACCTCAAGGATATAAATAAAATTTGTGATCCGGTCACTACTTTTATGTGTATTATGATATGCATTATTTGTTTAGCATATGCCTATTATTAACATTTTAGAAACCGTAGCGAAGTCTTCCTGAAGGACTTCCCCGAACAGAATTAAAAACTCTTTCATTTTCCATTCGTGCTATTTGGCCTGGTTTTCTTAGTTTAGCTCAAAATTTAATAACTAACGCAATATGCATAGTCATAAAATATTAATGTCTTTGTTATGTGAGAGAAATATCAGATATTTACAACGAAGGGAAAGAGCTGGAAAAAATACTGTATATAATATACATAAATAAAATAGAGACACATAGAGCAATGTAGGCCTACATGTACGAACCTATTGGCATTGTCCTGGTAATCAATCACAATTAACTCTGACCACAATTCAAGGATGGTTATGTTCTTATAATGGAAGAAATGATCCTCATGCAAACATTAGAAATTAACATTTACCCAGTAACAGCTACATCATTTTCCGGTTTGAGAGTTTGAGGAGTCAACAGTGACTCAACCAATTTCGATTCTTCAATTAGCTCTTCCTTTTTTAAGAAGCTCATAAACACCTACCAGCTAATCATGCCTTGAACACTGTCTTCTAAGAAGGCAATAAATGTTATGATGACACTCCAAATAACCTTGTGAAGACTTTAAGCAGGGAATGTTATGTTGTAATAAGTATGGTTAGTACGTAGTTTTTGTAAGCATCTGAATTAACACGACTTACAGTACATCCTACAATGTCGTCCTGATATTTATTACAAGCCTGACTTCCTGCATCAAATAGCAACAACAAAAATATGACGTGGACAAATCCTTTGAGGCATTGGGATCACTAAACGACATACTGACTGCATAAAATCTTAATCGTTACAAGTGGTTGGGTGTTGACTATTCCACTCATATGCCGCGTGTTTGATATTGACCAATAACGTTTAGCAATTCCTCGGATATAGACCAATAATGATCGTTTATCTTATAAAATGCTTGCTATTAATATGAGGGAAAGATTTTACCTGACAAAATCGTCAGCTCGTTACTGGATACGTGAGCATCAATGTGCTTGCCATTAAGCAGCAAGAAAACAGATTAGGCCTATTTCACACAAAATAACTTGTTTGGAAATTGAAACAATATAAATGTACATTGATTAAAAACACAATTTCGATTGGTGCAAGCCAGTTCGTGTGCTTTTATTCTGTTCTGTTCTTAGCCTACCTGAATTAAGTTAACTATGTATTATATTATGCACCATTGGTAGCACTGGTCACACATGGTAACTCGAATCGATTTATGGTTGGTTGATAGTATACCGTGATCTCACAGCTGTTAGTTTTGTTTTTATATAACAAAGCACGACAGTAAATATTATTTGTATAATCCGTTACATATTATTCATATTAATAATTCCAACTCGAGTTGACGAGTCTCATTAGATAAATTCGCTCCTGCTGCGCAGTCGCGAATCTATCGATAAACTTGTAAACTCTCGTGGGATTATCTATGATAAATAGATTATTTTCTTTACCATAAGGACTGCAGGTAAATTGGATTAAACTTCAAAATGTACATAAACACATGTAGCCTATTTTATTTTTACCTTTGTCAATGCTACTGACGTATAAATGCGTCACATAAGAAACCGTATAAAAGCGGATACATAAGATTAGTAGTATACCTAATGTACTAGTCAAAATGTGAGGACTTTTATCCACGTGTTAGGATTATCATTCATGGAGACCAGCTGTTCCACTAAAATTTTCCTTATTAATATGAAACTTAGAACCCACTGATGAATACACTTGATGATTGCTTATATAGACATGTAAATTAAGCCCATAAAGGGTAAATGTTAACTTCTTGCATTTCACATCTCGGTAATGGTATCAGCTACCACTTCGAAAATTTATTTGGGCGAGTGTGTAATAATGTGTCATGTGCATTTTTTTTAGAGAACAATAAATCATCCCATAAACGATAAACAATACTTGCAAAATCGGTATGCCTACATTTTCCAATCGACCCTGAAGTAGGCTATATTGTAATACTGGACGTACCGATTAAAGCTTTATACAATAATAATAATAATAATAATAATAATAATGTAATTACAGCCAGAATACTCAAGTACAAGGCAATTAGTAATAGCCGATGACATATTTCACTCTCATTTGCCAAATTAAAAATGATACCAGATTTCGAGGACTAATTAGGCGAATAATCAATACTCCTTTGATCTCTTATGAAATTACATAATATCTCTGACATCTCGTATGTTTAACCCATCGTTGTGACCACCAATAGGCCTACATAAGCAAACCAAATCGGATTCATGCATAATGCATAATAATAATAATAATAATAATAATAATAATAATCATCATCATCATCATATTTAATATTTAATATTGTTGTTGAAAATGTAATATAGTGATTGTCGTTATTAAAATGACTAATCATGACTAATCACTAACCACCACAAGTCATCAGCCTCAAATGTGTTCACAAGGGGATAGCACGTTTGCGGCAGGACAGCTAAGTTATCAGGTGGATTAAATCACAGCCGATTTGCGTTGGATTTGGAGGACCCGACTGCGGTATATCGAAAAGAAAGAAGAAAAGAATAGAAAGAAAAAAACATTAAGTCTGGTATCCAAGAAGTAACAGCTCCACTTATATTGTAATGTTCGCATAACGGAATCATCTGATGGCCCATGAAGAACAAATATGCCTTAATCCTATCGTTCAATTTACAATTCCCAATATTATTCGCTACACCCCAACATTACAAGGTCATCGATGTCCTACTAGAATTGCAAACACTTCCGGCACCAAGATAAACTCTTTAAATTCCGGACAATACAACATGAGGAGAAAACGTATGACCGACAGAATTAATTTCTTTCCACGAAAAGAATATAAGAATGGAGATTTTGGACTAATGCAGTGCATTAAAGTGTTGGGGATTTCATTGAAGTAAAGCCATACTTTTAACCAGGCCGTAGAAATTCTAAACCTGTAAAAATTTGGAACGAAAATGTGGCTATGTGTTATAACAAGAATTTTTACACCCCTAAGTTAGTCATTTCGTGTTTCTGAATCTAGCCGCAAACATGCTCTTGAAACTAGGAAAACCAGGAAACTAGGAAACTAGGAAAACGGGTTGCCCTTCTTACGGAAAAATATTACATTTCTTGAAAATTACCACAAACATAATTCCTCGGTTCAAAATCATCACGAAAAGGAAAACCATGCTGCAAATGGGTTGCCTTTTTTTTAATTTTTATTTTTTTTTATTTTTTAAAGCAAAAATGTATCATTTCTTGAAAATTACCGCAGACGTGCTTCCTCGGTACATAATCATCACGAAGAGGATGACCACTTTATTGTAACTAGATTTCATCTCAATTTTAAAAGGGACAATCTTTTTTTATACATTAATTACCCAGAATATGCTGCGTAGTAATAATAATGTAATTTTCCCAATAAGGGCGTATAAGATGTTAAAATCTTGATAAACATGTATACCCTTAACTTAGCTTATCTGGATGCAGTCCACATTTAACCGTTCATAAAATAAAATATAACACGTATATAAACTCATTAAAATAATGCTGTCACAATCGTTTAAAGAGTCACATATTTAGGCCTATGAAGGTGTTTCTTGTAAGCTCTGCCCTTCTACGATGGATCCCAGAAGTGTCACGCAGGGTTAGTTAAAGTCCCGCAGCACCTAAATAACCCTTGAAGATGCCTAGGGTGGTAAATTTTTAGAAACATTTAGGGGGCGCAATATTTAGATTTTAAAAAAAGAACAAATTTCCAACAGTAAAATATTTAAGAAAACGTACAGTAAGAGTAAAATGGACAGTAAATTCTTCTCTCATAAATACAAGCCTTTCTTAAATTAGGCGAGTTGAAATCAATTTTATTTAACCTTTTATGTACACCAGGCGTGAAATTCCATGTTTAACCAAACGGTAAAAAATGGAATGAGCGAGGTGGAAATTTAGGAGGACGCCAAAATTATTTCTTGCCTAGGGCACCAAAATATCTACAGCCGGGCCTGACAGTACACAGTACGTAGGTCTATGGAACTACTATAGAAAACAAAAGACATCCATTTTAAGATATTAGCGATTTATCCGACTTAAAACTTCGTAACTATGCTCTTAAAACTCACTAACTAGAACTAAATTATGATTAATCTCTTTCCTATTTCTATCTTTCATTCAATTTCTCTTTCTTTGAGCTACATGCCCTATCATTCCCTCCTCTCTCTTTCATATAAACACCTTCTCTCTCTGTCGCGCTCTCCCTGTCTCTCAAGGACGAATGATCAGAATCATTCCCTCTAGCATACTGTAGGTGAAACAATTATTTCCAAAATTGTTCATATGTTCGAAGAACTTCAGATTTTTTTTAAATATAAGTTATAGGACATGTGTTAGAAGTCTACCATGAACTCACAAGAAAATAAGAGAAATTGTCAGCAGGGTACTTTCCCTTTCCTAAACAATAATTTTATCTCGTGTAGCAGATCAGTTTTAAGACCCAATCGAATTTCAATAAGATATTTATTACATGATAAACTTTTAATGCAAACAAAGCCGTCAAATGGAAAATACAGGATGTAGTTATATTATTAATGACATTTCATTTGGAATACATATCCAGTAAGTTGATCGAAATCTTGATTTGTAACCATGAATTATTCATGGTAGTTGATTGGCCGAGAAAGGGGATAGGGTCGTATATAGGACAATTAAATATTAACACGTAGTTCAAGTCCTCAATTAGTGGAAACCTATTATGTAACGATTAGCTATTTAGCCCAAGCACATGCGCAGAAGGCATTTTCATCAATAAAGCAATAACGGTACAAATGTTAGGGTGAAGGATTAATTGATATGTTTACACAATCATGACGAAGGAAACAAACAACAAATACAGGGTGTGATCAAATGAAATTAACATCAGTAATTTCGAATATTCTAGGAAATGTGTTACTGGGCAAGTTGGTGAAAACTTAAGGCTAGCAGTTTTGTATTCAGGAGGTTTTCATTAGATCAGGACGTTTACCATGAATGAAGTACTGGTAGTTTTTATTCATTTACTTCATAGATAGATCGTTCCAGGTCCCACTATGAGCTACATATTAGTTTGGGGAGTCCACCAAGAGTAGGGACTTCGTGCTACTACAAAAGAGACTTCCGAGGATTATAAAAAAAGGACCAAATAAGACAAAACTGTAAGCCATTTTTTACTAAATAGGAAATTCTGTTTCAACTTTTTTATTTCCTCTATCTTTGGGTGTGCGTGTTAATACTCTAAACCAGTATAGTTTTAGGAATGAAATACTTACATAATGTAACCATATTTGATGGTAGATAAGATACGGTGACACTAAAATTAACCAATGCTATTAATTTTGGGTACACGCTTCTTTTCTAACATTTTAACCGTAGAAAATCTTAGCTTCAATTATATTAATTACCTCATCCTCTTGTCACGCAATTTCATTTCTGTAGATTGCTCTTTCATGGGAGGTAGGCCTACTTTATACAAGTTTTGTCTTGGTTTTGCTCTCTAATAAAGACTACCATTTGTAGAATTTTTATGCTTTTGACTTCGAGTATTAAAAAAATTATAATTTTAATATTTATCAAAGCATGAATACTGTGTAACATATAATCTACCATGAATTCCTACCAATAGAATGAAGAGAAAATTGTATAGAATCTACATAAGGTTATATACAAAATGTCAAAGCAAGAATTATACCGTAAGGAATATTATTTTTGCATGAGGACAAATGCAACTGTGATAAAATTAAACTTCTGCAGGTACATGTTTAAAAGATTGATTGAGACGTTCAAAAATGACATGGGGTAAAAATTTATAGTCAATAAATGAGGTATGGTTCAAAGGTCGTTTTGAAGGATTTTAACAGTGTTTAATTCAATACTAGTGTTTAGTTTTTTAATTAACTTAAGTCGGCATTTCTTGAATGTTATTAACAGTTTGTTAACTGTAAATAATTTTAACTCCCATAATATTTCCTCTATACGCTGTAACACTAACGTTTGTCATTAGAAATTTCAGAGTTTAAAATGGGAAGGGCGAATAGTTTTAAGATATTTTAGGAAAATAATATATTCGAATGCTTTGCGACATAAAATTAAAATACTTGCTGTGCTAGAATTCTTAAAGGATAAATCCTTAACATACCGGAACATATACACAGTCATTGCAATACAGTGTGTTATGGACACATATTATCTTTCTTCGCAAATATAGCATATTCCTAAGCTAAGTGTAAGTATATGATCTCAGTTATGTAAGTGCGTAAAAAACGGTAAAGTGCCCCCATATAGTGTTTCCCCTTAGGGGTTCAGGGAGTGAGGCTGCCAGTTATTCGGTTCATGAAGGTGGTATACGCATATGTTTTGCCAATAAAAAGAAAACAATTAAAAAATACTTATTGAAAATCTAACATTCGATCTTCCAGTTAGTACGCAGTGAATCAATCAACTGCACCAGGACGTCCATAGAACTAAGCTATAGATCACAAAACGCTTCTAATTTATCAATTAACATAACAGTAAACTATCTTATATAACTACTGTAAGTTCGCAACTCTCAAGTTCAAATCCTTAGAAAAGCTGTCATATTTTATTTGGTTTAAAGCAATAGGAGATATTCACGTACAATCTGAATGCAATATTACTTCAGAGAAAGAGAGGGAACGTGTTATTACATATATCCGCCAGTCATATAATCACTCAGAACTGTCTTTCTGCGATGAATAGATTATGTTACCAAGAAACCACAAAGAAAAGAAAAAAAAATGATACGCTGTCTTGAAGACACTGTGCTTAAATGAGTTAATAAAGGTAATAAAAACATCCGATAGAGAAGATGTTGCTTCGGTTTCAAGGACACGAACATCAGTTTCTGCGTTCTTATAACATGAAGTTTTTACTTGTTCGGCAATATGCAAGCTTGTGTTATGGATGTAATGATGAAAGAAATTGATGCGTGAGAAATATAATCATCCAGTTATATCAGTCTAATTGCGCCTTCGTAATCTCCCGTTCCATAGGAGTTTAACCCTTAAAAAAACCGACAGTTCAGAATTTTATAGTGACTATTCAGCTCATGGACCTGACTTTGGGGTTATGGGGCAGAGCCACCAATGAGCGAAGCTAGTATATTTATTTATTTATTTATTTAACCTGGCGGAGTTAAGGCCATAAGGCCTTCTCTACCACTCAGTCAGGGCAAAAACATGAAATACATAATAATAATAATAATAATAATAATAATGATTAATAATAAATTAAAAAAGAACTTATATACATGAATACAAGAAACGTACATTAAATACAAAGAAAAAATTCGAACAAAAGTACTTGAATAATATGAATATATAATACAAATGACTAAAAATAAAGAAATTTAAAAAGATGAAAGTCTAAACAAATACATTCTTAGTTATTACAAAATGTAATGAAAATTAAAATATATATTACTAATTAGCATCAATTCCTAAATGTTATTGTACACTAAATTTGTTAAATGGCGCTTGAACTGTGAAGTCGTTTGACAGCTCCTGAGATGGCTAGGCAGTGAATTCCAGTGACGAATAGCTGTTGTTGTAAACGAATTCGAATAATGTGTAGTTCTGTAAAGAGGCATGGATAGTAAGGGGTCAAGCTGAGAGCGCGTGCCCAAGTTATGGTAGGAAGAAAGGTAATGAAAGCTACTGGAAAGATAGCTAGGTGTTGAGGTATGAAGGATTCTATACAGCAGTATGAGACAGTGAAAATATCTTCGCTCACGCAGGCGTACCCATCGAAGTGGTTCCAGTGACGGTGTTATGTGGTCATATTTACGAATGTTACATATATATCTGACGCACGCATTATGAACACGTTGTAGTCTTTGAGCCAAATTGCTGTTTAAGTCAGTAAGTAGGACGTCACAATATTCAAAATGAGTGTTTGAACAAGTGTTTTTCTTAATTGAAACGGGAGACAGTCTTTTATACTATACAAAGTATGCAGTGTTGCATACTCAGAGTGTCAGAGTGTGTGTATATATATATATATATATATATATATATATATTCACACGTACAGAACACTGGAACACCTTCATGCTGTAGCTTATTTGATCAACTACAATAACTGAAGACACTGCTTGGGCATAATAAGAACAAAAGAAGTTATTAAAATAATGTAGGCCTATAATTATATCTAAATTATTTGAAGAAGTATTTTATAATTGTATAATAATATATACATTAATAATATCTTAATAATAGTTATACCAAGGAGATTAATCTCTAAAAATAAATCAGGAGTGAAAAGTTACACCAAGCGTGACTATCGCCGATGGCGAACGACCGATATTATATAATAATAACAATAATAATAATAATAAAACGATTGTCCCACCATAGGATATTTCGCTCGAAGTAACACAAATAGCGAAGTGTTTTATTCATGTTCGTTACTTAATAATATTCAATACATGCTTAGTTTTGTGATTATTCGATAAATAGTCACAATAAATTTAACTCCTGGCCGGGATTCTCTAAAAATAAATTTATGGATAAAATCCTGACCTCTCTTTACATTACCTATGAATATAACTGAGTCTCCTAGGCAAATGAACAATTATAGACAGGCCATGAAGTCTAGCCCTATGCTCTCCCAATGATGCCCAACTGACTATTCTACAGAAAATGTTTTCTAAATAATTGTAATTAAGAAATTAATATAATAGGCTCTTCTTCCCTTAAGAATGGTTTAAGCAATGTTTTAATGATTACTTTTTTTTATAAATTTCCTAATTCTTGCCCGGGCGGCGTGGGTCGCTTAAATATCCCTAACAGGGAGAGGTAAAACTAAGGTAAAGAAAAAAGAAAGAAGCTTATTTCTCATTTATTGAAGACTTTTTCAACAAGCCACAAGAAATTCAATCACGTTAAAAAATTTCTACTTTGTTCTTACAAACGTGTACAATATCCTTAGCAATGCATCTACTGGGGATAATTTTCCCGGGCTTCTTGCCAAGCTGTGAATTCGTACTCCGAAGAATCGAGGCTCAGCTACTCCGGATTCTAAGGGATAAATGTCAGAAGCGTCAGAGTGTCAACTCATCCACTTGGCCAAAAGCCCAGGGACATTTTTTCCGCAAATAACGCAAAGAAAAATTGACAATAATGTTATCTTCTTGTATTTCTTCAAGGTGGGATGAATCTACGGAACAGCTTGCAACAGTTCGCTGTCGAAGAACAGAATTCAACCAAAATAAATGACGCAAAAAAGTGGACTCTTTCTTTCCGAAATTCTGTATTACGTAGCACTTGCAACCATAGGCTACTTATATTTCCTTTTGTGATTTCCCCTTTTTTAAACTCGCGCCTTGCTTCTGCTGTTAACTTAAAAGAGCTCCAAATAGTCATCTATAGTTAGATTAATGTTATTTATGAGATTAAAGAGGGAAATCCATGAAAGTCGTATAAAGATTATTATTATTATTATTATTATTATTATTATTATTATTATTATGTATTTCATGTCCCTTGAAAATATTATTGAATACCTTCCATCCATATTACTTGTATTGGCTGTTTCCGCTCTGGGCGTCAAGACTTTCAAGTCTATCGACAAATAGAGCTTACAGTGTAAATAGTAAGTGAAGTATAATGAATTATTCAAGATCTGCATACAGAATAAATGGGTAGGCACACAAATAAGCAGATGCTCTTTTCGGGAGGACTCAGAATTAGACTATATAAATACTTCATTTTTCCTTCCTTGCTGTTCAGAAAGCAGTTTTATATTTTACTGGGTAACCGCATTGCAATTTTGGTTAACCAACAGTTCCTCTAGCTGTCAGAAAACCGCAAGTAATTCTGTTATAACTTGAGTTCCCAAGAGAATGCAATCTGATTTTCAGGGTATTCCGCAACTAGAAAATTTAATAGAGTTCAGGTGTTCTATTCAACATACATTCTTATCAAGACACATCTGCCTTCAATGCGAAAAGAGTTTAAATATGCATGGCCTTATTGAAACGTGTATGTATACATGCAATGTGTAACCTTGGTTATGATCTGAATATGACCTTGGAACACTCACAAGAATGCTTGACATTTTTATACTTCAGTCCACCTTTCATCTATTACATAGGATTCACCTTGTACTTCCTGTAATTAGCACGTGTTTGGATAAACTATTTATGAAGGAAGAATGCAAGAGCGAAAGCCAGAAACGTGGAAAGGACGCAACCGTGTAATGAATTTATAAAATGCATTGTGAATAGGCCAGTTACTACTAGTATGTTGTTTCTATGGAAGGTATCATTGTACCTAGCCCAAATCCTACCATCTACCCATAGTAGATGACGCAGCCGTCGGTTGGTAGGCCTAGTCTCAAAAGGGATGTAGCGCCAGGTAGTTTAGTTTAACTTATATTCAAGTTCGAGGTCGCTAAGAGTCTTTGTTTGGTAGTGTAGCTAATTTTCCTTTCTCTAGGCACTATAGTATCTACTAAAGACACTCCACTTCTATTCCAAGGCCTTATGTGGATCGGGGATCGAACCGGTTTCTTCGTTTTCAACAATTTTATAGATGCAAAAAACGAAATATATTAACATTTCTCTCTACTTATGGAATAGTCCTGTAAGAGTTATTTTAAGGCCAGTATTTATCCGCCCTTTTAGGCATATTATTTTATTTACTTTATTTCATAACCCTGTCGCACCAGAGGTGCTGTGTAGACCTATCATCGTGTAGGCCGAGTGTCGTAATTAAATGAGATTGGAGTTCTAACCTGAGAGGTCAAATTATAAAACGGATACTTTTCAAAAAATGTGTAACATAGCAATTGGCCTATAGTTCTCTCAACTAATTACCACCTTTTTTGTATACAGGAACAATAGGCCTATTATTTATTCGATTTCCTCGCAAAAAAACCCTTGAAACATAGATTGATATATCTAGTGAGCGGTGCAGATATGTATTCCGTTATAGTTTTAAGTACTGCATAATTTAGACCGTACTTATCAGTACCGGTAGGCCTACTGTTTTAATTTTTAATTTCCTGTACAATATTAATAACCTCTCTTTCTGAAATTGTATTCCATTCCAAAGTTTTATTATGAGTCAAAATATGATTGTTCAAAACTCTTTCTACTGACATATATAATTCATATTAAATTTGTTTAGATCGTAATATTTTTGTGATTGAATATAAAAATCTCTAAAAACTTAAGGTAATACGGATATACACAATGCGGATTTCTTCAGTATCACAATCTACAGGACACTTGTGTTCGTCCAATTTAAGCATTTGGTTATGAACTATCTGTCACTGCAGAGACGAATGCCGCATTAGAATTTATCTCACCATTACATTTGGAACAGATACTGCTGTGAATACGCCTATGGCCAATCGCTAAGAGGATCTAACCACTAAAATTAACTAGGCATATAGTTTTAAGTTCCTATACAATTCTGTAGATCTCCCCCCCCCCTTTTTTTACAAAGCTACCGTAAATTAAATTGTTTCCACATTCCATTTAAAAAAATCGAGTCACTATGAACATATTTTAGAATAGCCCAAAAAAACGCATCTTCGTCTATGGTTGATGAAGTCTAATTTATTTAAACTAGTCGTTTCTATCCGGTCATGAATCCCCTCTTCCAGCCATGGAAATCTGCAATGAACTCAAAGCATCTAAAACAAATTTGAAAGAATAAGTACGATGGAATTCCTGGAAAATTCAATTATTGCATTAATTTCTGACATTTTAGCATGTTAATAGTCTAAAAAATAGAAATAAATGGAGACATATAAACCCGACTTTTAACTTCTAGGCTTCGGATATCTCGTACCTGTTCTGCTGAATATGAGAATAATACGCATAAAATAACAGCCCCTTACCGTGATTTGCTAGTATCCAACATAGAAGATAAGCATCTGCCTTAAGGGTAACTCGATGAAAAGCCCCCCCCCCCAAAAAGTATATAAAATAAAAATATCATATCTGAAAAAAGACCACATTAATTAACTGCACATAAATAGCATGAGGATGGTGGAATTTATTAGGCATGAAATGACTTTCCGAGTAGTGACAAATAATTAATTAATGAATCACGGGGTAAGTATTATTTATGGGAAGAATGTTCAGTTTAAAATAAATTAAGAGCTACAGCTACGTTCTAAGAAAAGTAGATCTGAGAAATGAGATACGCTAGTCCTGTGCAAGAATTAGAACCAATGACTTCAAAATACCACATATCAGCTGCTGAAATAATTTATTCTGCTATACAGACAACGTAATTCAATATAGTTTTATCATTCAGTAAAATTACACCCCATTTTAATTCTTGATGAAAATAAAATAGTATCATCTTAATCCATAGCTTGAAGCCAATTAATTCAAAGATTCGTTGATCCAAGTTCCAAAAAACCTGGAAATATCCTTTTAACTTCCTCTGCCCGTACCATAGGTACTATAGGTAGAGGAAGTATTGTTTTCGATCCCCAAATTCGAAGTTGAGTTTTTAACATATATACACGTTTCAAGGCCCCCGAATCCAAAAAAATACTATTTTTGGAAACATGTCTGTGTGTCAGTGTGTGTGTGTGTGTGTGTATGTGTGAGTGTGTGTCTGTCTGTGTGGATGCCTGTGAACAGGCTAGCTCCAAAATGGAAAATCGTATGAAAACAAAATTTTGTATTTGAGTCAGGTACCTTCCGAAGATGTGAGCTGAAAATTGGAGACAAGTTTCTCCTATTTTTAAGGGGACTTTACATGAAGAATTTTTCGTTTTTCGCGATTTTCTCGAAAACGTCTCTAACGATTTTCTTTAAATTTTGCACATGAGTTGCTTATACTAAGAGCTAAAATTATCTTTCATTTGAAACATTTTTTTCGAAAAAATGTTCTACGTTTTTAGTCGCAACATTCAAAGAAGGGGTTATATGGTATTTATAGCATTATTAGCGTAAAATTGTGTCTTGCGATTCTGTACAAGGATATGTGAATACTGCTAATATTTATTTGGGCAGAGGATGTTATGTGACGTTCACATCAGAGTTTTAAAAGAGTGTTCAGGTTAATTTTGATAGGTGGTCTGTATATATGTAAATCAATTACGATAATGGTAAATAAAATATATGTTATACCAGCTGCTCAACGAAAATTTATTTTATAATTAGCCGCCTAGGCCTTTCGGTGTACTTGCACCATCTTCAGGGCATCTTTTTTGCTGGTTTGGAGTTCCAACAATTAAAAAAAACCTGCTTCTATTAAATAAGATAAAATTCACAAAAGCTCATAAAAGCACTGTCACCGAATTTTCTTCTGTGGTCTCCTCGCCACGTGTCCGTTGATTATGATTCTTCTGATTATGTTGCAATAGACTTCCTAATTTCATAAATTGAGTAGAAGTAATTCATCAATTATATCATAGTTTAGTCATCAATAAATTATGTTCAATGTTTCCCTCGCATTATTCAGGGAAAACATGATGCAACCAATTGAAAGTAAATCTGTTTAAAACAAAAGAAGAGAAAAAATATAGGCTAAATTATAAACTTCCGAGACGACAAAATAACATCTATGGGACGAGGGCTTGATGTGGCCACTCGAAAACATTAACTTTCATAACAATCATTTATATGTTATAGTACGTAAGTGAAAGCATAGTACTTCAGTTTTGATAGAAGTAGATTACTTGGACAGACTTATTACAATTCCTTGAACAGACGTGCACTTGGCTAGCAAGAAAGTTGGCAAAATGAAAGCGGGAGACTTCTAGAAGCAACACAAACCCACTGAAAGGGAAATAAATTCATTTTATGAGTTTAATATGTATATTGCGCATGAATTTTAATTGCAAATTTGCATTTTCTTGACCACATGACTTGTTCCCTTCTTCCAGAGACCGGAGCGCATGATTTATTCAAGTTATAAAGCTCTTCTGCGCTCAGATTTCTTTTACTTTTTTCTATAAAATTTCGTTGCCGTTCTGATAAAATATTAAATAGAAGAGCAGAACATATTAGTGGAGCTTTTAACAATTTTATCAAACTTATATTTAAAAATGCATTGTTTTAGTTACGAAAGAAAAACAATGAGCGCATGATTTATTCAAGTTATAAAGCTCTTCTGCGCTCAGATTTCTTTTACTTTTTTCTATAAAATTTCGTTGCCGTTCTGATAAAATATTAAATAGAAGAGCAGAACATATTAGTGGAGCTTTTAACAATTTTATCAAACTTATATTTAAAAATGCATTGTTTTAGTTACGAAAGAAAAAACGTCGCTGCTTATTTCAAATAGGCCTAGCAGTTCCATTAATTCTTTGATACTTGGCGTACTGTGTAATTCCTAATTACACATTAACTGATTAACGGTAGTAATTGAAAGTGTACAATTAACCCATAAAACTAAACTAAACTAACTAAACTAAACATATCCATCCGATCTCTGCGTCATCAATATATATGCAGATGGCAGGATTGGGGGCATGTGGTTAGCATGACGATAGCCGTTATTAATGGCTTACTGAACAAAAGCCGCTACTTCTTTAATCAAATATCAAGGTGCTGAGTGGGCCCCGTTTCAGCCCTTCCTAACTCAGAAAAATCCGACGAGTTGTGGTTTTGTTTGCGTGATTTTATGTTTATATCTTTATTGTGTCTTTTTTATCTACTTTTATATTTTGCATTATGTACTTGTTCTATACAATTGGGAATATGGAAGTGAACTGCGCCCGACCCTCAGGCATTTTGCACATTCAGATGGAAATATTTTTGTTAACATGTTACTTGTAAATATTATTATAATTGTATTTCTATTTAATAAACTTAATAAACTTTAAAACTTACTAACTTTACATAAATTAACTTCAGGGTGTACAGTTTACTATGTAATGTGATAGAACGGTTAAACGACTTTTAAGTTAACATTGGAAACAAGTGAAAAGTGCCCAATAGCCTATACAGTTTTTGTAGGCTTATAGGCGTATGCAGGCATATTGTTCATAGGTTAAAAATGAATTCTCACACAGGTCCTCAACTTAAGTTTCATATTATTTCTAAATTGCCTCGGGATGCGAAAATGGGAATACAATATGTTATTTCGTTACATTTTTAAAATACGAATAATCCTGCGTTCATACACAAACGAGGATTTTTAAAAATCGCAGAAGCGTCAAATCAAGGTGCCTCATCAGAAAAACTATATGAGAATGCTGACTGCTTAACTATAAGTATTGAATTATGTTTTTCCCTGGGAGGGCCGTATAGAATCATACCTCTCACAACAAATTTTAACTTTTGAAGTGTGCACTTTCTGTTTGAGTTTATACCAAAGTGTAAAAATCGGATTTCCTCCATGCACCTATATATCACTACAAACAGCAGCAATTCTAATCGCTGCAACACACAGGTCGTAAATTCTTCAGCTGTATCAGGGAAGTCAGGAAATATCAGGACGCAGGAGTTATCTTAGCGAATGCGTATGGCTTCCTATCCTGAGCAAAAGAGTGGAAGATAAGACCACGTGTGTGTAGCAAACAGCAAATTAATTTCTCAATACATCATATTGCCCTCCAATTAAAGTTCGCGGGAATGATGGCAATTGCATACATACGATAATTCCACGTTTGTAGAACTACATGGTGTAAAAGTACTTTGAAGGGAAAATTCTAGCACTCCTAAAACGTACGGTGCGGAAGCAATCGATTTGACATGGAAATAATACAACTATACAACTAATTTGCCTGAAGAAATTAAGTTGTGTAAATTTTATATATCCTTAACTAGCAGCTGTATTGAGGAACCAGATAATTAACGGACTGGAAAAATAATAATTGAACGACACAACACTGAGGTTCCAATACAGGAATGATCGATGCGTTCATATCGCTACAACTTAGAAACACCGCTGCTAGAGTACGTTGTATGTAACCTATACCATGACTTAAGGACTGCATAAAAGACAACAAACAACATTAACGAAAATTTAAAAAAACTGACTGTAACACCTAAATCACATTATGAACAGCATGGCTTACATATACGACCCGCTTGGAACGCATGTTTTGTAAAGACGGAGGTTGTCTCCATAAGAAGGGTTCTGTTTGGTTGTTTGCTTCAAACATCCGACGTAACTTTGTAACGGTGCCTTCTGATTGGTTGAATCAGGGGTGTCAAACATGGCCCGGATGACCTTGCAGGTGACAGAAGTGATCACAATAAAAATAATGACAAAGTAGTAAGTATACATATCATGAAGGCACGAATCCAGCACAAAAAAGACAAAACACTGTCTACACTAAAAGTACTTCAAAATTAAATTTTGACCAAAACGACTGTGCTATCAAGAGAATATTTCTACGCAGACATTTCCTGGGTCATGGAGAATGTATGGTGAAAATTTCAGATCTCTAGGTAAAAGATTCTCGGAGTAGACGTATATACACACATTTTAGGGCGCTTTCATATAGTAAGTATAGATTGTTATTTATGCTCAAAAGAAAGATAAGCGCCTCACTTAAGACTCATCCCTTTTCACAGTGAAAGCTACCAGATTGTTTAATGCAATGCAGAAAAACTGGCTACGCACATTTCATATGTAGCCACATAAACATTATTTTCCTTTTTTAGATGAACGTTTGATAGAAACTTTTCCAAATTATAAATGGTTTATGCTTCAATTAAGAGTTTGAACCTGACGTTAATGTTGCGTCCATCACAGTTGTCTGCGTCACTCATGACGCCGTATAATAAATTTGGCCATTAATATTAATAGGCTTCATGTTGGTAGTGCAACATAACACCTCAGTGCAAAACTTTAAAAACTCGTTCGTCTCTTAACGACCGCATTCAAACACAGAATATTAAATAAGGCAATTAGTGGAAATCACAGTTCAGTACTTAATCAGTACAAAGTCACCTACATGTTACATATTAAATTGGTTGTACAAGACCTTTGAATGCCGACACTTTATCAGCAGCTAGTAGGAATATGACTTCAATAATGGCTAACGAAATTTGAAGATAATGAAATACAGAAGAACTCATATTATCAGGATTAATTGGGACCGGACCCGATCAGGAAAATCAAATATCCGGATAATTGTATACATCATGAAAAAAGTCAATTCTTTAATAGAAACTATGTTGTACAGTACTGAACTTACTTAAAGTGTCACAAATTGAACATATTGCTCAGAGTCAAATGTTTTGCTGTCAAACTGTCAATTTTTACGGCTAAAAATTTTGCTTTTTCGCTAATAATCGGCCCTGAAAGAGCGCAATGCCCGCTGCTGCAAAAATCACTCGAATATGGCCTCAAAGCGATCAGGATAATTGGTGATAATAATAATAATAATAATAATAATAATAATAATAATAATAATAATAATAATAATAATAATGCTAACAATAATGATAACAAATCAGACAAGTTAGTGAAAATTCTTTCATTTAACACCCTGAAAATGGGTGTTCTCTTTCAGGTAAGAATATATAATTTACTGAATCCTGGGTTTAATTTTATGGTAAAAATAGACGAATACCCAGTAAAATGTAAGAAAAACCTTTCCTGGTGAGTTAATGTCTAATATGAGAGCAAATTTATCGTAAAAACAGGTACTATTTGAAAGAGGAATATTTGTCATATGTGTGGCTTGGTTCTAAAAGGGCTAATGTCATAACTTGCTTTTGAGATAACTGACTTTGAAGCCTTTATAGAAGTAACATTTTTTTTGCTGAGATTTTCCGACATTGTCCTCTAAGGTTTCTGTATTATGTCTATTAATAGCAACAGACATTGGCACTTTCAGTATACGAAAGATGAAGACTAGACGAGCTCAGTAATTCATAGATCTCATTTTTGCAAGAAATTGACAGTGGCCCTTTTAGAACCAAGTCACAGGTAAGTCTGCCTGTTAATGCAGTTTCCTTCTCAAAACATCTTCAGTTTTCCTTCAGTATGCACAAGATCTGGTCAAGCTCTAATGTTGAATATTAATTTGAAAGCACATTTAAAAAGCACAATTCCATGCTTTAGATTGATGTGGGAATAAAACAGGATTTTGAATTCAGAATCACGAACCAGAAATAGCATGTCAACTACAGAATCGAGTGTTATAGAGAGATTACAGTAGTGGTTATGCGTTGTGCCAGTGAAGAACGTGCTAATTTATTTTGTTTCAAAAGCACATTTTATCAATAATTCACTACCGTATAGTTTTTTTTTTCTTTCTTTAGGTGGGTAGATTTAGGCAAGATCTTAGCGTTAAGCTTGCTCACGGATCTTAGGAACAGATTCATGTCTTAAGAGAGAGCGAAATAGGCAACGCAAAAAAGTGTCCTAAAAAACTTGAAGTAATTGTAACAGTGGCTATATTAAATACCTTATAAAATATATGCCAGTTTTAATTAAGAAATTATCTATTATTATATAAACTACGTTAGATATTTTACGAAATGTTATTTTTGTACCTAATTTGCAATTATAGACAACTAATGATGGTAAATCTAGAGGCTAGTCAAACTGTTAAACCTAAAGTTGACAGGACCCAAAAATATCTCATTCCAAAAAGCTGTGTTGTCAGTAGACACAAAGATCTAACATAATCACGGAACTCTAAAGCCCTGTGATAAATTTTCATTACCAAAGTATAGTAAGATGGACAAAAGCCTCGACAGAAGCAGACAGAGTTTAAAAGAAAGCATCAGCCAAGTATTTCCATGGCACTATTTTGTTTGGGTATTAAGAATTCTAAGGTAAGCGTGTTTGCAACTTTTCTTGTTGCTCTTTGAACTCCCGATAACGAAAATGACACTGTGCTGGCTAATATTGATAGCTTATTTTCATCCTATAACATTATGGAGTTCACTCGGATTTGAATATTTTCATCTAGGAAGCTCCTCTGTACGTATCTACATGCTTTAAACGAAGCTTACACACCCTCCGGGACCAGGAAAGAATCTAAGCAGCATTAAAATCCGAACAAACCAACCGTCTTCTCTCAATCCCTTTCATATTTTCTCCTGTAGGCCTACCAATGCTCGTGCTTTAGCCAATTTTTTAAAATTTATATAAAGTTAATTTCTGGATCACTGTATGCAAGAAAAATATGGTAAGGGCATATCCACCCTTTTATTGAAAGTTTAAATTAGGATGGGGAAAGAAAAAAAAAATGTATTCCTAAAATTGTAGTAAATTTCAGTGATTATAGACTCTGAGTAAGTCCTCTAACTGAGTGAGCTAAGAATCGATTTTTATTTTTTATTTATTTATTTATTTTTGTTTCTTATTCTTTTTGAAGTGACTATGATTAATTTCCCACATAATTTTAGCGTCTCATTGCATTAAAATCTAAGATGCACTTTATTCGGGGGGGGGGGAAGCAAAATAAAAAGCCGGGCAACGCCGGATTTTCCTATATACAGATAAGAACACTAATGGTGGAACTTAGATACACCTGACGATTCTTCTATTAACTTTTTGTTTTATCACCGACACTATGCAGTCACAAAGCATTTATTTAACTCGCGTAAGAAGTACTTGGTTACCGAGATTATTTTGTCATTGCCTTTCTTATTAGGCTATATTTATTTTACAGGTATAGAAATGACGATAAATATTGAAATCTTCTTGACTTTCTATTCGACGTCAAATCTTAAAAATCGCTGACGTTTCGACCGTGGACTTCATCAAGGCTCTACTGCCCATAGTAAGATGATCGAAATGTCGGCATATCTTTCAAATTTGAGCTTCAGATACCCTGACTCCAAGAAGATTTCAACGGTAACTCGAGCAGTGGTAGCCTACAATAACTGACTATTCATGTTTTCTCGAGAATTTCATAATTTTAATCATAGGTATAAGCCTACTTGTATTAAGCATTTATGTATTTCTATTAGTACCAGAGATAACGGTCTTACGCTGTCTCAAAACTCTTTAATTTACAAAAGCGTTGCTAAGTCTTGTTGGGAAATTAAATTCCGCGCCTGTACAGGCTGGTGAAGAGGGGGTAAATTCAGTTAGGAGCGGCGGCGGCACGGCACTTCATAAGCTGGACGCGCTCTTTGTATGCGTTACAAATTACTTACGCATGGCATTAGCGCGGAAGAGATTTATTACACAGGATAAATGAAGGAAGGAGGGAATTTACATGAAAAAAGTACAGAAAGTACTTCACATGAAAGATGATATCTGCAGGCATATAGTCCACTTTCATGATTAAAAGTCTACAGACTAATGTGTGATGTATACACCGCTGCCAATTAGTGTTGAAGATACATCACAGGAGTAGTAAATATATTTTTTAAAATTATATATACATACTCATTGCCACTGAAATATGTTCCCCTGCCGAAGGAAGTCACTTTAATATTAATCCTAATGAATAGTAGTTTTAATGCTCTTTTTATAAAGCAACTATACTAAATTTTAAGTTAAACTGTTTGACTCACTCTTTGCTTACTAACAAGGCCACTTTCTAATCGGCCTAGGTCGATGGCAATTATGCTTGGGGAAAAAAGTTTCCATATTTACTCTCCAACATGTTGAAACTAATTTTCAGGTAAAGTTATTCAAGACTTCTGTGACAAACTCTGACAGACTATGGAACAATTTTTTGACATGTAAAGTAAGGCGGTGTAATTTGAATAATTTCAGACATGACATCTTTGCTGGAATGCACACAATTTTCTGCAAGTTCAATACGTAGTATTTTAAACGTTGAAATAATAATAAAATGTTTCCTTGTTGAAGTCGGCCACTCTAGCTTTTAGACAACTTTTCTAATTCTCTTCAAGATAGTCCATTTCTATTACAAAACAATATGAGAACAACCACTATCGTAATCAAAAAACGGGTGGACAATAATATGAACTATGTTCTATTTACGAAGTGCTATGGAAAAATATTACTGACGTAAAAAAAATCAAATAAAATTATGAAAACTGACAATCCGGGTGATCAAGTCGCGACAATATTTAAATGATAAAAGTTTGTGAAACTTTTTTTACAATACTGCTTTCGTTATTTTACTCTTACATATAAATCTTATATAACAAAAGATTGCCCGAATGAGCAAGTGCTCATCTTCGAGTACAGTTCAGTTCACTTAATATAATGTTATAAGTAATGTAATAAGTAATGTTAAAGTAATGTTATAATTTAAATTAGTCTGCAGTCAATCTGAAGAAAACCTAATGCGCTAATGATTTACGATTGTTGACTTTTCTTATTTTTTTATTTTATATTTGGTATTTATTTATTATTATTATTTTTTATTTTTTTTTGCTTAAGTCTGCCGTACTTCGTTAATTAAACTGGGATATTTGAGGGTGTAAGGTGATACGTACTGAATATACTATTACATTTTATATTATTACCTACATTTTGACGAGTTTATAGCGGGGGGGAAGACATGTTTCGGACACACTAATTCATCTTCAGGGTTGTGGTAGTGTATTTTATGTAGATTATGTCAGGTTAACTCTTGAAATGATTGGGAAATACCGACATGTACATACATATTGGCTAATAAAAGTTTTTATTTAAATCGAAAAAAGAAACAAATTGAATTACTAATTCATGCATTGAAGATTACCAGGTTCAAGTCCATACGAATTTTTAAATCCAGTTTATATCTGGGGTTAAGAGAATATGTAAAACTGCAAATCACTGTTAATCTAAATGCAAATCGCAGAATGAGTACGCCACTGCCTGGTAACACTCAAAATTATCTCGATGAAAGGTACATGGGCAAATCTTACAATAAAATGAAAGAAAATAGAGAAGGTTGTATTAATTATGAACAAGGCTAATTAAGTAGATATAATCTTGCAGACTTATGAATTCGCTCTCAATTAAGCGTTATTTAAGTTTAATTAACTTCTAGACTAGCACAATTGGAACGCTTCTGTTTTCAGTTTTACGCTGCCATGCCGTCTATCTAGTCCACTCTGGGGGAATTATTACGAAGAAAATTAATTATTATGCAATTTTTGTTTACTCTATAAGACTAACACACAGTGAAGTAAAGCAAATTAAAGTAAAGTAGAATAAAGTAAAGTAAAATAAAGCAAAATAAAGTGCAATTGAAGTAAAGGGAAATTCAGTAAAGTAGAGTAGGCTAAACTAAAGAAAATGAATGTAGCAGAGTAGACAAGGGAAGAGTAAAAAATAAAGTACAGAAAAGTCAAGTCAAGTAAAGTAAAACAAAACTTAAAATAAAAAGTAAAATAAAATGTAAAGTAATAAATTGAAAAGTTAAAAAAGAAGAAGAAGAAGAGGAAGCAAAGCAAAGGTAAGTAGAATAGGCTAGAATAGAATACATTAGAGTAAAATAGACCAAAGTGGGAGTAGAGTATAGTTTAGTGAAATAAAATAATTTATAATAAGACAAGGTAAACTGTATCTTTGTTTTAGTGGTCTGAAGAAAACAACAATAGAAAAAACCTTACTATATTAATTATAAACAGTTGTGTTTTACGATTTTCGTCTAACCATGAGCTCATATTGAAATTTACCTTCATATTTCGCTGACAAAACCTGTATCTTATAGGCTGCTCTTATGCAAAAAAATCAACTGTTGTTTTAAATTGGAAGATTCTCAACTGGAGGCAGCAATATCGCCAAGTAAAACACCGAGCTAATAGCATTTGGACATGCCTAGATAGCGATGCATCAAGATCTACTGCTGCTCGCTTCTCCGGTAGTCAGGGCTGCCTAACTCAACACTTAAAATACTTATTCTTACGGTACAAATTTCCGTTCACTTTTCGGGAATTTCCAATTTAAAAAGCAGCTAGCTTTCGGTACAAGAGCTTCCCATAAGATGCGGTTCTGTCAGCAAAATTTGAAGGCAAATTTCGATATGAGCTTATTAAATAGGCCTAAGTTAATTCCCTTGTAAGAGTTTATCAGAACCATAAAACACAGGAATTGTTATCAGAATTACTCTATAGTTGTTTAAACAAAGGAAAACAATGCCTACTCAACAAACAGATATTCCTTTCATGAATCTAATACCTGAGATCAGAACTTCTTAATTTTATAATGTCACGAATTTGACTACAAAGGTACGGTACACTTCGTTTAATCCCAGGAAATAAATTACACCAGGATTTATTTACATACGCACAATGTCAAGGAAGAAACTATGGAAAATTAGTATCCTTTTTCAAAATTAAATTATCTTTAAAAGGATATCTGGTTGCAGGAAAATGGATTTATGAAAGAGATTGTGTGGGATAATGGTAGTCTTGTGAAGATAATTTGAATGGTGACAGCTGGATGCAAGATAAGCCTAGCCTAATGAGAGTATAAATTGCAGCGAGCACAATGCATCTGCCGCATATGGTAGAGGATACAAAATAATAATTTCCATAGTCGAGTACACGCTAACGTATGCGTTTCCTACTGTGATTTCAACTAAATATACAGGGTCAATTATGAGCATCAAACAACTGATGCGTTTTATTGCTTGTCAAAAATGTCTGTAACTCGATAATCCATTAGAAGCTACCAACTACATATAAATGTGGTATTCATTGTTATATTCTATTAACCGGGACAAATACTTCGTACAGATCGAAAACAAAAGGATGTAAACAATGAACTACAGTTTAACCTACATTTTACCACTGGTTTAAACAATTGCTATTGTATTTGCATGTCCTGGATTGAAAAGTGTAAATTTCAGACTATATTTACGTATGTAATCAAGGGACATGCATCATCATACTACTAATAGGAGTAAATAAATTTACCCAAAGTAAGAGATATTAATAGAAGTGAAATTTTGAAATTTACCATTAATTGATATGCAAATGTAAATTAAATTTTGCTGAAAGATTTTCTTCCTTGAAGGTTACACACGCGCCGCAACCATAATCTATGCAAATTTGTCTTGCATGGGAAATGAACCCGGGTTTCCAGCTTGCTACATTTATGACAAGAAACCTAGACTCCCCAAGCCCTAAAGCGGCTTAGGTACAGACCTTATCCAGAACGCAGCGACGATGCAGCTCACCAAAATGTGTATTTATTATATGGTTTTAAGATAAACCCAACATTATTCTGATATTGATTCATTAATTTCGGTCTCATCTCACTCAAGATATTTCTATTAAATTCTGCAAAGTAAAATTTGTCCTGGTTTTATTTTTCAAGCTTTGAAAAAACATCATTATTATTATTATTGTTATTATTATTGTTTGTAATAGTAATAGTAGTAGTAGTAATAGTAATACTAATAATAGTAGTAGTAGTAGTAGTAGTAGTAGGCCTAGTAGTAGTAGTAATAGTAATACTAATAATAGTAGTAGTAGTAGGCCTAGTAGTAGTAGTAGTAGTAATAAACTGTTACTATGAATTTTGAACCTGAGCTTGTCTTTTCATATTTATAAGTTTTCAGCTTACTGTCAATTTACATAACAGTTCTTATCACATTTTATCCATTCGCCCTCAATTATATTTCTTCTTAAATATAGCTTTGATTTAAACATGTAGCCTATAATATGTTTTCTAAATCCAAAGTCACATTAGAAAGTTCACAGATCTAGAGTTATAAAAGCTGCTTCCGTAAAATAGGATAAAACGTAAGCATTGGATAACACCTAAACATCATATATCCAGATCAGAATTCTACGTATGATTACTGTCATGATTAAATAGGCACGGACAGACATCAATGTTCTCTAAAAATCTGCTTTGTTTTAATACTAATGAGCACTCTACTTCGCTTGACCTGACATAGAGACTGTTGAATATTAGAAGTCTGGTTTTATTCTGAAAATGTATGAAATACTGCGAATGTGCACAGATCTGTTCGCATAGGACGCTAAATGAGTTAGTTACGTGTTATAAATAATATAAAGTGCAAAATGAACCAATAGCAAGGAAGTCAGGAAATGTATTTCTGCTTCTACACAAAGTTAAATGTTCAGAATGATAGCTGCATTATTCACGGATAAAATGCATATTCACGACATAACACTGTCATAAAAAATAGTTAGGCCTACTGCCAAATCGCATGAGTATTGGCAATTTAACTAGCATAGATACATTGAATTACTTACTGTACATTCTATTCCAGCGGCAAAGAGAACATCACTTACCTGGAATGGAAAATATTCACATATTAGTAAAATACCTAGAATCATAGTCCATACTTCATGTAACATGTTACAGTGCAAAGGTAACTTTGTCATTTGTTTAAAACAGAACTTACTATGGCCTATATTATATGCATACATATTGACATAATTTACATAGACATGTATATACTTTAGATTTCACTCCTAATGCTTTATGCATTGAGAAAATTCTGAGTTCTGAATTAGTGTTACTATATATAATTATGTTATTTAGCCTGGCAGATTTACGGTCGTAGGGCCTTTTCAAACTAGATTAAATACCACATACTTCATTAGGGCAGCTGCAAATATAGGCTACAATAAATAAATTTGAAATACCAATTGATAGTACACATTAAAACATAAGACAAAAATATTATTCAATCATCAGCAGACAGCTCTGGGAGGAAATGCAGAAGAAAATGAAAGCGTATTAAAATATTTATGCATGTGTAAAGGTGTATGTGTATTTACTGATTTTTGCATGTCTTTATAATTGAAATTTTAAATACATGATTACAAATAAAGAAGTTCAATGTTTACAGCGTACTTGAATGTGAGTTGATGAAAATGTCTTTTTCGTGAAAATCAAGGAAACTTATACTGTTCAACGAAGTGTACCGTACCTTTGTAGTCAAATTCGTGACATATTTCTCAAGTTCAGGGGATCAATATGTTGATAATAATTCTGAGTCACGCGTACATTTAAAATAAATTTCAATATATAACTGTATCAAAAGAAATGGTAAAATATTTGCTAGGGAGGATAGTATTAGCGGTAAAAATATCAAATTTTGAATGTAAAACATTAAGTGGCATTAATTTCAGGCATACAAAAATACTAACATTTCTGAAAGTATACAACTTTTTTTATCCGATAAAGTACATATCTGAAGTGCATTAAATAGTTGCAAGAAACGTGCAAATAAGTAGGCTACATCACTTTTATTTATATTCTATTGACACATCTACCTTGTATTCAATCAAATCAATCAATCAAAATCAAAATCTGATGTGAAAGTCACATAACTTCCTCTGCCCAAATAAAAGTTAGCAGTATTCACATATCCTTCTACAGAATCGCAAGAAACATTTTTACGCTAATTAGGAAAATTTAAATATAAGTCGCACCTTGGATGAATCGGTCCCGCCCGCCGCACCCTCACCGATGCAGTTTCTTTTATACCACGATCTAGCGAGCGCTAGACGAGCGGTGACAGGTTGACAAACCTCGCGGGAGATATAATATGGCACATTTTCGAAACCTACAAACAGTGTATCGTACATTATTCGAAAATGCAAGGGCGCTTCGCTACGGCTGCCGCCTCCGCTTCGCGCACTTAACTATGTGGTTGGTGTTATGCATTATGTAGACTATATGCAGAGGTGGGTACAAGGCACTTGTGACAAAATACAAGGACAGTGGTTACAAGGCACTTGGGACAATATAAAAGGACAGTGGGTACAAGGCACTTGGGACAATATACAAGGACAGTGGGTACAAGGCACTTGCGACAATATACAAGGACAGTGGGTACAAGGCACTTGGGATAATATACTTGGACAGTGGGTACAAGGCACTTGCGACAATATACAAGGACAGTGGGTACAACGAAAGAGTCTACGAGTTAAATGAAATGAGATAATGAATAACATGAGAAATGAAATGACGACAGAGATCACGAGACAATTTTAAAGAACACGTAACAGATTGTCGATACGATATAGGAGATGGAGTAATCGAAATGGGACTGATATAACATATATATTGGAAGTCATAACCCAGCACTGACCTACACTGAAGCTACAAGAGTGAAAGTAACTCACTCAGTTCTTATCACTGTTATTTGGCTGCGTATCAGGGAAACGTGAGACTGCTTCCGCGTTAACGCAATTCCTTCCAACTCCAAGACTACAAACCTTTCATTACAAAACACATCTCAATTTGCACTCTTCTATTTCTTATCTAACTTCAGAACGTGCGTCTGTCGTATTTTTTTCAAAGAAGTTTACGAAAGCCAATAAGAGTAGCCCTAGCATTTCCTCACCTGCTTCAAGACCAGGAAATTCAACACCAACTGGGATCGCGGATTATTTTTACTTTTTTAATTTATTTATTTATTTATTGTGAAAATCAACAGCACCATTTAATGCAGATGCAATGCGTTTCTCCCAGATACCAAAAAACCTTGTAGAAAAGTTATAGGGGAAGAATAGACAACTCCATTCCAAACGCTTTCACTAGATTTAAATTGCTAAAGCCCTTCTTATTCTGAGCTACTTCGCGTGCTCCAGCTCTGTCATCCGTTCAAAGAAGAGGATGCAATCGACCATCTATTGGCGTACGCCCTGTGGGGGGTTTACTAATTATTTATTTATTATATTATTATTATTATTATTATTATTATTATTATTATTATTATTATTATTATTATTATTATTATTAGAGCTTGTAAAGGGGTTAATTCAGCACGTCAATCGAGGAAAATACCATGCTCAACATACTGTCCTAGAGGTTATATCGTAATAATTAATTAATTGCTTTACGATTAGATTGTTAAGTTATTATACTTCTTTCAGTATTTTTTATGTCTCACTCGTAATTGTAAGACTATCCTAAACGTCGTAAATAACTATTGTAAATTTGTATGTGTTTATATTCATATTAGCAAAGTGATCAACCACATATATTCCTTTACAACCACAAGAGCAGAGAGGCGTAACCATGCTTTGGACATATCTAGCGGCATGACGAAGGCTGAGCTGTTGTGTTCCCAACACTTCGCCCAGTGTTTTCAGAATGATAGTAAAATGTTCCCCTACTAACAATCCAGCTTGACCTGTTTAGTGCACTAGTTAGTAGCTCAGTTCCTATTACCCCAGAGAGTATATGTTTGCCATCCGTCGTTTTCGCATCATGCCTTCCTTCAAAAAGGAAGTAATGTCAGCGGTTTCTTGCCGTGATTTAGCTACGTACATATGATGAAGTGTCGAACCAACAAAGAAGGTCCCTGGGAGAATACATTGGCTTTTTAATGCCTAAACTGTTCCTTCCTTATCAAAGTCCCTCCGCTGCTAATGGGCTAATTATTAAGGAAGGAACTGTAGAAATGTTCTGGCTAAAGAACGCTCAAAAAACGCACATGTTTTCATCCTTCACTAACACAATGCATTCATATTGTAGGCTATTAATCCTATGGGCTAATTAATTAAGACTACGGGTAGAAAGCGTGCTTCAAAGTAACAAAACATGTAAGGTCTTGTCAGCTTCAGATCGTTCCTAAATACTAGATTATTGAACGTGCAAAGAAAATATAAAAAAAAAATATATAAAAAAAAAAACAGTAAAAAAGTTTAAAATTTTAAAAAAAGAAAACGTAAATGTAAAAAAATCTCCAGTAGGCATACGCTTATATTAATGATAAGGTGCCGAGAGTTTTGGCATCAATATGTGGCTTCTTATCTTATTTACCAGAACACATGACTTGTGGTCTATTCACAAAGCAACACTTATGTGTCACAGAACTGGATCAAGGCCGTGTCAAGAGGTGAAATATCTATTACATGTTATGCAGGCGAGAGGGGTATAGTCTATAGTAAATGTATAGTAAAACAATAATATAGAGGTCTAATAATTTAATGTAACAAAAATACAATTTACAGGACACTGTTACTAATTGTAAGTTCTACTCATCCAGCGGATTTATTAAATCTTTATATTAATTTACACAATGTGGGTTTTTAAGAAAATGTAGATTTTTTAAAGCTAAAAATCGAAGATTTATAAAATAATATATCAAAACTACCTTTAGTATATTTATTAAGGTAATGCATAAAGAGTTATGTACAAAGAACTAAATTTACTTGTGTAAATATGTCGACATTCGCCCTGATGTTGAAAAGTGACGAGATGTCCGAAGTTCCCTTTTAAAACATAACTTACAAATGACAATACGCAATTGAGTCTTTTAACTTAAAAAAGAACAACAAGAATGGACCATAAGCCAGCAGATTACTATTTGACACTATTAGAGCTACCAATGGCAAAACTAAGGTCTGAAATAAAGATTCCAAAAATATACATTTGTCCTGGATTACGGAAACTCGATAGCTATCATGGAGCCATGCCCCAAGGGATTGACTATTAATTACACCACTTATCGTAATTGCGCATTTAGGTCGCTGTTTTAAAGCAAGCGAAATTAATGCAGATTTTTTTTTCATGAATAATAATTTAACAATGTATCGTCCATTATATACATAGTCTAACGTAGTCTGAAAACCTAGGCACTCCACAATACAACAGTAAACTTACATGATTTCGCCTCAGTACACTTACATACGATTCCATTAACACTAAAATATATATTATACATGTAGTTTATAACCAGTTGCAGCGAAATGTAGGACTGTTCACCTGAGACAGAAAGGTGTACCACTAGTTATATCAAGTATATATATATATATACTTGATATAACTAGTGGTACACATATATATATATATATATCGCGTAAGATATATCACACGCGCAACTGTAGCATTATGTAATGGCCCTAAAACAGTGGAATCATTTAGGCTTATAGAGGTAATCCTTTACTCTTCATATAAAAATATAGACTGATATGCCGATATCCTACTTAGAAATGGGCGTTATTAAGAACAGGCTGGGTCTATGATCCAACAAAGAATCGAAGAAAGAAAGAGCGGCACTTGTCAAACCAAACTGCTTTTGAGTTCAGTTTGCTATGTATAAGGACATAAGTGAACTTGTATGAAGTATGAAAAGGGATCATAACAATCTATGGGTGTATGTAATCTGCGCCAAGGTTGACACCGAATTTGAAATAGAAAAAAATGAGATACGTAAACTGCGGCACACAGATATGTAATCTGCGGCAGTAGTTATAGGCAAACAAAAGTTAGACCAAATATGGTGAATGTTCTTTTCTATTCAGTAACAATTCGTTGCACATGAGATGATTGGAGAGAACAATATATAAACAATGAAATATCCCGTTTTGATTTTATTAAGGCGGCGTCATACGAGAAAGAAGTGATCATGCAAAAAATTAGGGTAGTGTTTTAAACAATTTTTGAAGTGACGAAGCGTTCATGGAAAAGAAATTAGAGTATTGTTGTTAACATTTTTTTTTAAATGACAAAGCTACTAAGCCTAACATTTTAACCACACCTAAGCAATGTCAGAGCCAGTCCTAAGTCTGGAGAAGGGGGAAGGAAAATGTTAGTGCGTTAGTATGACGGTGACGCCATTTAAATGTCGGTGGCGCAGTTTACATATGTCGGTGGCGCAGTTTACATATGTCGGTGACGCAGTTTAAATCGTGTAGGTTGGGGAAAAGGTAGAAGTGGCACAGATTACCTTTTCCCCAATCTATTGGCCAGTTGGATGCATAGCTACATAGACAAATAAGATAACGAATTTTCTTAATAGACGCAATGCACCGATATTAATTCTGCAAATGTATTCTGCAATTCCACTTAATACGCTTTATAATGAATCGTGCTCAAATATCTGAATTGGTACTATCTACATCCTTAATGTTAACACAACATAAAAAACCTTGCTTACATCCGTACTGCAAGAAATTGCAAGTCTGGTTATGAAGGGACTCATTCCCAGTCATTTTCGTCTTATTATTTTTATATTATTTATTTTAAACAATGGAGTTATTTATTTTTAATGTCAGCTTTTCATAGCACCGTGTGAAATAAATTACTTCCATTAAGAAATATTTAATAATAACATCTCGAAGTACCCTTTATGTCAACGAAATCTATAGACTGAAAGAGGAAAATTCAGTTCAAGAAAATACACGCCAAGGCGAGGAAATAAAGTCGAACTAAAGAAAAAAAGCTAAACTATATAGAAGAAAGAACTTCATAGATAAGTTAAATGCCAATAGACCGAAGGCGGAATGAGGATAAACAAAATATCAATATTAAAATTCCTGTAAATCGGAGTCAACACTTGAAATAATCCAATTTCGCTCATAGTATATAAGTTTACATTGTTATAGTCTACGTTCTATCGTCCATAACAAAAGACAAGAAATCAATAAACGTGTCTCCAAGAGCTTCAAGGTCCCGACTGGTGTATAATCATGAAAAAAAATTAAAAGTTCGTACAATCACTTTCAAAAGTGAAATACCTGACACCTACCGAACCAGTTGTTGCACAATAAACAGCTGATTTCATCCGCAGAGATTTACTGATGCTTCGCAAGGACGCTGTTCGTAGGTTGACACAGATCCTGCGGGTTCATGTGGGTGGTTAACCTCCATTCCACAGACTCGGATTTACCAAAACAAAAGAATCAAGTTACTTCATCTTCATGGATGGTGAATAATTTGAGGCATTATGTAATAGTCTACTTGTGATGACTGCTTATTTCTTCAAACAAAGACAACTCTTTACTAATGTTCACGGGCTTTAAACTTAAATAAAAAAAAGAGTATAAGTGGTTATGCTAATTGTATAGGATGTTGGCTAACGCACTGAAGCTACTGTGATTAAACCTAGTTATGTAATTCTTATTATCATCACCACACCTTTAATCATCATATTTATTGTCTGCTGATTGTTGCTTTTATCATAATTCTTATTATTATAAACATTTTATGCCCTAATAATGTCTGAAGAGATGAAAGGCCCCGGAAAATGGAATAAATGTTATGTACCTCTTCTTAAACCAGCTATTATTGTTACTGGAGTTCTTATCCTAGTAATAATAAAATGAGGTAAACTGATGTAACAAAGTACCACAATGCTTTTGTTTTATCTGTTGTACTTGCAATTAAGATAAGCCGAAAATAATTTTTTTTTAATCGATTTCCGAGGTATGCTCCAGATTGATACATTAAGCACGACTTAAGGAAGAACAAAAGTCTAGTTTTTACAAAAATCAATTTAACATCGTCTAGCATTAGCAGAAGTATACAAATTTGTGATTATCTTGACTAATCGCACACTCGCATAAAAATACGACAAAAAATGTCAAATTTACCGGCTACGGGATTTAAACCAGGGACCTCCATAATGCGAGTCCATTACCATCTCGGTCACCTCGCTCAGTTTAACGGTAGAGTTTGATAAGCATATGTGAAAGAATAGCCTAGTGTTATTTGTCAAAGCTACCTGTATTGCAACTTCCAAAGCCGTATATGAACGCTCTAAAACATAGGTGAGCAACTGAGGGGAAACGTTTTAGTCCCCCATCCTCCTGTGACGTAAGAAACCTGTTCTTCATGTTCAGTGTCACGTCGAAACTGCTTTATGCTGACGTCAAGGGCGACGGTAGTGGGAGAAATTCCCCAACCGCACTGTGACACGATGTGTCACAGTTGCGCACCCATGCTCTAAAACAATATGTTGTCATGATAACTGATTTGCATTTTATAAATTCCTTAGTAATATATTATCATAAAATAGGCACTAAATTTGGAATTACTCCGGTACCGGTCAACCAATTTGGTCCAATATCAATAGACTTATTTCCATGGACGTTATAAATGCGTATACCAAGTTTCATGAAAATCCGATAAAGTGTATTTGAGTTATCGCGCATACAAACACACGGGCGGACGGACAGACACTTCACCGTCCCCCACACAATCTTATAAAGCTCCAATCTGGCATTTAATAATAATAATAATAATAATTTCCAGTATTGGGGAATATCTCAAATTCAAGGGGGTGCGGTGATAGCGCAAATTAACAACGTTAATCTGGTTGAATGGTTAGTAAAAAGTCGATAAATCGTTATGTATATTAGACATACAAAAATAATACTATAAAATAAAATTCACAGCAGTGAAAAAAAAGTAGATTAATGCTGTATATCCGCTTTAAGAGTAACTATAAGATACATCCCGACCTGCCTGAATCCACAGAAATGTAATATCTGCAAAATTAAAAAAATTAATAAATTGTGACGTATTACAGATTTTCATTATAATGCAGCTGTGGTATCGAATAATATCATACACGAAACTATCTGCATGCCTTGAAAGCAGCAATTCAAACTGCACAATAAACAACCTGCATTTAAAATAAAATCAATGGTGTTCATGTAAATTGTAATTATAATAAATTGAGTTATTTCGTGTGTTTTAATGTGCACTGCTTTGAAGTTAAACCGCCAAGAGAAGCCCTGAGTTCCCTGCACGCCATCACCTGTCATCTAACAAAAAGAGGATAACTTACTAACAGCTGATCACAAAGTTAGCTCAGTCGTTTGTTTGATTAATTACAAGGTATTGTAAAAACTACAAACTTAGACATTTAATTACTGTCGAACAAAAACAGCCGTATGCAACTTGCCTATAAGGGCAATTACAACCGTGTAAAAATATTATAAACTAGCTGCGCTCGTTTCATAAACATATTCATGTCTTGATAAATGCCATTATATGTTCGTTGCATAATATACTATAGAACATGTTTGTTATTCCTTCTTCCATCTTGTACTTTTCCTACGCTTTCCGTTTATTCCAGCTAGTGTACATGAAAACTTCCTACTACCAAATTCCACATATATAGAGAAATTACAGTGAGGATTGTTGGCTTAGTTTCAGTTTCAGTTGGCAAATAGATCTTCAAGTTAGACTCACTTGGAGTTAAGCTTACTGCGCTGTGTGGAATTCGTACCAAATCACTGCTAAGTTAATTCAATGAGAAGTTACGGTACATTCTATGTTGTCATTGATCTTCTGTTCCAGTGGGTGAAATTAGAGCGTAGGTAAAAGGGGGATGGGTTGAGCATGAGCATAGCATTTGAAAAATTGAAAAACTACACGGAAAAGCAAAATAATACATTTTTGGACTAGAGTTAAAATTCTGCCATTTGACTTGTTGATGTTCTGAATAAAATAGTTTTTTGTTGCTAGGATATATGCGTATTTTCACTAACTTATATTTCTCGGAATTATAGGTAATATTCTTCATAATAATGTGCAGGAAAGCGCAATTTGTACAGGTAGGGGAAAAAAGCGGACTGAATCTTGTAGCTGAATATAATATAATTTGTGTTAGTATTTTATAATAAAATTAATATTTAATATATTCAGTTATAAAACAATACGTTTAGAAACCATATACTGGGTTTCGAATTGGGCTAAGTCAACAGTCACACTAGAACAAATATCAATACATTTCCTGCTATCCTGTGAAAGCCGCTAGGCATACGCAGTGGCTCATATCGGCAACTTAGATATTTTAGTAGGTCCGATCTTTTCCCCCTTCCTGTACATAGACCTATTTACACTACACCATATTATAGTTCTTAAAAAGATAGGTTTCAGCCTGTTTCCCACTAACTGGATAAAAACTTATTTATTACGTATGCCTACATTCCCAAATAGAAAACACGATTTTCCAAAAACAGGGACATTCGACACTCGCCTATGGTTCATCAAGAGGATCTAAAATGCCGAAAAAATATTAACATAAAGAAAAATACGAGTTAAAGGAATAGCTTAATTCACAAACTTGATATAGGTGACCCGCGAACTCACGTCTAGTCATACAGGTTCTGTTATAATAAACTGTATTTTATGAGGTATAATATTAATTAAATTTAGCTTTATTCGATTTATGATAAAACTTCACAATTCAGTGAAGTCTTATTTGCTGAAGAGCATAAGCATCCCAATAAAAAAGTGCTGACGGATCGATTTCATGCATCATCCAGCAATTAAATTAATTGAAACGAATAATCGCTTAATTGTATACTGTATAATTACAAATGGACAGTGAAACAACTTTTTATGTGGAGTTTCCTGGAAAAAATACAGGACGTATGTTCAATATATAAACAAGTAAACAATTAACAAGTGTTCTGTTTCAGTTTGCTCATGAATGTGTAACATCAGCGTGCTTTCCAGAACCTCTGGATTAGAAGTACAACAGGGTAAAGGCCAGTACACTTCAAATGCAGTAAAACTACGTAATGAAATAAATACATAGTCTACACCCTAAATAATCCTCTTAAATGACACCCATAAGGATTGCTTTGAATAAACGCGATAATTATAAATATAATGGATAATAATGCAAGAGGAAAGTAATTAAATCACCTGCAAATTTCATAATTTAATTGAGATTTTCTTTAAATTAGTAGAATGTTTGTAACAGACGTACTGAAAGTAGATTTCGCTTTACCTTTAAAATCCAATGTTAAGAAAATCAACGGGAGTAGTGAGTCGTTTCAAAGATTTATTGTCATATTTATGTAACAAAAATTACCATTAATATATTATTTTACTGCGAGATAAGACGTAGGATTAATAAAGTTCCCAGTTAGTCAAGAAAGTGACATCACGCTTTTATCAGGAAATAAAGAAGAATAATTCACCACAGGAATTATTTTCCACAGACAGCTTCTAATTTATTTTACTCTTTTACTAGCTAATGAATAGCCTACACTGAAACCCATTTATGAGGATGGCAAGATCTCCACACTGCTTAGACTTCAGTAAGGTTACCCTACATATGTTTTTTAGATAAACAGTATTAAACATAATACCCATAGCATTTTATTACGCATTTCATTTGAAAATGTTTAATGCGAGAGACGCAGACTTGAAAATATTGTTGAGGGGAGGGCAAGAATTGGGTTTTTGCTAGGCACACATAGGCCTTACGTGACAAAACCTTAAATGTTCGGAGGGAGGCATAAAGTGCTTTGCTCCTCCCCCACCCCATGTCAGCGCCTATGTGATCAATTCTTGTCCTATTTCTGGTTGTGGCTTGGAATTAATACAACTGTTTTATTTCGTTCTAAAAAAAAAACGGAACATCGTAAATCGCAAATATGTCAGACTTGTTGGCTGAATTCAGTGTTGTCCATTCCATCCCTTACATTGTATCCCAATTACGAGAAAATCATTAACCTCTATCTGCGCAGGTGCATACTAGATGGCAGGTCAGCTCACGAACAGCCTTCAGGCAATGAAAATGGCTGCAGCGTATATATTTAAAATTATTATTTCATTAATGCCTGTCTAAAAAATTGTCTATGATACACAAGATAAAGTGATTTTATTTTACTCGTAGGATTGCTACACTCGCCCTTACTCATTTAGCAAATAAACCTACTCGCAAAATAAAATCTTTTACCACTTGTTTCATAAATAACTATTTTTTCCATTTCTCCAAGTTTTCCTCACAATTTTACGATTAGCACCGAATATTATGTAAATATTCTGTGATTATATATTGTTGTATTGCTTTTATTTGTATAAAAGTCAGAATGGTCTACCATGCAAAATTCCTTTCACTCTCTTGTTCTCATTCACGCACTCCCTTCCATTACTTCCCATTATTTCTAGGTCGATATATTTCATTATTGCAAGAACAAATTTAAATTTTACTACATTAAGTACAGCCAGTGAGTTGTAAAGAAAATGCGTATTTCTGAAGGCAACTAACCATTATTTCGACAACGATTGGTAAACTGTAGTCACCTGTTAGGCTACAGCGTGGCTGTTCGAGATCATTTTAGTGATTCTTGATTCAGAGTCCTTGCAAACTAAATGTGAGGAACTGTTAAAATATCTTTACAAAATCTAATTGTACCAGAAAAAAAATAGTAGGTTAAATCACTTCAGAAAGTGTCATCTGCGTTCAAAGGAAGGTAAGCTAAATAATGTAGAACTTATTAGGGTCCATCTTACACTTAACTGTCGGTCTTTAGCGAAAGTTTAGGGAGTGAGGCCAAAAATGGAGCTAACTGAAGACACTGGTCATAACATGAAGCCGAGGTCCAAACGGCCTGACATTACTCGGCATTTTACTTACAAAACCTTCAAAATGAGTTCAGATGAAGAACTCGCTTTGACTAAGCAAGAGTGAGCAAGAATAAACTGAAATAAATTAAACGGGCAACGAAAGATATTAGTTATCGTTGCCATTAAATAAACTAAATAAACAAAACTACGCAGATTGTCTGCAAACAAATATTTTAAAGAACCTTGGATAAATGCAAAAATGAAGGGTCAAAAGCTTCATAAAAATACTGGGATACAAAGCAATAAGGAAAGATTTCTCGAACATCACGGGAAAAGGAAAATAAACGTATCCGAACGCCAGTACAATTGTCGTATAACACACAATACCTAGTCAAATGGTAGGAAAACGCAGCTACAGAAAGAAAACTAAAGCTGGTAGAGAAGATGATAAAAATATATAGCAGTTAGTTCTTTATATTTTATTATTATGCTGCAAGCAAGTACGGAATAGTAAAACTCAAATGAAGTACATTAAATCCTTTTTTAAGATTCAGACATTATAATATCTGCCTCGAAATGCTCTAATCAGTAGGCTACTTGATATGGCAATGTACTTTAAACAATAAAATACAATAAAAATAAGTAAAGATAGAAAATTGTTTTGTAACCATATCATTCTTCTAGCCTAAATGACCTGTGTACCCACAGGCCTAATAGCCAATCCTACTGAAGAATACCTAGCCGATTTTGTATTAAGACTTGTTTCTAATTAAAAACTGTTCTATGCTCTGCTCAAGTCTCAGAAAAGCCTTTATGAAAATCTATTCCTTTTAAGAAATTTGAGAAACAATTTTCTTTCTGCAGGTCTAGGCTTTCCCTATCTCACTAAAGACTAGAACTATTGGTAGGGAAAATGTTAGTTCCTGAAATGCTATGTCCAGTATTCAACACTAATAGTTTTTAGGTTTCCTGAATAAGGAAATGTATTTTTCGGAAACATCTGTGTGTTTGTGTGTCTGCGAACAGATCAGTTAAAAAACGACAAAATCATATAAAAGTATTTTTTAACGCCCTTATTTCTCTGTTTATTATTTCGGTTCATCATCTTTCGGAGATGTGATATGAAGCATGGCGATGACTTTCATTTACATTTATCACAGCTGTTTATTGCAAAATTTAATTTTGTGAGATTTCGAAGGAAACAGTCCTATCGAATTTGTTTAAATCCCGTAAAGAAATAGCATTTATTAAGAGCTAAAACATTTATCTGAAACACTGTGTCGTATAAATCTCATGAAGGTAGTTATAAGCTTCCCATATCTTCAAAAAACTCATATTTCTGCCTTGTGAATAATACGGCACTGAGTGAAACTTAGACAACTGAATGCGCTCTCCTGCTATGCGGCCGCTTAGGCCTTATCGCGATTTGAAGCGAGTGTTACAAATAAAATTTTTATAAGGCACGATAGTAACTACCATTGAATTTCGTCCGAATTCATTAAAACTAAATGTATCCTGCAAAACATGAAGCTCCTATGAATATAAAGCAATTTTATAACATTCTCAGAAAACAGCATAATTATTTAGCAGGAGTAGACTGCAGTATATTTCGCAACATTCTACTAAACGCTAGGATTAATGGAATATTGTGTGTATTGCTGGGTTTTTATAACACAGAAGTTTAATTGAATATTCCATTCCAAGAAGATGGAAGATTTACTACATGAACACCTTAGGCAATCTTTCTGTTCTCTAAAACTACAACGAGCGAGCACGTATTTTCTTGGGATATGTCTTCAGAAAAAATAAACTCTCATTAGTGATACTGAAACAGGAACATCTCCACAAAAGCGAAATAAACATCATACCATTATCATTCAGTACGTGATTTTTTAAATGCAATTTCCTGACTGTTTTTCTTATCAAGATGTGCGTTAAGCATTCTTTCCACTATCCGATTCCGGACACGTTCTAAGTATTGTTTGTCCTACAGCAGCGCATCAACAAGTTAGTTAAGATTATTCAACAGAAGTTGAGTGCAATAGAAAAAAATACAAACACCAGGACAGGATTTGGCAGAAAATATATGTGCGTCGATTTTTAAAATCAATATGTCATTCAATCAGATATTCAGACTTGGGATCAATTTTAAACTGTTACCAAACAAGAACTATTTATATGTTGAAAATTATAGAATAACAAAATAAACAGCTAACGTAGTCAACAAATAATGCAAATATGAGTAACATTGACCCTTTTAAAAACAGATTAAAGGCTTTCACATTTAAAAATATTTGTTTCAACTTTAATGAATTTTTAATTGCTATCCTCGGACGATTATATTTATACTATTTGTATGGCAAATAGATAATAAATAAAATGGTCTAAAGACATTGAATATTTAAAAATTTAGATGGTTTGATTACAAATATTCTATTGCTATTGCATTCATTAAAAAAAGTTCATGATATTCGAATATATAGTAAAGATCATAATAAAATTAAAACCCGGTTTTGGAAAACCTATGGTCAAAACTCTCACTACTTAACGAAAGCAATATTAGAACACGTTACATTATAAAAAGCAACCAATGGGTTATAGCGTTTCTTGTAGGTTACGACACATCTATTAATAGTGAGTTCACTTTAATGGGTGCAACAAAAATGTCGACTGTGAGTTTAATTAAGCTATAGGAAGCATGGCCCTATATGAAATATCATTAGAAATTATTACAGTGTTATTATTCGGCATATTGTTATTATTATTATTATTATTATTATTATTAACGGAAACCCAGTGACCGTCACTGTAGATACGACGAAGATCAGGAAACATACAGCAGCTATTCGTGTGTAGCATATACTGTAATTTGAAAGAGCATGAATGTTATTAAATTCTTGCACTAGACGCTATGAAAATCCGTTACACTACATATTTTACAAGTAATGTCGTGCTTACGAATTTCAGAAGTACATAGAACATATTCATGAATCATTGGAAACAGTAGTAGTATTCTAGTTTAATGTAGTCTCAAGTTTTATTACAAAGTTTAATAGTTTATATTAGTAGAATAGTAAATATTAGGTTTGCAGCTTACACTGAATGAAAGCTTTTCTGTGAGAAAATAACGCTCACTTTATATATATATATATATATATATATAATGTACTTTACTATAGCCCTTAAATTTCAAGTTTATACTTTATAATTAGTAGGATAGAAAAAGTAGTCGATTTTAAGTTTACACTCACTGTAAGTTACTGCTAGAAAGTAAAATTTGTTTTGTATATATTATGTATTGAACTATAGCCCTAATATGCTATATAGTAAAATAAGGTTAGAATAAATGGAGATTCATCATCATGATTATTAACATTATTATTATCAATGTAATTATTATTATTAAAACGTAATTATTATTATTATTATTATTATTTTTTTATTATTATTGTTACTTCTTTAGGGAGCAATGTCTTTCAAATATCACGTCGGAAGATCTAATAACGCTGAAGTCTACAGCCTTTTTTCGATGCTCAAGATTCCTGCATGTTTTAAATGCAATTCATTGTGTGTACTTGGTAGATGCCAATGTGATGTTTATATGCCTTCATCTCAAGGTCAAACAGGTTGGCCATTTCAATGCCAATACGTCTGAACCTGCCGGAATTGCGGAACGGTATTTCTAATCCTTTATGTTAGCATATTGCCTGCTATTCAGAACATGACAAATTAAGGGGAAGTAAATTCACCTATAGGCCTACCATTTTTCAGATGGTAAATGATTTAAAGTATGAAATGAATGAATAGCTCCAATACAGCCGTGCTGATATTTTATGCAATATTTATTTATATAGGCCTAATTCAGAGGCTTTTCATGGACAATTTCCTTATGTGTCAAAACTATACAAAGGTCGTAGTAACGTTCATGATGTAAACTACAGTGTTTTGCAGATGACAAGCCGTTTGTCCTTCTCCTGCTTAGATACGCGGTCCAATCAGAGACGGTGAGACGGAGGGAAGACTCTTACTACTAGCGGCACTTTGTTAGCTCGTACACGTAATTGGCGGTGAAGGAAATGGCTTCTCATTTGAAAAATACTGTAATCACAAGTTTAGTACGAATCATAAACAGAGATAAAACGGCAATATACAAACAAGAATGCAGGAGGATGCAAGACAGAGTAAGTTCATCCTATGTAATATTAATATTCAGAAAACACATGTCACTAGTTAATCCAGCCGAATGACGTTAACAACCAAAACATGACTTTGGATTGGCAGTTTGTGACAGTTCCATGTAGTTAATTATTTCTATACTAAGTAATCATTATAAAGCATGTACGATATCTGGAATAGATATTACCATAATTTTGAATGCTCAACCGAGAATAATTAAAACTTTGTTTTTACTTATCAGTTAATTTGATCAGAGCAGATGAATCAGTCAATAGTTGATGAATAGCGACTTTATTTTTGGCAACAGAGATATGCGATATATTTCACCGTATCACTATATCACTATTAAGAAAACTGAACTCACGAAATTAGTTTTATCGTGCGAAATATCTAAACAAGCTCGAAATACGCTCCTTCCATACGTAAATTGAAAAAGGTGCTGACATATTTTTGACCTAAAATCTAATATTGTGTTTTAGTATGATTTTCTTCTCACTTCTTATAGCGTGCTTTTTTCTACTATTTCTATGGCTGCTGAGAAGTTATCGATAGGTTTAAATGTGATCGATTACAGCTAATATTGAGGAACGTACACTATTCAAAGATCACAAAACATTACTTTTCTGCTATCTCTGCGCCGAGTTTGGAATGCCTACAAAACTATTATCAAAATGCGGCAGAAACTCTACAGGTTTATTCACAGTTGTTGGCACTTCATTTTGCAATTGAGTATCTGAAGTTGTTTAATAGTAACTTCGATCTTAGCCTATTTATCATTATATTGGTACATCAATCATGCCGGAATTAAAAGTTAGGTTGATTCATGGGAGAGAAGAAGAATGCAGAAATGAGGAATTTTATGTGTTAAATGGCGCACAGGGTATTTTTTGTGTAAATACCGCAAATATTTTATTTTACGAAATCAGCCCTTTTATTTTACAAAAAAAAAATACAGTCCCTATTGATGACAGGTATAATTTACATGCATGTACGCATGAGGAAAGAGCACAAATTAAAAGGAACAGAAATCCAGAAACCTACAGGACATTTAGATATGAAATTCTGCTCCTGCCTCCCCCCCCCCCCCCAAATGTATCCGGAGGAGAGCATAAACGCCAGATAATACGTGAACCAACTGAAAATACCCTCACTCTCTATGTTAGAACAAATTATTTTATGAAAGAATCTGATAGTTTGAAATTGAATATAGAAAAGCTCACAGGTCTCGCAAATCCGTTTTAGGCATGCCCGAAAAAAAATCAGGAAGACATTTCTCCTTGCAATAACATAACAATTAGAATACTCTGCACTAGGGATGGGTCTATACCAGATTTTCTCGATACTCGATACCGATACATGGTTTTTTCCTCGATACTCGATACCTTCAACATTTCCAGTTTCAATAAATAGGTACCGGTACATTAAAAATTAAAATTTGAGAGAACTGTGTAATACAACTAAATTAATTAAGTCTGCATATTTAATGAGACAAAATTTAATATCATCAGTAGCCTATAATTATTTTTAAACTCTACATTAAAACTAAAATTAGTTTTTTTAAACAGTCCACTTACAAGTTTTTGTTAAAAATACTAGCATTCTCACTTAATAGCAGAATTACAAAAGTATCGAAAAAGGGTAGAGCGAGTTTTCTGAAGTATCGTTTGATGCCGATTCCATGCAAGTATGCAAGTATCGAGAGTATCGAGGAATCGAAAGTATCGAGGACCCATCCCTACTCTGCACTAATTATTGTGCGCTAGAAGTGCACGTTCTCTTTATGCACAGATAAAGGAAGGAAATATGCATTGATAAGGAACACAAAGACATGCTGGAACGGAATGCCGATAAAACAGTCCTATAAATTCCTGTGCAATGCATCATTCAACATTGTGTATCTGATCATTTAGACAATTATATGTTTATTACCATTGATCATAGCATATCGATTCTATCCCATGTTGAATGCTGTTTAACATTCTAGTTATCTAACCGTTAATGCAACTTCTTACATACCCTGGACTTATTGCATGAAAATAAGTATCCTAACAACTAAACTACATGTTTTTAATGCTATATGGATTGTCGTTGTCTGTGTATGTTTATGATCCTCATAAATTATTATAAATAATCTCCTAGTTGTTTATAAAGAAGGCACAAGAATTCGGAAATAAGTTTGCACTTTAATAAATATTAGATCTACTAGTTCATCCTGTTCGTATAGTTCAATTTCCTGTTTCGAATCATTGACTCCTAGACCTATTTGGAAGCAATATTAAAATGGTATAGGCCTAATGATATTAGATAGCCTACAACGCGTCTTATTCAAATTATTTTTGAAATATTGTACTTAGCCTAGACGATATTCAGCGATTTGCCCTGCAAACAAGACTAATTTCCCAGTACCCCTAATTTTTCAATTTCTCATGATCAATAAGATGAACTATTTCCATTACTGTTCCTAACTTTGTAAAAAATAAAATAAAAGATACTGCTAATTAGGAGTAGGCTACTGCGAAATTAGTCATGTTTGCTATACCTTTCACTTTCTCTACCCTTATTGAACACTCTTGATTACTAAATGGAAACTCTGGCAGGAAATGCTTCAAAACAAACTAATAATAATAATAATACTTTAATTAGTATTACAGTACCTAAACAACAGAAACTGCGAAACATTATAGCCAGTCTTACAAGGACTGACAGTCTTTATGTAGGATGGCGCACAACATACAAATAACAGAAATTGAATAGTTTTAAGTAATTTGATTCGTTTTTGAAAGACAGACTCCTGCAAAGTCGTTATTTTTTTCTATTTCAATGAATTAAACTCACAATCTAAATCTAAGCAATTCGGCCCAGCAATTACAGTTTTAAGTTTCACAATACATGTACACCTTATTCCCAAAATATCACACGACATCGAACAAAAATGCGTCCCTTCAATCTAATTCAAGTGTTTTATGGAACCACCATAAAAACAACCGGCCAATTTTGTTTCATATAACAAACCAAATCTGATCTGAAATTATATAGTTATATATTACAGAACACTAACGTTGGAATTCTCACTTTATTTCTGACAAATCAAGAAGTTTCAGTATGCACTAGTTTCATACACCTGTTTTGCACTAAAAGTATACGAAACTTTTAGCTCTCGCAGAAAGTGTTTTAGAGAAGCATATGCGAAAATACTTTTAAAAAAAAAGAGTTCAATGATATTCCTTTATTCTGTAGTGAATGTAGCATACCCCCTCACATAATATAATTCTGGACCAAGGAGGTTATTCTGTAACACTGCCAATGAAGTTTCCAAATCTTGTTATTAGGATCCTGTTTACCTTATAAAATTAAACGTTTACTGATAAAAACTTTTCATTTAATATGCCTAATAATATAATCTATTTATTTTTAGTGTATTTTTTCTCAAGTTTAATAAAACGTTTAGAGCAAAGAGATCGTATTATTTACGGGGTAAAGGGAGAAATAAATAAATAACTGTGAACTTACAATTTAATGGTGGAAGAGAATTTCCCGCCTATGAGACGCACAGTTGTTGGCAAACCACTATTTTTTATCGTGAACAGAACACTGACTGTAGCTATCGAGCAGCACTTTGACAGATGTGGACTATGACGGCAGCACGCACCACACACAACCACCTTGCCGTACCACCGTACAAGCACTGGCCAGACTTCGCTACTCACGCCCCCCACCACTATACACTGGCAATGCCTGCTTCGGAAGCCTTCGGTATCTTACGGTGAGGAAATCCTCATTATCAATTCCTTTAATTATTTGCATCAGTATCTTTATAACTATTCATTACATTGATCGGAAGCAACGATTGTCCCTGACAAAGATTTGCTTCTATTCTTGTTCGGCTTTTTTCTATGCCAGTTATATAAATTATTTAGATTCAGTGTTACATTTCTATGCAGAATGAGCGGCCAAAGTGTAAAACCGTGATTTTCTTTTACGAATAGTTATGTTCGCGAAATGAGCCCATGAGGGCAAGTGTAGCAATCCTACAAGCAAAGTAAAATATTTTACCGTATACATACACTATTTTTAGACACCCGTTAAAAATTATGAAATAATAATTTATAATGATTTATTGTAATGAATTACGCACCGTAAAGCCAGTCATACTGGAGCGCGCAGACAGCTGTTATTGATTTTCTGGTACACGACTGCCAGCATAGGGACAGCGCTTTTCACCCTCCAAGCATGAAGATTTATGCAATTACCGTGAGAAATTTCATAGGGTCTATTTAAAAAGGCACAGTGAATTTTAAATTATTCCATTTTTATAAAAAATGTGTCTATTTAATAAACACATGCAAATATTTTAACTAAAAGAGCATTTCCTGTGTGAAGCAATCAAAATTGGTAACGTTGGATTGTTGTACTTCATACCATTCAGTGGCATAATTTTCTTCTTTTAATTAATTTCATCTAATGTTAAAAGAGCTTCATACACTTTCGACTGTCTAAACAGATTTCTGTATGTTATCCATATGAATTTATATTTTAAATCCCAAGTGCACGTAGCTGTGGTAAAATAAAAAGGAAACTGTAAAATGGTAACAAAAGACACCTATGATCGGTTGATATTTAACGTACTAGAACTAAAAAGTCGATGTAATTTTTTTCAAATACTGATATGTGATATTATTTTACACATGGGAATAGACATGATGACGTAAAGCTTTGGCACTAAGCATGTCGGTTTTCAACACCCCATAGAACAGGGAACGGTATCAAAAGAAAATCTGGATTCTATTTTTGAAAGTAGATGGAATATAAATGCGACATTAGCGCATCCCTTCCCTATGATATGAGCATGTGGCAATTTCCAATATGGCAGAAACCAGATAACAACTACCCGTAGTAACGTAGAGACATTAAACTTCTTTTTAGTACCACGTGCGGGGGAGGAAAAATTCCCTGCTTACATCTGAGATCACACTATCATGTTAACTTAACTGTACGTTGTGAAACCAGTTAGGAATAACCATTATACTTTAAACCTTAGCTCTAATGTGCTGAGGGTTATCATAGAAATATATTTTACCTTTCTGCGCATGTTCAGAGGAAGTCTTTTATTTTAATAATGAGGGGTTCGCCCTTGTAGAATGAAGGACACTACGGTGAAGGATCGCATATAGTCTGCAAATTTCCCAAGGGCGTACTATAAAACTTTTTCCCTCATATTAGGCATGCTGCGGTTTTTTATTCTCTCAACCGGATACAAACCAAGGAATCTTGAACCTAATGGTAAGTATTCGACCGGTAAAACAATGTAATGATATCTGTATGCCATGAATATGATATTCTTTCTGGTCCTTCATCCTCTTCGTTCCAGAAAGGAACATAGGTTCTCCCGGGGAAGGTTTCGTTTCCGAACACAAATTCTCAACTCTGGGAGAGACTCAAGTCACGCTATGCTTATTTTCGTGTAGAGGTTAGAGCGACAAGTGGTAAGCCCATCATTTCAACACCTCTTTAGGAGGAAACTAAATAATAACTTTCCCTAACTGTATGGCCATTAACACTCCAAGAGTAGTTTATTCAGTCCAAGTCGAATCCATTATTCAGCATGGTATTATTGGATGTGGAAGCATTTCTAAAACTATTCTTACTCCATTAACTCCATTTAAAAAACGCACACGGTAATCAAGATCTGCTTAAAAAAGCGGCTGAACTACCCAACTGAACTAATCTGTTCCGAGTTTAGTTTATTTAGCAATGGCTATATTTATAGGTAGGCTACTGTTTTTTAAATTTTGCCTTAAAAATAAGACAAAATTCTTGACTGTTCCACACGAACACAACACAAGAAGAAATAAAACTAGTACTTTAGTAGAAGCCAAATGTTTCACTTCTGCTGGTCTGTCACATAGCTCTAGTTTCGGTCCTAATACGTATAATTCTAAAATGAAATTACATCCAGGTTTATCCAAATGTAGTTAAATGGAGTCTTAAAATGTAGAATTAAAAACAAATAATCTTTCATTTTCACCCCTTTTAAATTTTGTCTTTCTGGAACTACCATCATGATAAATAGTTTTCATTATTATAATTACTTGTATCATATGAGCCATGTCATTGCTTTCAGCTTTTGCCTTTCACCCCTACTTTTTCATCGTATTTTGTCTATTTCTTTGTTTTAAGATAATTTTAGGAAAATATTACACTTCAACTGTAAGACACAGGCTTACAAAATGTAACAATGGAACTGCCCCCGAGCTCCTGTTCATTCGGGGGTTTCTGGACCAACATATGTACTATTTATAAGTAAATTTGAAATAAAAAACTAGGACGTGAAAGTGCCGGGACGTTTAGTCCAGAGGCTCTAATTTTGGCTTGGAGTTTTAGACACTTTCGGAAGAATTCTTCCTCAAGATATTTTGAAAATTCCGTCGAACTCGGCCGAACCTCGGATCCATAGGATCCAGCTACTTCTACATGGCAGAGGTCGACATGATCAGGCGATAGATTACCCTAATACTTTAACTTAGACTACTGTTACTTTAAACACTAAGATAAGAGAAAACAACTGAAAATAAGTAGTCAAATTCAAATTTTAATGAACAAAAGGAATCAAATTGAAACATCTTGCATTCACAATTTAAAAAATTATCAATTTTAAGCATAAACTAGAAACTACACTAAATTACTCTTCATAGCTGTGAATTTAGTTAATAAAACATCTTTTAATATTTTCCATATAAAAACTTTATCCGTTTGTTAGAATAATTCATGTACCATGCGGTAAACTGTATTTTTTAAATGTTTGATAATGGAGTATAATTATTTCGTTAATTGGGGAATATTTTGTTCGTTTGATTATATCGATAGCCTCACTTACAAGTTTGCCGATTTTCTTTTGGCTTATATAAATATTTCTAATTTTTTCTTAATTATAATTAAATTTTGCCACATACCAATGGAATTTTAAATAGCTATTTAACGGTGCTGTATGAGATATACTTTTCAAAGTGTCTAAATTTGACTGTATCTCTGAATTCCTCGTTAAAATAAAAATGTGTATAATGAACAAAAATATATACCTCTAAGAATTTCGAAACGATATTACTGTAATTTTCTTTACCCAACTAGAATACGCGCTGGTTGATGGACAGGTATAGTAGACTGCATTATAAACTTCGGTGAGTTAATACTCATACAACATGAATTAGAATTTAAAAATATGACCACAACTTACATAAAAAAATTAATACCATACCAAACTTAGATACTAACTCCATAAATGTAAGCAGTCTAATAGTGAATCACTGGTTCAAAGGATAGACACTCAATTATTTCTTATGTGAAAATAAAATATATTTAATTGTCTCCTAGTTGAGATTCCTTAGAAAGATGGCCGAGACGGTAGCACTCCAGAGTTGTATGGCCTATTCGGGAGACGCAGATTTAAACTTCGGAAGCGCTAATTTAAGTGTATCTTTTGTTTTTCACAAATGTGAATGTTGGACGAGATCTAATTACCACCTACCACAAGCGTTCTCTGATATTATTTATTTATTATTTATTCATTTTCCTATAAATTTAATAGAGCCTAAAATAGGTTATTCTAGGGCACGCTGTAGTATTGACTCGTGTTCAGTGTATATTCCGTAAACGTGTTATGGATATATGGATGTAAGGAATCCGTCACTCTGGGGACGGGAATATAAGGCCTACGGTTGAAGTTTTATTACCGAAAGTTTATTTAGTTAAGCTTTATTTCCTAATTAGATATTACAGGTAATAAAAGTCAATAAAATATAATTACATACTACTATTTCAAAGCTCGTAAAGTTAAATAAAGTTATTGTTTTCAATTAAAGTATTTTCTAATGAATGTTTTATTAAACATTTTAGGAAATCTGTTCCCTGTACCTAACTTTGATTGAGCAAAGAAAATTTATGTGTTAAGCAGAAACACATAACAATAAAAGTGGCACAAATGTGACTGCAGCTATGCTGTAATATTTTCTAATGTCTGCAAGTGAAGTACTGTACTAGGTACTGCAAACTCATAAAGACGGAGAAATTGTAAATGAGATTAGCACGATAAGCAATGCAGTATTGCAACATTCCTTGTAATAAACCTCACCATATCTACACTTAATTTATCGAGGCTTTCTTCAAGAGTATGTAATTAGTATGCTAATTGTGTATGATACAATATTCTGCAGTAACTGGCAATATTCTGCAGTAACGGGCAGTATATATGATGGAATCTAAGTATAATTCCAAAATTCACTTAGTCCTTTTTCGTGAATGTTCAGAACATGCAATACTCGAAGGAGAAGCTTATCAATTATATTTCACTACAAATATATTAATTGTATGACACATACTAATATATATTTCCTAACTATACGCCTATGTAAGTAATCATAATGATTATATTTATACCATCAGCTCAAATCATTCAGTTTAATTGTAAAATAATCATCATGTGATATAAATACGTCATACAGTGCACAAAGTAATAATTATATTTACGAAAAGTATTAATTTCTGATATTTTTTTTTTCAAATATCTTACATTAGTACAGATTTTCTATTTGAATTGTAAATTAAGACTTTACCTAATATAACCAATGCAAGCATTATTATTAAATTATTATTGTTATTGTTATTATTAATATTATTATTAATATACAAGGTGCGTAAATGAACAGTGTCATTACTATTTGTGTTCCTTTCATCGCTTTAAATGGAATAGTTAATAACGGTTATGTAAAATTCTTCTGCATCAGGTGATATCAGGAAATACTTAATGAGCTTTGCAATACAACCGCTTTCTCGGACGATACTTTGTAAATTGGGTTTACTTCAGGAAAATTAAGCAGTTTCCTATAGATGCTCCCAGATACCAGATCAGAAAATTCGAACTTTTTAACTACTAAGTAAAGATCGCGCACGAAATCTGTGCCGATTGCCTAAGTCATTGCATTACGTTTTCTTGGGGACAGTAGCTTCGATTGACCTGCTACCTATCTCTCTCGCACAACAGTACCTCCCTTTCTATTTGTAAAGGACAAGCTACCTCTCTCTCTCTCTCTCTCTCTCTCTCGCACAATAGCATGTCTCTCTCTAGAAAGTAACGATCTCATCGGCACAGATTTCGTGCGAGATCTTTACTAGGATATAGGGACGCTCATGGCATAGACTAGTCTACAGTCCAAAGTAGGCCTGTTACCTGGTGAGTATGGCGTGAAATCAAGTAATACGGAAAACACTAGCAAATTATACTCCGTGCAGCTACATCCCTTGAGGTTCAGGTCAATCATCCGATCGCTGCAAACGTCTACCATAATTAGATGGCATGTGGTCAGCATGGTGACACCCAATGCAACACTAATCTTAATATTAATTTATGAATGAACAACACAATGAACCTATGTATTAAGATAGCCTATGCTAGTGTATCGGTTAAAGTAGTCACGTGATTAACAACTTGTTAATCTAATCACTAATCTTTTTATTCAATTATTCAACTAAATTTCGCTTAGTAAATTTTAAAGTGCCCACTAGGTTCAACAGGTTACAGACATAAGTTAACTAGGATCTATTCTTATTCCCAGAAGAATTGGAATAAACTGTTATCAACATAATGTTTTATGAGCTTTAATTGTAGTTTATTATCGGTCTTCCAAGTTACTGTTGTAATATTACTAAACATTCAGGAATAACATTATTAGAATATATTGAGATATCTAAAATAATATGACGTGATGATGTACATTCCAGGTGAAAAAGGATTTTAAAAAAGTTGATTTATTTAGTACTACGACCCATATGGCCAAGTCTCGTGACGGCTGAAAATTTAATGAAGAAAGGTCTACTTCCGTCAAACAGGGTTAAAGGCATCGTTACATAATAAATATTGCATTTAGTTGATAAGGCGAACAACCTCGTGGAGATTCCTTGTATCCATTCTTCAATATCGTCTAAAGAAGTGATGAATTGGTATTTTGAACGACTTACGAAGTAGGCCTATTATTATAAGAATATTATAATCGTTTAAGTCAAACTGATTTTCGCTTAGGCCTACTACAATAGGGGATTAAACGTAAACAAAGCTACCACTTTGCAATTTAAACCACGAAGTTCTGTCCTTTTTATCAACCAGTCATGCGTTTAAGACGATCCTTTTTTTTTTTTTTTATTTCATGCAAGGAAGAGATCTTTTACACGTATTCTCTGTACCATTTTGGATACAAGCAGCCAAAATGTGTTTTTGTAAATAGGCCTACTGTGGCAGTTTCCTGTGTGAATGTATTTTTTTTTTAATTTGCCGGCCGTAATCTTTGAAATCAAGCTTTGAACGAGCGTATCCTTGGGGGGGGGGGGACTTTCATTTGCTCAAAATTCTCTGAAGAGAAATTGGCCTCAAGTAATTCAGATAATAAAGTGTGATTTCAACTTATACTATATAGACATAATAAAATCAGGTAAACTTATATAACAAAATGCCAGAATGTTTTAGTTAATCAGTGATAATTGCAATTACGATATGCATAAAAGAAGTAATTTTTGTAATCTATGTCCGAGTTAAGCTCCAGATCGATTCATTAAGCAGGGCTAGCGGAAGAACAAAGGTCTAAAGTTTGATACTTAACCTTAATTCATACTCGTATACACTGATATAACAAATTCTTACAATATGTTAACACTTCACAAAATGCAATGACAAGGAGCTCGCTTAGTGTAAGTAGGCCTAATTATTTCACAGTAATATACCTTCTGTATATAATAGTATTGTCGGCCGCGGTGGTCTAGAGGTAGCGTGCCCGCCTCTAGATCCGCAGGGCGCGGGATCAAACCCGGCCGCGGTCGATGGATTTTTCAGGACGTAAAAATCCTGGGCACGGAGTCCTCCGGGAGGGACTTTAAGGTGGGGGTCCCGTGTCGTAGATTTACGGCACGTAAAAGAACTCCAAGCCTAAATTAGAGCCTCTGGACAAAATTTCTCGGCCCTTTCACGTCCAAGAAATACTTAGTTTCCAGAGGGGGGTTGCGAGGCGATGGGCTTACCACCTGTCCCTCTACCCTCTCTCGGAAAATAAGCATATCAAAATTAGTATAGGTAATGAAACCTCCATTGGAGGCCCCTTCGCCCCACCTGGGGATCATAGGGTACCAGATCCAGATCCAGATATAATAGTATTCATGTAGTACTCATTTAAACTTGATCAATGAAATAAACAAACATTGGTCAAGGCATTGGAGTCTAGACCCTCAATGATTAGCAACGCGGCATTTTAGTATATACTACTATGTATATATATGACTATATAGTCATGACATCCCACTTAAAAAGCATGTGACCTTTAATTAGTCTTACTCCGGTACCGGTCAACCGATTTAGTCCAAAATATATAGGCTTTTTGCCATGGATATTTTAAATGCGTATACCAAGTTTCATGAAAATCCGATAAAGCGTATTTGAGTTATCGCGCGTACAGACACACGGACGAACATACGGACCATACTGGCACTTAATAATCAGTTGTTCTTTAATCAAAAGAATTAATCACTTCAAGTTGTTATGTACCGGTAACATGTCAATGGCAATAATTTGAAGAAATATGTAAAGAAATGGAACTTCAATGACAAGGTGAAAAGAAGGATGTTTGCATAGTACCTAACTTAGTACTATGAGGGAAGAAGCATATCTTTGGGTTATATATAATGGCAAGAATACAGGAAGGACAAGACAATAACACGGGAGTTTTTTCTCCATTTCTCGGGGGGATATTGCTGCTACAGTGGAGCTGGTCGGTCGGCAATCCCTCATCGAACAGCCACAAATCGATTGTCTTAAAGACAGGGTGAGTAAACCGAACGCTGAGGGGCCTCAAATGGCTTCTGGATGCGATTGTCTCTCTGTTGGTGAACTTATTTTGAAGTGAGCTAAAATTTAAAACGCTAGTAAAAAAAATGAAAAATGAATTTCCGACAAATGGTATACCGACATGCATATTCCAATTGAGTTTACTTGCCACTCATTTCAAACTTGTTGATTTTATCACATTGTGTCAGAATATTTTATTGCTAGTGCTACTGATTTAAAATCACAGTAAAATCAGATAAACTGTTGTAACAAAGTGCCAGAATGCTTTTGTGATAATCTGTGATAATTGCAATATTACGATATGCAGAAAATAAATTTATTTTTGTTATCGACTTCAGAGTTCAGTTCAGATCGATTCATTAAGCAGGGCTTACGGAAGAACAGAAGTCTAAAGTTTGATAAACATATGTGAAGGAATATGTGGGTAGTATATTTGTCAAAGCTAACTGAATTGCAATTTCCAAAGCCGTATATGAACATTGTAAAACAATATGTTGTCACGAGAACTGATTTGCATTTCATAAATTCTTTCTAATGTTTTATCATAAAATAGCCACTAAATTTGACATTACTCCGGTACGGTCAACACATTTGGTCCAATATCAATAGGCTTCTTCTCATGGACGTTATAAATGTGTAGGTCTATAGTCTACCAAATTTCGTGAAAATCCGATAAAGCACATTTGAGTTAATGCGCGTACAGATACACGTACAGACAGACAGACAGACGGGCAGACATTTTCCGACCACCACATAATCTCAGAAAGTGCCTTTCTGGCACTTAATGAAACAGAAACTGAACCTTAAGCTACGTCACAAGCACTGATCTTTAAAATATATTTGGTTGTGTATTTATGTTTCAGATTAATGGTCACAACTCATCTTTCGACAATCTTAACAAAGGGTCTTGATCATAATAAGTGTTACCAGATTTAGAATAGCCTATATATTTTCCCGTCATCTATGGAAAAATTTCCCCAGTGAGCCCAAAACCTCTCTAATCTTAAATTCGCAACAGGTTTAACTAATGTTATAACAAAATTATATATTTCGCATAGGGTAAATTTATTTTTCACAAGAAAATTAATGAGATATTCAGAACGAGCACTTTCAACACTTCATAATACGAGAAAATAAAATATAACGCACACAATAGAACAATGCTGTCAGAATCTTTAAAAAATCACAAGTTTATGAAGCTGGTTATAAGTTTTGTTCTTCTACGTCGGATCCCAGACGTGTCATATATTCTTAAGATGCATTTCGGCACGTATGATGCGCCATCTGCAGTTCTTTTCGAGGAGTTCCTGCCGTTACCTGTATAGTGATATACTGCCTGAGTACTTCAAGATTTCAACACGTAGCATACCCTTACTGGAAAAGTGAAATTCATTAACTTCCAATTATACAGGACTGGGGAATCTAGTGCGAGTAGGCCTACATTGAAAACCTCCAAAGAATGCCAAATTAATGAAAGAAAAATATATATAGTGAGAGGAATGTTTGTTGAATTGTAAGATAGGTAAGTGTAGTGTAACTCATTCTGTATTGTAATTATTTTATGATTCATATTTGTTCAATTGAGAACAACAGGTTGCCAAACTTGTTATAGTGAAAACTTTGATTGGGGTCGAGCAATGTAGTGATCCGAATTGTACCCATTGTGGCACATTATGAATCATTCCTTATCAATTGTAATATAATTTCTAGTGCTTCATTTCAGTGAAGTTTTTTTTAAACGAGTTTAGCAAGCAGATACACGTTCAAAGATTGTGTAATAATTAAAATTAATAATAATAATAATAATAATAATAATAATTAAATAGTATAATTAAAATAATTAAAAAGTAAAATCTTTGGCATGGCTAATTAATTTTCTATTTACTTATCTGTAATTTTCTAACCCTAACCGTATAAATTAATATCAAGACGCAACGTACTCAAATAAAAGGGAGAAGTTTACATGGCCCTGTTACATTCTGAGAAACTGTTTTAGCTATACATCATCTGCATCCGAGTCCCAGATAAAGCAGTTATATGGATTCAGTCGTAACGCATCCACCCGCCTCTAACAAATTCGATGCCTCATATGTTAGATATTTGTTCTTTTCTTTTCTGTTCTAGATATAGCAAACAAATTGCTTTAAAAATGTTGTATTTATTGATTTTCCAAATACTCATAAATCTCAGGATCTGCTGTTAGCCAATCCTTAAGTTACTAAGTTATGGCAAAATTATCAAATCCTGTCTGAAGGATTAAATGATCAACTCTTAAAACTAAATTGTGTATTCACTATAATATCAACCGTTATTTTATTTTATTTGTTTATTTTTTGCTTGTAGCGAGTTTTTCCATACAGTCTTAGGCGTACTCAATTTTAGACTTTCAACGAGACCACAAAACACCGTTTGAACTAAATAAAAACAATTCTTGAAGTACAGGCCCATTTTTCTTCTGTTAAACTACGATTTATGAAAATTACTTTCTATACTTTAGGTGTAGTACAATAATATTTAAAATCATGATAAACTTATGTCACCTAGGAATCTTTTCACAAGTATCTACCTCGTAATATCTCTCTTCACAAGTTTCTAAGCTCCTTCATTTCAAAGATTTCCTTCAGCTAATGTTAGTTACCGCCTTCAGGGGACTGATCCTATCCTATCCTAGTGTTAGTTATTCCAAGGATGAATGGTTTTTAAAAGAAACAAAGAACCACCGTAAGGGAATCTCTCTCGGAAATGCAGTTTTAACAGAAAGGAAATTATGCGAATCTTTCTGTAAATTTTAAGGACACATGACGACACACATATTTGTAGTGAATTGAGCTGTAACATCAGTTTATTGTACCGAATTCACGGGTAGGTCTACTACGGTTTTACTGCTAATGTAGAGCGTATTTGAGACCTGAATAGGCCTATACAGAAATTGTTATTCTAATTAGGCGTCGCTATTTAAAAAGTCATGGTGTACAATGATAATAAAGTAAAAAGTAGGCTATAACCAGCATTCGATGTGAGAAAATAATATTTATTAATATTAGAGCGTAGGCTACTGTATACCCCCCATCCCCCCCCCCGTGGGAATTTCCGACACATATATTTTTTTGTTGGTATTCCCATCTAGTTTCAGTTTTCAGTTGTTTGCCCCTTATCAATTACAGCATTTACCCGGAAACCCCGGAAATCCGGAGAAAATGAGTTTGTTTTAATTTTTCTTCGTTCTTTGCTCCTAATATGCCCAGGGAATTTCTGGCTCACATATTTTTTGTTGGTATTACCATCTAGCTTAAGTCTTCAGTTGTTTGCCCCTTATCAATTACAGCATTTACCCGGAAACCCCGGAAAACTACGGAAATCTGGAGAAAATGAGTTTGATTTAATTTTTCTTTGTTCTTTGCTCCTAATATGCCCAGGGAATTTCTGGCTCACACATTTTTGTTGGTATTGGCATCTAGTTTAATGTTCCAGTTGATTGCCCCTTACAAATTACAACATATCCCCGGAAAACCCGAAAACCCACTTTTATACGGAGAAAATTAAAATGTTTTATATTTTAAATCTTTGTTCTTTGCTTCTAATATTCAAAGGGAATTTCTGAATCATATGTTCTTTTGTTGGTATTGCCATCCAGATTAAGGTTTCAGTTGTTTGCCCCTTATCAATTACAGCAAATCCCCAGAAAACTCCGAAAACTACGGAAACCCGGAGAAAATGACTTTGTTTTAATGTTTTAAATCTTAGTTTTTTACTTCTAGTATTCAAAGGGAATTGGTGACTCATATGGTTTTGTGTTGGTATTGTCATGTAGATTAAGGTTTCAGTTGTTTGCCCCTTATCAATTACAGCAAATCCCCAGAAAACTCTGAAAACCACGGAAGCCCGGAGAAAATGACTTTGTTTAAAAATTTTTAATCTTAGTTCTTTGCTCCTAGTATTCAAAGGGAATTGGTGACTCATATGGTATTGTGTTGGTATTGCCATGTAGATTAAGGTTTCAGTTGTTTGCCCCTTATCAATTACAGCATATCCCCGGAAAACTCCGGAAACCTAAAAATCCGAAGAAAATGAGTTCGTTTTAATTTTTTAAAAACCTTTGTTCTTTGATCCTAATATTCCCAGGGAACTTCTGACTTACATATATTTATTTTTGTGTTGGCATTGTAATCTAGATTAAGGTTTCAGCTGTTTGCCCATTATCAATTACAACATATCCCCGTAAAACCCGGAAAACCACGGAAATCCACAGAATTTCTAGAACTCGGAACTTGTGATCTACGGTCACTGAAACCGTTATTGCGAAGTAATTCTTCTGCTTCAAGTGTGTCCCTTGCAGGTTCAAAAGGGTGAGTATATGGACTACGAGATATCTGCCATAATTGTGATGGTCACATGCAAAGAAAAGGGGAATCATATCTTCTAAACATGCCAAGTGTAAGTCAAAGTTGTTTTCTTTAGTTGCTCGCTGAAATCTCAAAATCAATGACACTTTGTCCATATTACCATTCCAAAATTGTGCTGTTTTACCGAATGTCTCTTCTCTAACTTCAGTCAAGAAAGTTTGGTAGTGACTGTGGAAGGTTTGGTAAGATAAATTAATTATCATTCACAGATGTCAAATTAGAATATGAAGTGTGTTCTGTCAGGTTTCCAATCGCCTTCATTCCTTCAGCATCAGGATTTTTTCCAGTATTCTTTGTCATGCTGTAATTGGTAAGGGGAAAACAACTGAAACCTTAAACTATATGGCAATAGCAACAAAAATTATGTGATTCAGAAATTCCCTGGGAATATTAGTATCAAAGAGCAAATGTTTTTTAAAAATTAAAACAATCTCATTTTCTGCGGATTTTCGTGGTTTTCAGGGTTTACGTGGATATGCTGTAATTGATAAGGGGAAAACAACTTAAACCTTAAACTAGATGGCAATACCAACAAAAAAACATATGAGTCAGAAATTCCCTGGGAATATTAGGAGCAAAGAACAAAGATTTTAAAGAGATTTTTAAAAAGTTAATTCCTCCGGATTTCCGTGGTTTTCGGAGTTTTCTGGAGATATGCTATAATTCATAAGGGGCAAACAACTGAAACCTTAATCTAGATGGCAATACCAACAAAAAAACATACGAATCAGAAATTCCCTTTGAATATTAGGAGCAATGAACAAAGATTTAAAAAATAATACATAGTAATTTTCTCCGTATATACGTGGTTTTCCGGGGTTTCCGGGGATATGCTGTAATTGGTAAGGGGCAAACAACTGGAACCTTAATCTATATGGGAATACCAACACAAAAACATATGGTTCACCAATTCCCTTTGAATACTAGGAGCAAAGAACTACGATTTTTAAAAAAAATAAAACGAAATCCCTTTCTCCGGATTTCCGTGGTTTTCGGTGTTTTCCGGGGATATACTGTAATTGATAAGGGGCAAACAACTGAAACCTTAATCTAGATGGTAATGCCAACAAAAAAACATGTAAGTCAGAAATTCCCTTTGAATATTAGGTGCAAAGAACAAAGATTTAAAAAATAAAACTTAATCATTTTCTCCGTATATACGTGGTTTTCCGGGTTTTCTGGGGATATGTTGTAATTTTTAAGGGGCAAACAACTGGAACAATAAACTAGATGCCAATACCAACAAAAATGTGTGAGTCAGAAATTCCCTGGGAATATTAGGAGCAAAGAACAATGAAAAATTAAAACAAATTCATTTTCTGCGAATTTCCGGAGTTTTCCGGGGTTTCCGGCTAAATGCTGTAATTGTTAAGGGGCAAACAACTAAAATCTTAAACTAGATGACAATACCAACAAAAAAATATATGTGTCGGAAATTCCCACGGGGGGGGGGGAGGGTTTCTTATTGGTAGCCCATGGTCTATATGTATAGTACGGTTTAAGAATTAAGATTTTCAATAATAATGTGGAATAATTTTAATAGAATACAAAATGATCAACAAAATGGAGAAGATCGGAAACCGAACTTAATCAGATATATATCTTTAGACACGTTTGGTTCTAAACAAATATTTAACAAATTTCACGCAAAATAATTATATTTAATTTAAAGCGAAATGAAAAATTTAACGAGTCCGACATTTGAAAAGAATATCCACTGAAAGATTCTAGTGATCAATAAAAATTCATCATTTTGGAATTTATTTCTTGTCGAACTTTTTTTTGCATATGTAATAAAAAAACAACTTACGGGTGAATTGTCAGGAAAAATAACTTTGTAAGTTATCTGAATAGTGCCCTCCCTAACTCTCGGAGAGACAAGCAATAAAATTAAGCCATACCACCGGACTGACCAAAATCTGGTTCCAAGAAAAATTTCCCTGACTTCCTGTTATTAAGCTCTTGATCTGCATCCATCTGGGAGGGTGTGTGCTTGACTCTGTTGAGCGTGGTTTCTTTGTTGTTATTAAAAGTGTAGTGGAAGTGTTGTCTGCGTATGTATTGAGTGTACATTGTATGTCGTTTTCCTATAAAGATCTTGCTAGCTGATTATAAAGTTAAGTTTCTGTTTTAGTATAACTGAATTTTCATTATTTAACTTACAGTAACCACCATTAACAACACATATTAACATGATTTGTAAACTCGATGTGACATCCATATATTGGCCTATGCCCTGTGCCATTATTAAACTACATAATGCCATAATGCCATAATAATTTTAATTTGTACCACCCCCAGTACTTAATTCGTTTTCAGAACCTCTGCGGCTCAGTATCCCTTCCACAATCCTTACCTATTTTTGTACTGGAAGTGGTGGTGCAGCCTATATGACATTGAAGCTATTATAGTTCTTTCTAAACATGAAAACTTTAATTCTTGGAGATAAGCAGGTAGCATTTACCCACTGCGACTAAACTCTATTGATTGGCTAGAAGTAACACTATCCAGATATCTTTCATTTCTGCAGATTGTTCAGCCTATTCTCCTGAATCGTGTTGAATAGTTGTATCCACTGTTAGAACTATCATATACCCTTTTCTTCCGACCCAGGTGTAAAAACGATCATACGTGCCAAATCAGAAGATTCAGCAAAGCCTATGCTATACACGAATTTATTATTTTCTAGCGTAGGCTATAGTGGAATAGTCACATTAATTGATCTGGCAGAAATGGTTCAAACGTAGATTATGCTATAATATATTGATTCATTCTTTAGAGTGCAGGCTATAGTGGAATAATCAGATTAATTGATCTGACAAAAATGGTTCAAACGTAGCCTATGCTATACAAGAATTAATTCTAGGATACGATGGAATATTCACATTAATTAATTTCACCGTAATGAAGTGAGCTGCGGTGGAATAGTCACATTAATTAATCTGATAGAAATGGTTCAAACGTAGCCCATGCTACACAAGAATTCATTATTTTAGTCACATTAATTGATCTGACAGAAATGATTCAAACATAGTTTATTATATAATTATATGCATTCATTCTTTATAGTTTAGGCTACAGTGGAATAGTCATATTAACTGATCTCACGGATATGATATAGGCTACGGTGGAATAGTAATATTATTTTAACTATCTCATAGCAATGGTTACTTCGCAGTCTACGCTAAATATTAAGAATCCATGTTTTAATAGTGCAGATTACTTTTCAGTGAAATGATAGTATTGATCCATAAATCAGGAAACGACGTTAAGCCTTGCTTTTTGTTTAACATATGTGTTCACCATGTATTTTTTGTTTTAAATGACAATTGCTTAGAAAGGACTGCTCAATTTATTATGTTAAAAACTGCTCAATTTATTATGTTAAAAATAATGAATCACAAGTTATGTAACATACATTTTTAAGACTCGCTATAACGAGATTCTGCTTTGCTAAATCATTCCATTCATTTAAATCTGAAGCTTGCAAACATACTTGAGGCTGGACAAAACATGCTATCTCTCAAAAGAACAAACAACATTCTCTTGAAAACACTGAGGTCTAGAAGCTTGTGAAAGAAGCTTAAAACACAAGTCTCTTCACAAGTATTTCCGTCTTTCCTGCCTCTTGTGTGCAGCTCAACATATTAAAACATTCATTATTTTCTGCTCTCTTGGAGACCACATCCTTGCTAACGAACTGTTATGCATTAAAGGACAAAATCCAAGCCATTGTTAATAAAGCTCTTAAGCATGCTTAGTGTCATGCTTGTAGTTCACAGACTCGTAATAGAATATTTTTTTCTCCTTCGGTTTATATTTTGCACGAACCTCATTAGGGGCATGGTATTATTTGACATCAGACAATACTGGAGCTGCAATGTCAAATATAGAAAAAATAAGGGTACAGAATATTATAGAATTAGCCTTACTTTGTGTGTAAACACGTGATTCAGATGCCACTACAAATACAAAAAGGAACAAGAAATTTGAATACCAGTCATAGTCATCTCAATAAAATTCCTGAAACAGACGAGAGGAAGATACTGTAACTTGTTAATGAATATGAAAATCAGTATACAAGGAGTCAGAGTATTTTGTAAACTATGCCATATAGAATTAAAAGGGATAGAATAGAAATTCCATACTGCACCGTTGTTGTCTACGGAATCTTTTAGTCTACTGAAATAGGTCTAAATAATATATTTTCTGAGCATATGGAAGATGAAACTTCTCATTTTATCTAAAGGAAATTCTAAAAAAGCTCATTTCTATACGCTGGATTTCTATTGCATTCCGCGTTGTATGCCATCCAATCTAATTTTACCAGGGCTTGTAAATGCCTCTAAATAAACCGTTCATAAAATGACATAAATTTGAATTCCGTGGACTTTCTTTTAAGCTTTCAAATTCCATATATTATAACACAATACATGATTACAACTACTATGACTTTTATTAACGACTATTTCTGTTCACGAATTTACAGTATCAGAATGTATGCATGCAATATACGTAAATACGGTAATGATAAACATTTTGGATCTCTAGGTTTGAACCGATAAAAAGTCACTTATTTTCGGGCCCACTGCTTATTAAAAAATTGAGTTTAACTCTTGGGGCATGACGGAACAAATGCTGAACACCTTGAAGCAAGATGCTACATACACTGTATCATATATTTTCATTGCAATATCATTTGCAGCTTGCTGGAGTTAATTCCAGAACTTTTTAAAGGGGTGGTAAAGTTAGTTTCACTTAATTGCAACAGGCAGCAGGAGTGTTTATATAAGAATCTATGTAGATTGAACCAAAGAAAGAATTTCCATGTTTAGCTAACTTAAGACTTGTACAAGTTTAATGAAATTTAAAAAGCAAATAGTAAGTACAGAGTTTAAAACATTAATCTGCCCTCTCGAATGAATGGTAGATCTGATATTGCAGAGATCTGATTGCAACAGAAATTATCCTATATTTATTTAATGATAGAGGAAAACACCTCCGCACACAATCTCAACTAGGAACCAAATGAAATGTTGATGATTCCGTAAAAAATAATATTTGTAACAGCAGTTCAGACGCTCATATATAATATACGCATATACAGTGAACGCCGCTTAAAATAATCGCGAATAATGTTATCAGTCGGGTAATGTTATCACTTTTATGAAGTCCCATACGGATTACTATTGATAAATTGAAAAAATTATGTTTATTGTGATAAAATATTCGGTTTATGTTATCACAGTTTCTTTTTGCGGCTTTATATCCAAGTACTGCAAGACATTAAAAATTGCTTTTATAAGGGTTTCGTTTCTAAGTCAACTGTATTGTGTTGTACTGGAGGTAGCAATTCTGTTCCCAGTTCACTGGATGACCAGTTCGAAGGGATGGCATTACCGGGCATTACCTAACTTGCTCTTTTAAGCAATTAAACATGTTTCACCTCACAGTTAAGCTGCAGCTTTTGATTTATGAAGATAACAGTGTTGACATGCAGTGATGGATGGTGTAAAATGAAAAGACTTGAACAGACAGCGGTGTTCACCACAGGTCAGTATAGACTTCCAAAAACACTCGTAACTCGTATCTGTGTATGGAATAATGGTTAATGGATTCCTAAAGGAAAACAAAAACAATTAAAAACGTTGTTACTTGTTGAAAAATAGTTGCTTGCAGTCTATTACTGTATTAGCCTATGAGTGGTTCAATGATTCACAGTTACGTATTATTTTATGATTAAATATTTTTAATTTCGATTTGTAGTGTATTATCCTATATGAATAATTATCCTTCATTTAATTCCTTCGGCTACTGTTATCAATCGGTTAATATTATCAGATTAGCTGCGTCTCCCAGTGATCACAATAAGTGGCGTGCACTGCATAATATTCTGAGTTATTTCAACTTTATTGCTGGAAGATTTGAATATTCACTTAATCAGTGTACTAGTTAGCTTTGCAAAGTGAGGCAAATGCCTTAACGGCGGTATGTTGAAGTGAAGTGATGATGTAACAGTATCAGTGTTCCAAGGTGAACTACTGACAGATACAGAGACCAGGATGAATCTTCATCCAGCATCCGCCCCTGGATCGCCTCGGGGACTTCTCGCTCATTATAAGGACAAGGTTACTTAACCACTCGTTACATTTCTTTGTATTTATACTTGAAGGATCTGCTGCATAATTGTAACAGCATATAAACAAAAGTGTTTCACACGTTCTTGAAATTAGTATGTGAAATACTGACATCACAATTCTTCCTTTCTCAATGCCACAGTCCTTTCCAGCTTTACATAATTATTATTATTATGCAGTATGCCATGAAAAATTATAGGAATATCTCACTAACGTTTCTAACAACGAAAGTAAACCCTAACATCATGCTATTCCTGGAAGAAAATAGAGGAATCCTGCTAAGTAAACATCAGGAAATTCGTTGAAATTATAAAACAGGGAAACAGGATGAACAGACAACAGTTAGACAAATTTCCATCAGACCGAGACTTGAATCCCTGATCTTCAGCTTCCGAACTGATGTTCTAGCTACCGACCTGGCTAGTGTTCTTGATACGGCCTATATGGAATATTTTTCTTTCATTACCCTTAATGTTCGACCGGTTAAAGATACTTTTAAGTCACACTGGGCACACTACTTTATAGTGATTTGTTACTAGGTTCCCAATGTTACCGCCCATATACATAGCATACATGATAACATTTAGGCCTAACATAGAGATGTATTAAGCACGGAAAGATGAAGATCATAGGTTCGAGTACTGATGTCAGAGATATATTTCTCTTATTTCATGTAGGCTAATCTCAACACAAATGTAGAATAGTCTGTGAAAACAGGAATACATCTCCAACTTGTAATTATGGTACTATGGAATTTACAATGAGAACTTGCTTATGCCACTGATCTAAGATTTCAAAAACATCACCTTGTCCCGGATATTGTTCACTTTATTTTTTACCAAGAGGTCAAAGCAAACATGCCAGGTCATAGCCATATCGAAAAGAATAAAGTTCAGATCCACAAAAACCGTTAAGGTAAAGGAATGTTGCCGAATTTCTTTATATGTTTACAAGAAGTATTAATGTCCCCTTTTTTTACCTGGAAGTGTTTTAATATGGATGTGGTGACTATTTTAGCCTCTACTCCGTTGGACGTTTGTCCAACTCCCAGCCCTAAACCTTACTCTCAAGAAGCACTTAAGTGGTGTTGCTACAAAATGTGGAAGATTTGTCAAATTATCACTGTTTAATAAAGAGATATCTATTCGCATGTAATTGGTATAAACTAGGGATGGGTCGATACCAGATTATCTCGATACTAGATACTCGATACCGATACATGATTTTTTCCTCGATACTCGATACTTCGATACTCGATACCTTCAACATTTCCAGTTTCAATAAATAGGTACATTAAAAATTAAAATTTGAGAGGACTTTGTAATACCAACTAAATTAATTAAGTATGCATATTTAATGAGACAAAATTTAATATCATCAGTAGCCTATAATTATTTTTAAACTCTACATTAAAACTAAAATTAGTTTTTTAAACAGTCCACTTACAAGTTTTTGTTAAAAAATACTAGCATTCTCACTTAATTGCAGAATTACAGAATTACAAAAGTATCGAAAAAGTATCGAGCTAGTTTTCTGAAGTATCGTTCGATGCCGATATCATGCAAGTATCGAGATTATCGATGTATCGAAAGTATCGAGGACCCATCCCTAGTATAAACCAAACGTAGGTCCATTCTGTTAGAAGCCGGGGGCACGGTGAATAAAGATGGGGTTGTGAGGTGCAGTGATAGGCCTAGCATAATGGAAACCTGCTTGCAGACACCTGATTTTCCTCCAAAAATTCCATCTTTAAGTGCTCCCAACGCTATGAAAAAGAAACTTTTGCAGTATTTGTAAGTCTGGAACCATCATAACATTCTAACTTGACGGCTCTTTGGAGGGACTTGTAACTTACGTGTAATTACCTCATGCTATAAAATTGTATAACATGTTACCTGAAAGTGTGTCCAGTTCCATTAGAAATTTTAAACCAAAAGCATTGTCATATTTTTTAGATGTGTACTTTAGTCAGTAGGATAGTTATAATATATTTCTGTGAAGTCGTATAAAAAAATGCATGTTTCAAAATTGCTAAGTATATTTCAAGTTATTTTTTGTGGTTTGTAGTATGTTTGTCACAGTGAATTTGTTATAGCCTTAAGATATTTGTAGTATGTGTTGTAATTTTTCCCCCCTTTGAACCAATGTACTTATGTCACCCCTCGCATGAGCTTTGCTCTTTGGGGTTGTATTATATTATATTATAAATTAAATTACGGGAAATTAAGAAAAAGAAGAGAGAAAATAATGAGTATGTACTCTTAATATGTTACTATAACTGAAGAAAATATAAGAATAAGAATGCTCGAATACTCTATTTAATATACAAGGAATTTCTTGGCTACCATTATGCTTTTATAAAATAAACCTACTACTATTTTTAGAAATGTAACTTTGCACTTACAAATGGCAAACAAAAATTGAAAGTAGATTTTATTCTAAACATAAGGTTAAAAATTAATGAGGTGTCAGGTCTATTTATAAGTTACAATAATCTTATTCATTGATTAATTTTACATCAAAAGGCCTATCAGATATTGATTGGGTTTGTATGTAGGCCTACAATTTATGTAGGTTTCCATAGAAAACACAGAAAAACTGGATTTCTTTCGGAGTTCGAGCTCTATGCCCAGACCAGCAGCATTCTAGTGGTGTATCCCGTCTCTTGCCGCAACAAGGAATTTCATTAAAGAGAGGCAGCCAAGATTAAGTTTCTGCACGGCAACTCCGTCTCCTCTCGCTCTGTTGAAAATGTCGCCCTAACACTTCGGCGCAATAAGTCCCGTAAGACTCCAGTAAATCTTATAGCCTGTCTAACACGGCTTGTGTAAACATGTTGGACGACGGTGTCAACTAATTACAGACCAATGTTTCCCAAAGATATTCATCAAGTCCTAGGAATCCTCTTTGTTTTCCGGAACCGTATTGTCGATATTACCCTCTCACGTTTTCTCATTGCACAAGAGTATTTTAATTTCTACATTTCTAATATGGCCTAAGTTATTACCTAAACGTTGTGTTTTTTCACATATTTTTTGAACTACCGGAACTCATCCTTTCAGGTGCTTCATTTCTTCCAACATTCTTTTATATTTACACAATTACCTTTCTCCTTGCATTATATCTTATATCTTTCCCTATTCTTATTTATTTATTTATTTATTATTAACGTTTAGAAGTCTCTCGACAGCATTAGGCCATTCGTGTCTACTTTCTTTCATTATGAACAACTATTTAAGGCCTAAATAAACAACTTAAAATTAGATATTCGCTTCTGCTAGTGAACACGACCACGGTATTTTAATCCATGGCGTTCGGAATGTCAGTTCCAAACGTTACTTCTAAGAAAAAACTGGTTGGTTCCCACTATATTGGTTAGAATTGTAATTTAAAATATATTTTTTCATGACACTAATTCCATATGTTTTTGTTTGCTGGGATATAACAATACATTATATACCTTCTTTACTTGTACGTGCATTAGATTGCCTTAAATAAATCACGACACGCAATACGTCATTAATGAAATTATTTTATTTTTTGCAAAGCCTTTCCACGCAATGAGATATGGTTAACCATGCCGTTTACCATCCTATAATTTTAAATTGATCCAATCCAGGAAGTTGTATGAAAGCAAACTTCCATATTTACTCATTTTGATGATAATAATAATAATATTATTACTACTAATATTACTAGTAGTACTAGTAGTAGTAATAGTGGTAGTATAGTAGAAGCAGCAGCAGTATCAGTAGCAGCAGTAGTATTGAAATATAATTGGGACTAAAAAATTGACTGAATTTGGATGAAGATGAAAAGATGGAGAGAGAAGAGGAAGAAATTAGAAGAGTTACCATAATAAATTTAAATATTTGGCGTCAATTTTAGAATTCCTCTGTGGGAAGCTCCTCTAAAATCGAGAAAAGAATAAGGTGCAGGAAAGAAAATAGCTTGCATGTTAAACTCAATTCTATGGAATAAGATTTTTTTTTAAGCAAGAAGTTAGTAGCCTATATAAGTCAGTGTAGAACGTTGTGTTACCTGAAGCAGAGACAAAGATATTAGGAAGACATCAAGCAAACACATTATTGGCTACTGAAATGGACTTCTGGAGGAGAGCAGAGACAATATCAAGATGAAAAATTAAAAATTCATGAATTAGATAAATAAAGATCAGAATTAGACTGGAAATGTGAGAAAGGCAGAAGAAGAAGAAGAAGAAGAAGAAGAAGAAAGAAAGAAAGAAAGAAAGAAAGAAAGAAAGAAAGGCAGAAAACCAAAGTAGTACACATCGACTGCAGAGGGTAGGAAGAGAATATGTAAACGGTGCGAACCATGGATGAATAATGTCAGAAGTAGTACGATCGCGAGAGAGCTTTCAGAAGATGATGTTGAGAATAGAAATTTGTGGACAAACAAATTTTTCTTGAAGGGTAATTATTGTAAAATAGAGAAGTCCTAAATAAAAACAAAACTATTATTATGATTATTATATTACTGCATTAACATCATTTAAATTTATAAATTATAAAGAGAGAATTTATTCTTGAGTTTTCAGATACTTATAATGTTTATTATTTACTGCATTGTATTTTTTATTTATATGGAAAACAGTTTTTGAAAATAGGTTATTATATTTAAAAATAATTTTGTAGGAAAACTGTTTAGTTGGATATTTTTGCCTCGTAACTATAGGTCATTTATGCCAAGAACTATAATATTCCACACGAATAGCGTGACAGTTGGGCGACTTTCTCGAGAGTGACAGAACTGTCATCGTTCAGACACTGTAGGCTGTCTATGAATGCGTGTTCTGTCAAATTTAAAGGAAGTGTCAAAGCTCAAATCTATTTCGAAATTTTAAACAGAGAAATAATAACAAGACCACATGCAACAAAAAACAGCCTATTATTTCGAAAGATTACGTTGCACAGTAGGCTATAACAATAGGAACACGATAGAAGCAGTTTCTGATTTGACCGGACAACCCTTGCCTTGTAACTTATCGTAAAGCCTTCAAGCACCACCGTAATATGTTATGATACATCGTTTCTGTCACAATAAATTCCCAGGTATAAAGGATTTGACAGTTTGCATGTCATTATTCAGGAAGCTCCAGAAAATGTACCTATTTTTCCATGAAACAAAATTCTTCCTGAGAGAATACCAAGAGAATTAGACGTCAATAACTAAAGATTAACTAAACAAATAAATAGAAAATAGTATTTTCTTAATGAAAGGAACTGAGGGATTAATTTTACATTCTAATAACAAGACTGTGGCAAAAGGATGTGAGAAATAGTTTCCTGCTACAAGAGGGGGATTGACAGAGAAACAATAAAAACACTAATCAACTATTTTTACTTATATTACTTCCTCTGCTCGTACCATAGGTACTATAGATAGAGGATGTGATGTGTTCGACCCTGAAATTCAAAGTTGAGTTTTTAACATCAATACACGGTTTGAGGTCCCCTCAATCCATAAATACTATTTTCAGAAACATTGTGTGTCTTTGAACAATCTAGCTGAAGAACGAAAAATTGCACGAAAACAAAAATTTGTATTTGGGTTAGGTATTTTCTGGGGATGTGACACGAAGATCGGCGACGACTTTCTCGTACTTTTAATACCACTTTACATTTAGAAAATTTCGTTCCTCGCGATTTACTCGAAAACGGCTTTTGATTATTAAGAGCTAAAACTTTTATTTGACATTTTTTCACAAAAAAATCTCTGAAAATTAGTTATAAGCCAGCCACTGTTTGTAGAAACTCAGTCTTGCTTGGGTGAACAATAAAGCTTTGCATCAGGTTGAAGCCATGAATGCGCATTTTTTGCAATATGGGCTCTTATTCTAAATTAGAATGTGAAGTGTGAATTGCCCATAGAGTGCATTAATAAGATTTAATTTGGGTTGTGGAGAAGCGATGCGGTAACGACATTCTTTTCGTTTTCACAATCAATTTACGCGAAAAGAATGTCAAACATAATATATTATTATTAAGAGGCAAAATTTTTATTTGGGTAGAGGAAGTTGTGTGTTTGATATCAGATTTTGACCCTGGATTATTCTGGTAGATTATGAAATTATTTGTCCTCTTCATATATAATTTACCGCCGTTAATGGAATGAACATTATACATTTGCGATCACAAAAACGCAAAATGCTGCTACTTCTTTTAATCTCCAATGTGTGACACTGAGTGCTTGGCCTCATAGGAGCATCAGGAACATAATAATGGAAGTTTTACCATAAATTCGTCCACTGGTACTTTGTTGTCAGTGTATAGCCTATCCATAATGTGGTAGACTAAAAAATTATACGTAAAAACATTAAAATAATATGGCTTGTGCTGTGAAGAAGATGAGGACAGAAATTATGTGGAGCACCTTGAAAAGCAATAACAAAGCTTAGGGAGTGTTCTCTCTGTACGCCCACTGAATCCTGGCCTTGATGTCTTCCCAATGACATCGTCGAGGTGTTGGCCTTGAGATAACAATCAGAAATAAAACAAAAATATGAATTAATAAATAATGCATCAGTCCATTTTTTAAGACAGGTGTGCAGTCCATCTGGCTCAGGTTCAAACACCGCCTTCATAATTTTAACTGTGCTCTGTATGCAAGCATGAAACAGCATGTGAAGAGAAAAAAAATAATTCAAGAAATAAGGATATGTGTAATGTAAATAAGATGGATGACTAACGCGAGCGGTGTATACACGAAAGACGTTTGTTACCAAATGGACAATGGACATGTAATAATAGTTTACCTGTTTGAAAGACGACTTCTGTTATGAGACGACTTCTGTTATGAGACTACTCCTATTATCAACCGATTTGTTCACGAACAGGGCAGTTAGTTTCATGGTGTAACGGAATTGTGTTTTGCAGGAACAATTACACGCCTTCTTACATTTACAAACAAGGGCCTGTCCATTTATGCAAACATAAATTGCATCTGCCTTGTGCCGATACCGAATCCATAATCTTGGTCACAGGAAGTCAGAGCCATACAGACTGCATCATCCAGGCCGATGGACAAATGGAAAACCCCTTTAAACCATAAACTTCCGGAAAAAAAAAAAATCCTCTCCCGTATCACCAACTTCGAATTGAATCCTAGTTTTCTTATTCGCACCCCTCCTAAGAGATCACATTTCAAGATCACAGTATTAAAATGTATATAGTCTGATGTGTTAATTAAGTTCAGATTTGTTTTATGGATTAGGGCTACAATACTGGAATTTATAATTGAAAATTTAAACACCAGTGTTACCCGTTGTTGAATGTCCGTGTATTTTATTTTATAGGTCCACGGAATATGAGAACTTCCAGCAAGAAAAATGTATACCCTTAGCAACCAGGGAAGGCGGTTGAGGCCAGGTAGGTTCCTTTACCCGCTAGCAGCCTCACATTTACAAGCAGAGGGAATTATGACCAACCGTAATATCCTCCCCATGAGTCACCTAGTCTACTTCAATCAGTCAATCTTACATTTTTTTAATATGTCATTTTATCTTAAAATGTTTGTTATATATCAATTCTACACATAATTACAAGAAAAATGACACCAAACAATGTATAATTTACTTTAATAGGAACATAGAACTTGAAAGCAGTTTTCTCGTAACTTTTATTTATGTATTTGTTATAAATGTTCCTATTAAAGTAAATTATACATTGTTTGGTGTCATTTTTCTTGTAATTATGTGTAGAATTGATATATAACTAACATTTTAAGATAAAATGACATATTAAAAAAATCTAAGATTGATTGATTGAAGTAGACTAGGTGACTCATGGGGAGGAAATTACGGTTGGTCCTAATTCCCTCTGCTTGTAAATGTGAGGGTGCTAGCGGGTCGAAGGAACCTACCTGGCCTCAACCGCCTTCCCTGGTTGCTAAGGGTATAGCTTTTAACAGAGCTTTCAAGGGCTGATAATGTAGGCTAGTAAAAGGCTCACTCTGTTCTTTTTGGATGAGCTCCAATTATTTTGTAAAGTTGCCCAGGTTATGCATGTATGAGTTTCTCAAGTGATTCTTGAAAATTAAAGTGGACCATCAGAATAAAAATCTGTTGTCAAACTCACATAACTTCCTCTGCCCATATATACAAGTTTTGCCTCTTAGTATAATATATTATGTATGACACTGTCTTCACGTAAATTGGTTATAAAAACGAAGATAATGTCATTACATCGTATCGCAACCCCTAAGGGTACATAACTTAAATAAAATCTGATAAATGCACTCTAAGCATGGTCAACACTTCACATTCTGATATAGAATAAGAGGCCGTGAAAGAGCACGTATTCAGTTGGTTCAAACCCGATGCAAAGCTTTATTGCTCACCAGGCAAGGCTGAGTTTCTATAAACAGTGGGTGGCTTATAATTACCCTTCAGATAATTTTAAGAAAAAATGTTTCAAATAAAAGTTTTAGCTCTTGGCATAAGCACCCCATGTACAAAATTTAAACAAAATCCTTAGAGCCGTTTTCAAGAAAATCGTGAAAAACGAAATTTTCTCTATGTGATGTCCCCTTAAAAATAATCTTCCTGTTATATCCTCAGAACCTTTTTCATATAATTTTCCGTTCTGGAGCTAGGCTGTTCACAGACACACATACAGCCATGTTTCCAAAAATAGTATCTTTTGATTCAGGTGATCTCAAAACTCGTATTTTTGTTAAAAGCTCAACTTTGACTTTGGGGGTCGAAAACAATGCTTCCTCTACCTATAGTACCTTTGCTTTGGTACGGACAGATGAAGTAAAAATCAGATGAACAAACTATATTGAATACAGTTGATGACATACTGATGATGAAAGACTTTTAACCATCGTTCATATTAATTCAATTTATGACGGGACATGGCAATTTTAAATCTTATCTTCAAAGATTTCATATCCCTTCTATGGACGGGTTCATTTGTTCATGTGGACATGACGAACAAACTGTCGAGCATCTTGTTTCAGACTGCCCATATCACGGATATAAGCGACACATACTAGTGAATTAAGTGATTTTGGATCATCGAATGATTGCCTGGTTAAAAACCCAATGCTGTTTTACAGAATTCAAAACATTAAATAATATTTACAAAACGTTGTGATTAATAATTATCTCATTACTCTCTATTAGCTTTATCTAATGTCATTGTGCAACTTTGTATATATGTTCACTTTAGTTGCTTGTTTATTACATTTTGAAATTCCCTGTATCTCTAGCACACTTAAACTGTAACTATAGCCCTAGTATACCTAGGTAAAATATGGCTATTATTATTGGATATTTAATAAATAATAAATAAATAAAACTGTACTGAAGGGGAAAAACCAATTCAATTTTTAAATAGAAGGAGACAATTTGAAACCTCTGGAATTACTTAAACCGAGGTATGAAGAGGAAATTGCAGAAACGGTTTACTGGCATTAACATGCCCGTTCTTGAATGGTTCAGAATTTTACAATCATGGATCAAAATCCTTCCTATATGAGCACGGAACGAAGACGGATTATTCCTTAATGTTAATGGTAATGGTCAAAAAATCGAAATTGTTGTAATCAAAATAATAATTATAATTGTAATAAATTATATTACAGTAACCATGGCGTGGTAAACAAAATTAATGCTCTTATTCTTTGCCTATTATAAATCTGAGAGTTAAAAAGCAGTAGCTTATACAATATATTTACGTATAATGAACATATTCTCACAATTTGAAGCTAACTACTTACGCCGTGACAAGCTGTATAAATGGATGTGGGTCTATTATTCCAAACAAGCCTCCCACAATGATGGAATGAAAGCTGTGACTGTCACAATAATAATAAGAAGCTTAGTGCTGTTATTCTTTGCCCATTATAAATCTAAACGTTAAAAAAGTAGGAAGTATAACATAGATGTTTAAAATTTACTTGCAATTCACATATACTCTATCTGAAAATAACTACTTAGACTGTGACAATCTGCATAAATGGATATGGACGTATTCTTCGTTTTCCACAAAGTTGGAATAGAAGCTGTGACCTATGCTTAATACAATGTGCTTCCGAATTTAAAAAGATGCAATTTTCCAAGGCTTATCCTGTACCTTCAGCTTGACGAGAGGCAGTATTGGATTCAGCATCTTCCGAGCTTCGAACACATGATTATGAACAATCAAGTTGAGATCCGGCTCCCTGGAGATCTCGTTAGAGAGGCTTTGTCTCGGCGTACCAAATAAACTAAATCTGATTATGCATGCTCCGGAATATTCCAGGATCAAGTCAGTAACAAGGTTTAAGCTGTTTAGCTTGTTCTGATTTCAAATTGATATCCACCAGTAGGACCCTTAAAACATTTCACAAATAATACTTCCCACTGAGCAACGTTATGGAATATGGACATGAAACCAATCTTTCGTCCCATATTTACGACTCTAATTGTATAAATTTTAGAAATAGACTTTTTAATAGTTTGAATGGCATTCTATAACACTACAAACAGATTTCTGGTATATTTCTGGCACAATTATGCTTCAAAATATTATGAATCCTCCTGCTGAAAAATACTGCCTGGATAATACGAGTAGTTAGCCCTCGTATCGGGTGTTAAAAGAAATGCAGTGTTCGCCTTTTCTAGTTAAGGTTTTCTGACTTTGTTGTGTATTCAATAAACACTGTTTACTGTTCTTAATAAAAATAGTGCAGTAAATGTACAGATAATACACAATGTAAAAAATGCATTTAAGGAGGGAACCCTAGCATGAAAGTGTGCCTTACACCTCCATTACCAATACTTTTAAACTTTTTTATTTCCCCTACCCGTACCATAGATATTAATAATCATATTTAACCCAAAATTTCTATGTAGATTTTAAATAAGTACACTTAATATAAAAAGTATGAATTTCAGAAACACGTCTGTGAGTATATGCCCATCTGTGTGTCTATGAACAGGAAAGCTCGAGAAAGAAAAGTCATACGAAAACAACATTTTATACATCTGGGTTAGGTACCAATTGGAAACGAGTGTATGCGAATGGTATGTCTCGTCCTAAGTGTTCGTGTTCTCTTGGAGGTGGCCCGGCATTGGGGTGATCATTCAATGGCCAAAATAGTGTGTATGTGATCCATAGGAAGTCCCTCATGGAGGTATAACTCAATAAAATAAGGAGATAATTATAAGTTACACGCAATAAAATAAGTAAATGAAGAGTGGTTAGAAATGAGTAAATTATATTACAAATTACATTTTCCAGAATTTTAAATTATCAACTGAACGATTCCTAGAATTATTGTGGATCGGCCATTACTTCATTAATAAAACAGTGACAACTCTCCTAACAAGTGTGACGCTCTACTCAGTTCTCCAAATCTGCCTCCCCGAATTAATAACACCAGTGTAGTTATAGGCTACCAGGAAGAACCAATCATTAAGTTCAAGGAGAAAATACCATTAAAATTAAATATTACATTTCATTTCAGAGCAACTCTCTAAAATCATTTGCTGCAGCGCTTGTACACAATAAGATTAAAAAAAAAGATGCGACAGAGAAAAGAGAACGCTGAGAGAAAGAAAGGAAGAGACCGAAAAAATTGATAGAAAGAAAAATGCATAAATACACAGATACAGAGGGGAAGGGGAATAACTTTGCAGATTATAACCGCTTTATATTCCTTTGATACAAACATACCAAAAACAAATATAAAAAACCGTATTTGTCCCAAGTCAATACTTTTATCAGGGAGAAAAAGACAATTTTGTCCATAAACTTTAATTGTGCTTTATTTTATAAGTACTACCCGTACTGTTCTAATTTTTTCGTATCACCAGGGAAAAGAATAAGAAATAAATTTTCTCTTTGCGGGTTTTCAATAAATTTGACAATTTTCGAGCAAATTAAATACAAAGATAATTACATGGACCACAAAATCTGCGACATAAGACAACGACACAACGAGATCTTAGAGTGAAGTATTTGTTTCTACAAGAGCATCTAGGTGATTTATACCCTATCTGGCCATCTGGCAGTGCAATTGGAATTCCTCGAAATGTTAAACCTAATTATCTCATAAACCATTTCAAAAAATGCAAAATTGGGTCTATATTTATTTTAATTTTATCTATGGCCTCTTAAATCTGAAAAGTTATACCTCTTATATATATATATATATATATATATATGTATATATATGTGTGTGTGTGTGTGTATAAAATTTCTTACTTCTAATTATAAAATAATGTTACAGAATGAAAAAATTTCAACAATAAAGTTTGAAAAAAACAAGTTAAGTAGTATCTTATAAAGCTATTTCCGAAAATAGAATAACCAATAATATGAAGATAATTTAACAAATTCGTCAAATCCCAGAATTTGTTTCTCAGCCTCTCAGTCTTCTTGGATTTACTTTTAGACATACTACAAAATTACATACTCAGGACAGTACGAAAATCCTGTTCTTCTCACCAGTAAAATAAAAAACCCGAGTAGAGGTGTTATATAGAATCCACAATATACACTATTAAGAAAACTGAAAATGTTCGAAAAAATCCCTTGCCTGTCAGTCACTTAGAAAGTTTATAATTTGCCCTTGTTAGAAGAATAAAATTAAAATTTCCTATCAGTCTCTTTTTATAGCCTATCTTTTTAACGTCGCAAGTCTGCATAAAAGAGAAACATTATTCTTCTGAAACATTTACAGTGTGCAATATAATCTTTAAGTGGTGTTCTGCTCTCCGAAGTCACAATATTTGTGAGAAAAGAACTGAAAATCTAATAAAATATTAAATTTTATATTAGGCGAGAATTTCGTATCGTATGATCTATAAAAGATTTTTCCACTTTTTGTTAACTTGATAGGCCTATAACAGACATATTTAAGAAAATAACCACATTTTTAGGGAGGTAAGTAATGTAATATATCAAAATTACACCTAGTTTTTATTTGTGTCAAGGCTTTTCGGTATTCCAGCCGGATAAGAAGGTTCAAGCTGTCCGAGCTTTCGACTGCTGCCTCTTCTGCATCCATCTTCTGGGAAAAAATGAGCAAAGCTGCAGGGTAATATAGCCTAATTATTACTGTATGTAAAGTGGAGGGGCTATACGCATAGTACATCTTGTTACTTGTGCCTAATTTTCTTCAATCTGAAGACCCACTGTATTATGAACAAATCTATATTAATAAAAATGAATTTACAAAAGGGTTGTTGCCGCATCACTTGAGAACGGCTAGACCGATTTGGCTGATTCTTTTTTGTTGTGTTCGTAATTGTCACGACAAGGTTTGTGTGAAAGAAAATTTTTGGGAAATCCAAGGGAAAAGTCGGAAATGTGAAATGAGGCAAAGTTAGAGAGTTCTGATGTCAATTGTTTACATAACGAAAGTATTGTTTACGATGTTTACATAGGGCTTTGGATACTATATTAGAATACTGGGCTTTAACAAATGCTGATACTATCGAAGTATTTAATACATAATTGTGAAAATACTCTTGACGAATATAATCCACGAAAATAAAGCAGTCACATAACTTTCTCTACCCTCGACATGGAAAATACATTTCACATTTTGATGTTGAATAAGCGGTCGTATTGCAGGGACAACTTACGTGTTTGCCAGTGAGTATGCTATATCGGAAGTCGTTAAAAAAATCCTCACTCGTCACTCATAGCTGTAGGCTTTGCATTAGTTGAGAAATAGGCCTAGGGATGTTTTTCAGAGGCTCTATGCATCAAAAAGAAGACAAAAAGGGATGGAACATTTTCAGTCCTACGCGCGCAGTATATTATGTCCCAGGTTCTTGGGAAGGAAAGTATGAAAGTCATATTGAATTTATTTTTTACTTCAGCCTCGAAACGGTTGTATGGTAATATGAGAGTGAGAAATACAATTTTCTGTCAGGACAATACAATCTTATGTAACCGGAATTTCTTTTTCTTCTTATTTGCACTCCTCCCAGGCATGGTGTGTAGAAGCAATGGAATGCAAAATTCTACATCCTCTATGAGCCATAAAAAGCTATATCTAGCGTTTTCTGAGGGAATAGTCTGAGTGCCATATGTCGTTCTTCCTCATTTCGAACTCTACATACATATTATATAAGGACCTAGAGTATGAAAATCTTAAGTCCTTCATAAGTTAATTTCATATTTCAAAATACAAAACCCGGGTGACGCCGGGCCATTTAAGCTAGTATATATATAAAATGTATCTGTTAACACTGTACATGAGAGTACTCAGGACAGGAGGAAAATCATTTGGCACTGGGATCAGAAACCTAGACCTTAGGCATTCCTTGCTGACGTTCTACCAATTGATCTAGACAGAGTTCGACTAAGTACTCTCATTTAATAACAGAAAGGCCTAAAATATTTTGTGGAAACTTTGGGAACCATAGTTTCGTGATTTATCCCTGCTTGTAAATCACGAAACGGGTGCCTGCCAGACACGAAACTAACAAAGTTTTAAATCTCAGTCTTAACATCTCAGTACCGGTATACTCTATTTATGCAGTTAGGTAAATCACTATAAGAGGTATGGTCGCGTATAAAAGTCTGAGAAAATAATTTTATTTTTGTTATTTTAATGATTATCGATAATCTATTATTATTACTATTATCATTATTATCGAAAATCTAACTTGGTACCCACGTGAAATGAGTGAAGAGGGATTTTTACAGCAATTGGTATCAGCCGAGCGACCAGCAGATAAAATGACTGATTTTCTTCAAAAACCCGTTGGACATAACGATACTGTTTAATTCACCAACTTACCAAAAATAGGTGCTATACTATCAGTGTGATAAACAAGATAATATTTTCATTACGCCCAAGGATATTGAAAAAATGTACCTTTCATTCAAATATAATAAAATGTATTATGGTACTTAAAAATAAATTTTATATTGTTTTACGAGCATCGGATATAATGAGTTCATAATTCAATTAATATATTTTAAAATAATATAAACAATAATGTAAATTAAATTTATTTTTCAAAAAACTAGATAAGAACGTAATCGGACTGCATCGCATTTAGGGTAGATTACCATATGTTGAGAACAATTAAGGAAACTGTCCCAATTTTTAAATGCGGGGGCTCGATTTCTGGTCATTATGAGTGGAGAGAAATCGCCAGTAGCACAATTATCTAAAGGGGCCGTGTGTCCCATAGTTAGAGAACCGCTTCACCAGGGCCGTAGCTAGGCGGTGGCGAGATGTGCCCCCGCCAAGGGCGCAGGTATAAAGAGGGCGCAAAATTAACCATGAAAAATCCCGCCTTTTTTAGACTGGTGCAATTTATCAAGCAATAAAAATTCCACCTTAATGGAAGAAATATTTCAGGTTATTAAACATTACTGCACGTGAAATACCTGTAGTATTATGCCTACTGTCTACAAACAAAAAGCAGTCGTGTAACGTTCTTTAATTAACACGTTTCTTATTAACAGAGTATGATAACATGAATCATGAACAGTATGGAAAGATATAACGACAATAAAAATTAAAATGTACGTTATTATTGAGATGAAAGTGGTTCAACATTCGAAAAAAAATACTTTTACCTATATTAATGTGTTAAACATTTTAGTAGGCCTCAGGCCTATTATGTACTTTACTTTTGATACTAGATTTTATGATTTAATTTTTTTTTAAGTAGTTCAATCGCCTGAAAATAAAGACCAACACTTAGTTCATTTTCAAATTGAGGTTTAGGTTTTCTTTGATAATAACAGTGTCTTTATATTAAAGTAATAAACAGTTTTACAGAAATTAAAAAAAAAATTGTTCAGTATTGGAGGGCGCAGATTTGTCAAACTCGCCAAGGGCGCAGAAGGACCTTGCTACGGCCCTGCGCTTCACCATACATCCAAAAATCAGGTGAGACGTCAAAACGGAGTACAATTTCTCCATTGAAATTCTAGGAAATTGATATTTAAGTATTGTAAGATAACATTAACTCTGAGGAAGACAAGAAATTTATATTTAATCAGTCCGATATTGTACTCTAACCCAGGAACTACAACTCCATTGTACCTTTTTAAATTTCAGATTGTATGGTTTGCTCCTGAAGTCTGTCAGTGATTTTGGAAGACCGATATCTGCGAAATACTTCGCACGAGTGGAAAATTTTCTTAATATCCCGTGGTCACGAAATGACATGTTCCTGACCATCATGTAATGATAGAGTACGAACAGATTCTCCGAATTTTGTTACATAATGCCTGTGTTTCATTTTATTACATCTCCATGACTGTGAGTTAGCCAGTTAGACCATTTATGTAATTCTCTCAAATCTTTCTTCATTATTTACAGACATAGGCCTATTAAGATACAAGTCTTAAATGTTTGTGGGTTAAATATATTTTAGTACATCTTTGAGTTTCCTTACAACTGTATTGCTGTACTATCTTTAAAAAAACCTGCCTGATAGAAAATACTGCATTGGACAGCTTTGTTTCCTTTATTAATGGAGTAAATCCTAGCGACCTAGCCGATATTTACTGTTTGTCAGATTTGAAAGATATGCATTTCGGAAAACAGTTCCCCCTTTTTTACTCCTGTTTTATTTTTCTGTTCAACGGATAAAATTGTATACTACCATCGTAATTTATATTAGTTGTGAGTAGGGAGGAAAGAAAGGGAAACATAATGGCCAGCATCGAATAAACGGGAATATCAACCATAAATAGAGTTTTCTTTTTCTACTGTCCTTACAAAGGGAAGTTTCTCAACCGCGATCAGTATTTTGAGGAAAGTCTTCTTTATATTTCATATCTCTTATTATAATAGGACGAGTAACAGAAGAACGCTTCGGAAATTCCTACTTTTCCAGAGAAATATTGCATATTGTGTCACTTTTGTATGTAGCGAGCATAGCACTGATCCGCTGAGATAACATACTAATACGTTATAGCATCATTCCTCGAAAGAAATATATCTTTTTCGGTAACCAACTGATCAGAATTAAATCGATCGCACAAAGATCAGAATAAAGGATACATGATAATATGGTTGCTGAAACTACCTTAATTTGTTTGTCACAATTTTGTTTATTATTATTTCATTCCTTTTATTTATTACTTTGGATTTCGTTTATTATCATCAATTGTAATATCATCGTTTTCAAAACATAATCTTAAAAATGTAAACTTAGAACTGAAGAACGAATAAGAGATGAAAGTAATGCTCTAACAATAACAATGAATTGAAATTGATGATTGTAAAAATGGAACTTTAGGTCTAAATTGTTGTTCCAATAATCTCTGCCCAGAACATATTGTTGGTAGCCTTGGTAGCCGTAGCTCTTTGTCTGACATGGCTTCGAAATTATTATTAAACTATAAATTTCTTAAATACAGTAAATAATCAAAGGGCTTATTTAAGTGAAAGTTGAAATAAATGTTCAAGTTCATTGTTCAGGAATTTAAATAATAGCTGATTTGATGGATAAAACATCGTTGTATAAAATTGTGAGTTGCATTAAAACTTACAAGAAGAAATATGATATTATGTCAATAAAACATACATTTAAGTGTATTTTTAAAATGAAAATTCACCGGCCTATCCACTTAAATAGTAAATAAAATTCATTTTATATGACCGAGAACCAAAGGGCGATAGCCGGAGAACATTTCGCTATCTAGCATTCCATTGTTGTTTTGGCACAAGTTGAACCTGTTTAATGTAATGGCCTGTCTGGTGTCATTAAAGAGTTCTTCGTTAAAACAGAACAGATGATGTTACGAAAAAGTTGTTCCATTCCTTTTATGTCATCCGTAGGTCCTTGTCCTCTGGAGATTCTTCTGACCTCTCCATTTCCAATGAATGTCAATTGTGTCTTCACATCCTTCCTACCTTGAAACCAATTACGTTTTTCAACTTCAAGGAATTGCGACGGGGTTGTTCGATGTAAGATAAAGTTCTTATTGGAGGATCACACGCAAAAATATAATAATTTTGATTTATGAGTTATTTTATTTTCAAAATAGAGAAACTCCTTCAAATCGTCTGCAGAAAGGGCATTCTGATCTGTTCTCTATTACAATAATTTGAAATTCGGTAAAGAGTTGCGGGACACCAGGTTAACAATGGAATTACGTACATAGCCTATTATTTAAGACGATCCTAAGAAAGTCTTTTGATAAAATAGACCGGTTGCAGCGTTATGTGTTCATTATAATTGAATGTATGGAATATTATGTCACTTCATGCCGTTATTATAGGCTATTTACGCATCATTTATTCAAATGAATTTATCAACTTACAGAGTAAAATTACTTCAAGTGATTAGTTTAAGGCTTAGACCTACAAAGCCCTATTCCAATAATTTTTACTTTCTCAAGTAGTATAGAGACAGTATTCTGATAGTGGCAAAAAATCGAAATCGAGATAACACCGGCGAAACATGTTTCACGATGCCTAGAAACTGAAAAAGAAATTTTGGAATGATGCGGTGATGCCTGTCCGTCTATGGACAAGCTTAGCGGGTATTACTTTTTTTAATAAAGTTTTTTTTAATTTACCGAACCGCCTGAACTTGGTTTTTATAAATTAAATATTAAGAGAACTTTTCATGAATGTTCTTATTCTTTAAAAAATGGCCCCAACGATTCTAATAGAAAAGGGAATTTCAAAACATCTATGTCTAATAAAATGGCCAACATCCGTTTTTCTGTAAAAAGTACTTAGGGGGCTCTTTAGTCGTATTCATTTTTATTTCTTCTAGGCATATTATTGTTACATAATTTTCATATGTTGTACTGGTAATTTCTTTGTTTATTTTTCACGAAACCCGAATTCAGTTTATAAACGAAGTTTTTTTTTAAATGTGTAAACATCTCTAAAATAAGGGTCTCTTGGTAAAACCATATTACATAACGTTAACTGTAAGAAATATGTAAATCTATCTGTAGTGGATCAATTGCTAAAAATGCTTATAATGTGACATGTAACAAAAATTTTACACAGGGGATCACTTGCTAAAACCGGATGTAGCAATACATGTACCAAAAATGTTGTGTCTTTAAATTTGGCAACGAAACGTTACATGCGTCTCCGTCTTCGAAATGACGTGAATAGACTTGAGAAGCAAGATCATGGTGGAATGTGTCCATCTCCATAGGGGGCGTCAAGATTTAGGCAGAACTCACAAAACGTTACGCATTCAGCTGCTTCCCCGATACAGCCTACCAAAATCTTTTAGTTAACCTTTTCGAAGTCGAACAACTTGTTGTAATGGAAGAGGTCGCAAGTAGTGCTTTTTATAGGCCTTTTAGTCTTGTTTAAAAATATAATAATCATTGTATTTAATTTTTGAAACATTATTTAAGAGGAAAATTTACATGAAAGAGTTAGAAATAACTTCCCTACAACAGTACGTGGAACTGTATTTCACACCTTGATTGCAGTGTAGAAAATGAAATTTACGATATCTGTCTGTATGCAAAAGAAATTAAACTATACTTAAAGTAATTATTGCTTTACGTATTTGCGTATGCTATATGGTGAAATTTATGGACTCTTGACAGGACTTGAAAAAAACATTCATACAATAAAATAAAATAAAACTAGAGGCCAAATTCCAATGCCATCCTCGAAAATCCGAAGTCAGGTAGCAAGACGGATAGATTAGGAAGATCAGTACTCACATTTTATTAAGAATTTAAACTTTACGGTCATTAACTCCTTAAGACTCACATTTTATTAAGAATTTAAACTTTACGGTCATTAACTCCTTAAGAGTTAAATGGTATACTGTATATAAATGGTTTTGCTGAATATTTAGTGAGCCTTTGAATACCAAGAGACTAATTTATTTAACAAAAATTCTTCAAAGACAAAGAGTTCAGGAATAGTGCTTCTGGCACCTAACATAAGCCTTATCACTCTGAGGCTAAGTTGTTTTTGTAATTATAATAATTTTCAATGGATCATGCTTAGTATTACATATATTCTTTACCTGTTTTCGATGAGAGGATTGCTGGTCTTCTGGTGTTCAGTGGCCTCGGTCTGCACCAAGACCGCTCTTCACCTCTAAAAAGAGGCCCCTATCTATGCTCCTTTCTAAGTACTACTTTCGTTATTACCGTGAGGTGTCCAGCAGTATTTGGAATGGAGCATACACAGACTACACTTCAAAATTTAATGCCAAAGCACTTAATTATGAAGTGAAATTCTGAATATTAGATGTTGTCTTCCTCAGTTTGTTCTTGATATAGGAAAGTTTTTTCTTGATGTCACAAACACTAAATAAAAACACAAACACTATCTTCTAATCTTCATGTTTCTTGATATAGGAAAGTTAATACACACGTCACTATTATACACCGATAAACACCGAAAAAGTAAAACTCGACATCAATGCTGGGTCCTCCACGACGGCTTCGACAATATCTGCAATTGGAGAAATATTTTGAATTTATCAAATATATATTCAAAGCAAAAGAGATAAAATGGTAAATATTACATAACCAGTAAACAATCAATGCCTTCTCAGAAATGATTAGGTATTCTACTGTGTTGTTGAAATAGGCCTACTTAATGAAATGTGCATGGAAAACAGCAAAGTGAGTTTTAATACAAATATATAATATAATTTCCAGTGTCAAGCCAACGTGATTAATAAGGTGTCATGGGATAAAATTATTTACCTACTTCTGACATAGCATACTCACTAACCATCATTTAATTCCTGCCTTTACGTGAAGCTGACAAAACTGAATCCCTGCAATAATACTAGCTAACATTTAGCTAGATTCATAATTTTGGCATGATCATTTTTTAAATGTTTTCCAGTAAGTAGTGTGTCTACTTAGCTAAAGTACATACAAAACTATGACAGGAATTATTTTTGCATTTTGTTGGCATAAAATATTTTATTTTCATTACATTTACAAACTTGTAAACATTACTTATATCTCTTTCACTTCTACTTGAATCACACATCTGTAGAGAGAAAAATTACTTAAGAATAGGCCTAATAAATAACTGCGAATCTATCGTTAAACTCGTAATCTCTCGTGGGATTACCTATGATAATTATGTGAAGTGAGAACATGATATTGTCCATGCCAAGAGTAAAGAAAGTATGTGAGTGCATGACATGAGATTTTTTAAGTTTAAAACTGATTATTTTATAGAACAATGGATCTCACTTGAATACGTCCAGTGAGAATAGGATTAAATTCGTCAGTAGTTTTTTTTATTTTTTATTTCCTGTATTTACAAATCGATTACACTCATGTGGTAATCTGTGTCATGAGGTCAGGCACAGTTCAGTTCAAACTATTGTAGCAATTTCCGAGAGGTTTCGAGGGGACGAGGGAGGCAAGGCAAAAAGGTTCAGTACTGATAGTACTTTACCGTCCCAGAGTTGTCCCCTCCTCCCGTTAAGCTTTCGCTTCACCTGGAAGGCAGCAGTTATCACAACTGGACTGTAGTTCCGATCTATGAAATGATCTATTTGCAGCGAGTTCATAACAACCCTGAATTGCGATATAGTTATGAAAGTAATTCATTTTATGGGATGAAGGCAAAAGCACAGAAGTATGCATTGCTAAAAATAGTCAGCACAGACAAATTAACCCTTTCAGAGCTGAATTTTTAAATTTATATAAGTAATGAAGAAGTGAAATCATCAGTGTGCTCTAAGCTTGGAGTCTATGACGACAAATTTAGTAGAAGAGCTAGTATCCGTGAATGACGACCATAACAAGAGGGAAAAAATACCACAATTTACTTAAAAACTAGTATATTAATCTTATAGTCTATCTCTCTTCTTATATAATATTTTTGATGAATGCATACGTCAATAGCAGTGAAAATGTTAAGAATCTAAATAAATATCTTCTTTCCACTTTGTACTAAAAAAATTGACCAATATATTTCACTTACTTATTCAACATTTATGGGTCTGGGTTTGGTCCTCCAACTTTAATATCCGTTGATAAATTTCATTTTTCTTTCCGTTTGTGGTAATATTAATTTGTTATTATGAAATGACTTATCCACCTAACCACAAACCCAATGGACCAAAAGTTCAATAGATGCAACGTCATAAAGCCCTATAACATTATAATATTTACTAGATTTATGCACTTATACATTCTTATTTATGTATCACTATGTCATAAAATATAAGTTGGATATAAAATTATATAGTCACATACAATACAATCACATTTAAGATAGCAAAGTGCTATATGTATTCAACTAAAACCTAACCATTAAAATATATACACTGATACAGATTTAATCACACTGATTTTAAAAACACACTGTTGTCATCTGTTAAAATATGTACACTTATGCCGAATTTTTTTTTCCAGCAATAGTCATTAAAAATATAATTCTTCTTGAATATATGACAGTCAGTTGTCTATCCGATAAAAACAGTAGAAATTATTTTGCCGAAATCTTTTCAGCAAATAAAACATTAAAATATATACACTGATACAGATTTAATCACACTGATTTTAAAAACACACTGTTGTCATCTGTTAAAATAAGTACACTTATGCCGAATTTTTTCCAGCAATAGTCATTAAAAATATAATTCTTCTTGAATATATGACAGTCAGTTGTCTATCCGATAAAAACAGTAGAAATTATTTTGCCGAAATCTTCTCAGCAAAGTCGTTAATAATAAAATAGTACTTGAGTGCACTAGTTGTAAAAATAGTTGGAATGTAGGCGGCTTGTAAATGTATTCCGTTGCATCAATTGTTTTGGCTTCTGTTACAAGCCGCCTACATTCCAACTATTTTTACAACTAGTGCACTCAAGTACTATTTTATTATTAACGACTTTGCTGAGAAGATTTCGGCAAAATAATTTCTACTGTTTTTATCGGATAGACAACTGACTGTCATATATTCAAGAAGAATTATATTTTTAATGACTATTGCTGGAAAAAATTCGGCATAAGTGTACTTATTTTAACAGATGACAACAGTGTGTTTTTAAAATCAGTGTGATTAAATCTGTATCAGTGTATATATTTTAATGTTTTATTTGCTGAAAAGATTTCGGCAAAATAATTTCTACTGTTTTTATCGGATAGACAACTGACTGTCATATATTCAAGAAGAATTATATTTTTAATGACTATTGCTGGAAAAAAAATTCGGCATAAGTGTACATATTTTAACAGATGACAACAGTGTGTTTTTAAAATCAGTGTGATTAAATCTGTATCAGTGTATATATTTTAATGGTTAGGTTTTAGTTGAATACATATAGCACTTTGCTATCTTAAATGTGATTGTATTGTATGTGACTATATAATTTTATATCCAACTTATATTTTATGACATAGTGATACATAAATAAGAATGTATAAGTGCATAAATCTAGTAAATATTATAATGTTATAGGGCTTTATGACGTTGCATCTATTGAACTTTTGGTCCATTGGGTTTGTGGTTAGGTGATAAGTCATTTCATAATAACAAATTTAATATCCGTATTTATTTCTCTACTATCGATGGTAAAGCATAGGAGTTTCCCTCCCCACTTCGTCCTGCATCATAACAATGTGTTTAAACGGTAATGGTAAATTGACGAGTGATTATTATCTTTAATCTGAAAGCCTCGTGTGAAGTATTAATTCCACGTATGAGTTACAAAGCCATTGGTTATATTCCAGGTTACATAATTTATGTCCTATCACATATAAGCAGTCATGTTCAAACTGAACCTAAAAGGGAAATCATGCTTTCCCTTGATAATGCTAAACCCTTCAATAGATTATTTAAACAAAACTTCTGACTTTTATACATTAGTATCTGGCGGCAAGAGCTTAATGGATTGTATAAGTTGTAGTTGTAAGTAGATTAAAAGAAGAATTAGGTTCACGGCTCACATCCCGGATAAAGGAAATATAGAGATGAAAGGTACAACAACAATTGATTGCACCTTTCATAAACAAATGCTAAATACACAATCTTATATTAATAAAAGGAAGTGTCTGTCTTCCTTCTGTCTGTCTGTCTGTCCGCGATGCCCAGCGAAATCTACTCAACGCAGAGATCTGAAATTTTAAACATACGAGGTGAACTGAAGGGTCGGAAAATGCACCTCGAAGCCGGAATTTTAATTTTCGCTGTTGTTCGTGAGTTATGAGTGAAAAACGGGCAGAAAACGTGTATTTTTTTTTTGCGTTTTCGAAGCATCGGTTTTCAGTAATACATTACAATGTCAAATCAATTACAGTAGGCTTTGACTATTTTTGTCATACCTTGGACATAAAATCATCGCGATCGCTTGAATGTTGTAGCTCACGCTGGTCGATTCATTTGTTCATAATGTCAAGGGACGCAGACATATGAAATTTTCAACCTACACCGAAGAGGATTATTATTATTATTATTATTATTATTATTATTATTATTATTATTATTATTATTATTATTATTATTATTATCATCATTGTAAGAGGGATAATCAATATAGGCCTAAATATGGTCAAACGTTCTTCGATCTGGACGAAACTCACTATACAGGGGTTTTCTAAGCCAAGGACCTCGAATCTGAGGTCGCTTTTACCGTGCGACGCTATCTAATCGTGGTAAGTAGTTCAAGTGATTTAGGTTTTAATAAATATAATAATTTAACTATTATGCTCTTAATTTTTAATTTTTGAAATAATTATCGCGAGCGAAGCCGCGGGCACATGCTAGTAGATAATATATACACTTTGCAAAATTCTGATTGAACTTTCTTGATGTAATGATTAGTTAAATATTACATGAATGTTTAATCTTGAGGTGTAACAGGAAACCATATTGAATGTCAAAAGCGATTTATGATATTTACTGTGTTCGCCAAACATGTGTTTTAAATTAATATCCAAATGATGAACACTAAGATACTACCAATTAAATTAGTGTATCACATATAAAACCGGAGGACCAACCTCATGAATGCGGGAAATTAGCAATAACAACACTGACTGTTAAATATTTTGTAAAAGTTAAGCTATAGAATCCAAATTTACAATTATTCAGGCCAAAATTATATGCATTTAATTTATACCAGCTTGAATTCTGATTATGTTGAAATCAGTTCACAATGAATGCACAACATAGCTACACTTAAGAACGGAGAATTTTTATGTATGATTCTTATGTGTAAACAAAATCTTGCGAAAGGTGAGGCGGGGCTTTTAAGGAAATTTCCCGGTGTACCTGCACCTCACAGAAATACTGTGCGTAACCTTGTAAATAAATTTATAACATTAAGAACATAAGAAGAGAAATTGGAGCAATTTCACAAGAAGTATTAATGCATGTGAGTCTAAACTTTCTTAAAAGATGTCAGAAATGTGTGGCGGTAGACGGAGATCATTTTCAACATATTCTATGAAAAAGGTAGGTGATTACTCTAACTGTAGTCCTAATTCAGAAATCTGTGCTTTTGAATTGAGAGGTTATGTACATGAGCCTTTACCGGCCGACGACTTGTTTCTAGGACGCCAGGCGGACCGTGCGTTCTCGGCACATCGCAAAAATAATCTCTCTGTATATATCCTGTCGCTCCACTAGGAGCTAGGGCCTCAGAGTGGAGGTTCCAGCATCTAGACTAGTTTAGTTATGATTATTTTCCGAGAAAGGGCAGATGAATAGGTGGCAAACCCGGTTAAAATAAATGTTTTTAATAAATAGCCATTAAATTAAATTTCGTACTTCCAGAATTACTGCACGTATGTAGACATTTCCTTCAGATTCTGAATAATGTTCAATTTGTTAAATTTTGGTCTTGCTCGTTAGAATAACCAACGATAATATATTAATCCTAATAAAGGATTAAATTTGACAAGTATAAATTGAAAATTGAGTGGAAACGTCCTTGATATTTATAATAGATACAGGATTCCGGTTTCAGGGCCGTTGACTGGATTCTCCTGCTGTGATGAAGAGAGCAGCGTACTCTTGGAATGTCGAAACTATTACAAATAAATGAAAACATTTCTCGAAACATATAACAAAGATTCGTATAAGTTCGATAGCCAAAAAACAAAGCATTTACTTTTTCCCGCCAATTTCCCACCATTCATCAATGAGGGTCTTGAGTGCACTGCGATTTTATAACTCTTGATTGATTTATTATTATTAACTTAAATTGCGATGTGCCCTTGCTCTTCTTACCGAGGAAACCACTGTTCAATTCCCAGTCAAACACCTGTGGGATTTCCTGTGGATAAAGCAGCAAATGGGCTGTTTTCATTCGAGTAACTTACTTCAGTTGTTATCTTCCTATCTCCAATTTTCAATTACTGATCTTCCAAGACTTACTTGCAGTGGGGTTGTATATTCTGACCAATCCATCAGATAGTGCAAGAGAGCGTTATTTAATATCTTTATTGTGCTTTTAGGACCATTAATGATTAATAATTATATTACTATGTACATTATTAATAGTGATAAGAATTGATGAAGATAATAATAATAATAATTATAGTAATAGTAATAATATGAGAAGAACTGAACTTTGAAATGTTTCAATTATTTTATGAATGAGTAGTCGAGTAGTAGGCTTAGGTTAGAATATGGTACTATTCTGGCGCAATCTGTCCTAGGCCACTTGGACTTGTATGAAGATATACAGTGTGTCCCACGCAAGAGTTGGCCAATGACGCGGGTTCCTGCAGCGCGGCGGCCACAGCTCCAACTCCCGAGCGATCGGGTGAAATATCTACGCTAATGAAGCCGCGATCGGTGTTACGATTAAGGTTCTCACATTTACAGTTAAAATTACAATGAAAACAAACACGTACTACATCACAAGAGATGTTGGAAATGTTCTCCTCTTGCATCAACACAACACTGACACCTTTTTCGGAAATTTTCTTTCACGCGCATAAGTTCAGCTTCCGAGACAGAGTTAATTTCTCTTGTGATAGGCCTATGTCTTTAAATTCTTCTAACAGTATTTGAATATTATTTATGGAGAAACTTGAAAAATAAAGTGTATAGGTCAACTTCCCGTACATTACAAAGGAAACGGGTGAAATATCTACACTAATAAAGCCCGCTGATGGTGTAATGGTTCAGGTTCTCACAAAGAAAAACACATGTGATTTATCTGGCAATAGGCCTACTGATTAAAAAAAGCATTCTGGCACGTTCTTATATCAGTTACCTCATTTTATTTTGATACAATTCGTGGATTTAAAAATGATGAGTTCTCTCCCAACAAAAGCACGGTGTTTCTATCTCGGAAGCTGAATTTATGCGCGTGAAAGAAAATTTCTTAAAAAGGTTCCAGTGTTGTGTGGTTGCAAGAGGGGGACATTTCCAACATCTCTTATGATGAGGTACGTGGTTATTTTCATTGTAATTCCAACTGTAAATGTGAGAACCTGAATCATAACGCCATTAGCGGCTTTATTAGCGTAGATATTTCACCCGCTCGCTCGGGAGTTAGAGCTGTAGTCGGCGCGACGCAGAAACCCGCATGATTGGCCAACTCTTGCGTGGGACACACTGTATATCGCGCACGAAATCTGTGCCGATTGCCTACGTCATTGCATTATGTTTTCGTGGGGACTATAGCGTCGGCTGGCCTGCTACCTATCTCTCTCGTACAACAGTGCCTCCCTTTCTATTTGTAAAGGCCAAGCTACCTCTCTCTCTCGCCCAATAGCATGTCTCTCTCTAGCGAGTAACGGTCGTCATCGGCACAGATTTCGTGCGAGATCTTTACATTATCAAGCACCGCTTCATGCAAAGCATGTAAATTTGTAGTTTACTCTGTCGTGTATAGCCTCTAGTAAATAATGCGAATAAATAAATAAATAAATATATATATATACCAAAAAGCAGTTATTCTAAATACCTATTCAAGGTTATTTCTATTACTATTCTTTCTTCTTTCTTTCTTTTTCTCTGTCTCAGTTTTACCTTCCCCTTGGAGGGAAGCTTACGTGGCCCACGCCGCCCAGGCCTTACAATACGGGTAGAGGAAGTAAAAATTGAATCATTAGAAAGATATGTAACTTATTTAACTAGATTACATATAGGTAATAATTATTATCTGTTATCATAGTATGTATGGGAGAACCACGCTTTGCTACTTCATAGCCTCTCAACGAAAATTATTTAAATTTGTTTAACGTAACAATACACCCATTCTTCTTTACTGTATGATGACTTCTTAAACATTCACATTAAACGAACTGGGAGATTGCTTTGAGCAAAGCGTATCAAGCATTTTATTACTTAAAATGCCATGAAAATGCTGCTTTACAGAACGTGGCTATCAAAAGCATTCCTTTTACTGGAAGTTTATAGACTCAATTAATATAGTGGACTGCCGTAGAGTTTCTAGTTTCAGCAGCATTTACTTTGAACAGATTTTCTCTTTGTAGTTACCATAAAACGATCGACTCTCGCTGAAAGAACGGGGAGCTTGAACTAAAGGCTGGCTATCTAAAGGGTATGCATGAGATCATTCAAATCAAGCCGTCGACAACACAACAGTGCAGGAATGGAACATGGTAAGGCAGCAAAGTACATAAACTGCATATGTGATATTTTGATATATTTTATAGAAGACTCCAATGCAATACAGTAAGGTTTACAGAATATTCCTTATTAGCTTCTCTTTATTGAAATAAAATAAATATGATACCAGGTGTTCAACTATTATATAATTTTGTGATCTCTTTATTAACTACATTAAAATAATTTTTACTTCCTCTCCAGTAACCATAGGTGCTATAGGCACAGGAAGTATTGTGTTCGACCCCGAAGTTTGTACTAGAGTATTTAATACGAGGACCCTGAATTCAAAAGTACTATTTTCAGAAACATGTATGTGTGTGTGTATCTATGAGCCTGTCAGTGAGCAGTCTAGCTCCAGAACGAAAATTCCCTGACGTTTCCTGACCAATTTCAATCTCCCTGACTTTCACTGTCTTAACAAAATGTGGACACCCTGATATTGTGGATAACAATACGAAACACAAGAAGATACAAATGAATAAACCGTATCTCACACTTTTGTTTTGAGTGAAATGTCTATTGCAACAAAATTTTACTTCTCTCACTCTGAAAAAAAAAATATATTTTTTAATAAAATATTTCAGGGTAACTAATCAGAACTACTATATCAGGCTTAAGTGGCTTTTATTTGGTCTCAGTAATCTTCTATCACACCCGACATTGGTAATTCTTAACGAGGTTTCTTGTTTTTAAAATGTATATGCTATTTTAATTACAAGAAATACATTTGTGTTGTCTGGTCCACGTTCTATATATACTCAGGATGCACTTTTCCTTACCGGTTCCCATCTAAGATGAGCCCGACGAAACCAAAAGGGTCTAGGTCAGATGATTTTAGGAGGAGTTATTTTCTTGTTCTTATTTCATTCTGCAAACTTCGTATTAGTTTCTTTGTTTTCCTTATTCACCTCTCTCTTATCCTCTACTTCTCCCAAATGTATATTGATTTATTCTCCCATCAGCTCATATTTCCCCGCTTGGTATGCTTATTCCATTTTCTTGTATTTCAACTTCTTACAACCGGGGTGCACTTTTTCCTGTTGGCTCTCCTCCTATCGGAAGATGGAGCTGATTAAAGCCAAATTATTCAGGGACAGGCTTGAACCCAATACAGCCTTGGTCAGCATGAATAGGTCCATAGACACAAAAATGTGTTCGATTTCTCGGCTTGAGGCAGATGGCTTCTCATTGGTCAGCACATTGAAGTTTATAAACGACTCACTAATTTCATCCTTGTATTTCTTCAGCGCCCGTGAAGATGATAACAGATGGCATTGCTGAAAGTTTCAAGTTCGTTTACCTTAGCCGGGTGATTGTCCGTGGATTTATAACTGTCTATTTTATTTTATTTTGAAGACTTATGAGATTTTGTCAAAATCTTTTGGAAGTTTGGGAAAATTGAATTAATCGTATTTAATTTCAAAATATAATTTGGCATACGGTCTTCTCAAGAAATTGGTGTAGTACGAGAACACGCCCCTTCTTCGATGCCGGTCATCCGGCAGTGAGTCGACCACTGCTACTTGTAATGACTTAAGTAATCGATAGCCTACTGCGTTCGTGGTCAGTTCACAGTTTCCATATCTTCGAATAAGATCGGATTCCCGGTAGATTCTTCCTTGGCCTCATGAGGTTGAGTTGAACCTGTTCTATCCTTTCCTTCCTCAAAATAATCTAGGATGCATACGTTAGAAAATACATCTCTGACGCAGTATTCACTGTGTCCCGGAAGTGGTCCCGAGTGAAGTTATAAGTTTATTGTTGTTGCAGTTGTTAAAGTTTATCTTCCGTTATAATAGATTAAACACACGGTGCAATACTAAAATGGTCAATAGAAACAACATTCTGTGAATTCATGAATTCATATTCCTTCCTGATGTAGATTAATACAATGAAGTTCATACCCCCACTAAACTGCTGTAGGTATGTGAGTTCTAAATAGCTGCACAGGAACAAACAGGCGTTGGCTTGAGGGATGGTTTTGTTTGAAGTTCGTCCGGTGGACTAAGTCTTGGTTTCAAGTTTATTGGAAATGTGGTTTCTTGGTAAATTTGCAGGAAGTTGGGCAGAGCACGCTACAGCAGCGATATGAAGAGGGTGCTGGAGCGTGAGCATCTCTATCTCAAGTTTCAAATTAAAAGCACGCTAGAGGAGACTTTCGGAAATCCAGCGCTTTTCCTCCCATCCCTGACCCTTTCCTATTTATTTTCCTAGAGTAGGCCTGGGTAAAGCTAGAACACCTACTTATATAAGTCCATACGCTTATTATTTATTGAAACAATACTAATAACTGAAAGCAGGATTTCCATGTAAATGTTTATTAGTTATATATAAGCTTGCCACAGATCTCAAACTTGCTAAATATGTATTTCATGGCTTACTGATTCCAAATAAGCATACTTTTCCGTGCATATTTTCATATTTTGACCTTTTTTGAGGTCTTAGATTCAATAAAGCATTTTCTGCCGTTTCTCTTGCACATTACGTTAATTTTTCTGGTTTGAGTGCATATGTTGTATAAAATGGCATAATACTACATTTTATAAATGTTGCCTCTTAAGACTTTGGTTTTTATGATTTTACAATACCTGAGTGTACCAAAGAAAATACCTAACGGATTGAAATTGCATTTAAGAATATTAATGTACAACACTTCTTGTAACGTAAAAAGGTAATTTTCAGCGTATAAAAACATTTTGAGGGATAAACGCATGTATTTGACTATGAAAATTCGGAAAAGCTGTTAATAGTACACTGTGCCACTCGAAAATAAAATATGTTTGAATTTTGATAATGCATATTTCTAGTTCATTTCCCTTTGCTGTAATCTGATCATTCCTTAGTGCATGAATGCATGCATATTTTAAGATTTGTTATTTCATGGAAATTAGGTTTTTAATAAGTAAATTTCGAAAAGTAACGTACAATATATATATATATAAATATATATTTTTTTACAAGAAGTTTAATAGGTACAATGACTAACAAATGCACATATGAAGGGACATCTTTTGTCTATTTTTCTATACAGTCGCCAAGTTTCGCAACACATTTCTCCCATCGTGACATCAGTTTCAAAACACCCTGTTCATAGAAGTCCGTTCGGTTGGAGTATAGTCATTTGCGGACTGCTGTTTTCACTTCTGCATCTGACGCAAAGCGTCTACCGGGCAGGAATTTCATCATGGGACCAAACAAATGAAAGTATGGGGGATGCTAGAGCATCTTCTAACAAAATTTGTTGATTTTCTCAAGAACAGCTGCAGCAACATGGGGGGGGGAGCATTGCCGTGAAGAAGTTTGATACCATCAGCATGAATGTTACAGTCCAGACCTGGCACCGTCGGATTTTCATTTGTTTGGTCCCATGAAGAAGTTTCTGGCCGGTAGACACTTTGCGTTAGATCCATAAGTGAAAACAGCAGTCCGCAGATGGCTATACTTCAACCGAACGGAGATCTATGATCAGGGTATTTTGAAACTGGTATCACGATGGGAGAAATGTGTTGAGGAAACCTGGCGACTATATAGAAAAATAGAGAAAAGATGTCCCTTCATGTGCGCATTTGTTTGTAATCGTACCTATTAAACTTTTTGTAAAAAAAAATTATTTTGCGTTACTTTCTTTATGCATCCTCGTATTAACAAAAATCACAATAACACTTAAAAGAATTCTGGCAATACAATCTTCTTTATTTGTGAGAGACGACTGTAAGTTGACATTTAAAATGAATAAACATTAAAGATTACCGAGATAACGAAGCAATAATTGCTTGAATGCTCGCTATTAGAAGATATGAAAATAATGCTCACGCTATTCGTTTTTAACGATCTCGTACTAATAAGACAGTTACCATTATTTATTACTAGGGATGGGTCGATACCAGATTTTCTCGATACTCGATACCGATACATGATTTTTCCTCGATACTCGATACTTCGATACTCGATACCTTTAACATTTCCAGTTTCAATAAACAGGTACATTAAAAATTAAAATTTGAGAGAACTGTGTAATACCAACTAAATTAATTAAGTCTGCACATTTAATGAGACAAAATTTAATATCATCAGTAGCCTATAATTATTTTTAAACTCTACACTAAAACTAAAATTAGTTTTTAAACAGTCCACTTACAAGTTTTTGTTTAAAAAAATACTATCATTCTCACTTCATTGCAGAATTGCAGAATTGCAGAATCACAAAAGTATCGAAAAAGTATCGAGCGAGTATTCTGAAGTATCGTTCGATGCCGATACCATGCAAGTATCGAGAGTATCGAGGTATCGAAAGTATCGAGGACCCATCCCTATTTATTACAAGGGAAGGGTTTAGAGTTTTCCCATATGCCACTGCTACCCTAAACACAGGATATCGTGTAGTTCTAGAAAGTTTTTACATATGAACTTTTTCTCCTTTAATGATTTTCCTCCACTGCTACTAATGCTACTAAAATTCGCACACAATGGCAAACTGGTTTCTCGAAAATCTTACAGATCTCGATACCCATTAAGCCCTACCTAAACTAAACTAAACTCCGTGTCGCTAGATCCTGAAGGGACTTGACCTACCACCCGACCGTTGCGTCATCTACCACAGGCAGATGGCAGGATTGGAGGCACGTGGTCATCATGCCGTCAACCACCACCGTTAATGGTGGTTTTCATGACCGGAGCCGTTACTTCTCTATCAAGTAGCTCCTCAATTTGAATCACGAGGCTGAGTGCACCCCTTCCAGACCGCACTACCTCAAAAAAATTCGAAGAGGTACCGGAGATTGAACCCGGGCCGACGGACTTGTAGCCAGCAACGCTAACCACAAGACCACGCCGGCGGTCAATAATAAGCCCGACCTAATAATATTAATAACACGGATCTTAACATGTATAATTATATGCGAGAGAGTATGTGAACTTGTTCTTCAACAATTATTTTCTAGACGTTAAAGTACTATTTTTAAGGTGATAATCAAAGGTATCACAATACACTGAGCAACGACACCAAGATTAGCGACAAGCTTATAAACAGGCATTCCCTCACTTTCGAGAACTTCGCAAATAGTTACTTGTTGCAATAAATTCTGAAAGAGATAAGATTTTATATGATAATTCATATCCAAAACATTTTATTTAGAACAGCGTTACAAAAGTAAGAACTGTGCCAACATTTCAAAGTGATTTTTTTTAACATTTTAGGTATCAAAAGCCGCGTCCTGGTTGTACTACTGTAAAGAAGACCTTCGTGAGGCAGTGCAATTTGAATCTCCTTGAGTGTAGGAGAAGGAAATAGGGGACGGTGGTCCATCAAGCTAATGTAACTCTTCTTTGAGGGATTCTCTCTATCACCCACGTGCTTATAGTGAAGTCCGCCTTCTATTTCTGTGTGTAAGGCAATGAGTACTTCCAAAGCACGTAGTGCGATAATCTTGTCCAACTTTGTCTTCATCTGCGGGTTACAATTCTGTACAATCAGGACTAACTAAAATCAATATTATAAAGTGTTTGTTTAAACAAAACAGTTCTGCGGAAATTCATTTACATAATTCTCGTTTTTAGGTAGATTTCGAAGAAAAATCTACCTATTGCAATGGATACCATCTCATGATTTTCGAAAAATTATTTCATATCTTTACGTTTCATGCTCCCCTGAGTACGAAACCACCGCCCGTTCAAAAAAAAAAAAATTGTGATATTTATATATATAGGCCTATATATATATATATATCTTTACACGCTAGTGGCCGTAATTTTGAAGATATTTGAACCAAATTTTAATATGTTATTTCTAGGCCCAATAGTTCGGACAAGTTGGTTAATGAGCAAAATTGGCCCAAGGGGGTGGTCAGGGGAGGGGGTTGAAATTTTAAAACATTTTTATCTCGGCCCCTATGAAGTATAGAGGGAAACTTTGTTTGAATAAATTAGAGTACTCCCTATGGAGTTCACAGTGACACCAACGATTCGGGGGTTTTGGGGGTACGAGTGGGGGTGGGGGTGGGGGGATGGAAATTCGAAATTTTTGAAACCACGTATTGTGGGGTATCATTGAAAAGCTCTTGATGAGTACTCTACAAATCAATAACTATTTTCTCGATAGCTCTCATTTAAGGCGAGATTTGAATGTTTGAAAAAGTGCTCTTTCCTCTTTTTTTCAATTATTATTGCGGGTTTGTCAAGCCAAGGCTAAAGAAGAAGAGTGCTACGCAGCGACTGTAAATTACACCAAAAGCACTTTGAAATCTACCTCAGCCTGTAGGCTTGCCTAAAGGGATTTTTTAATCCCTACTGGAAGTAAAATTTGTGAGAAACGCCTGGGATCCACAATTACGACATTCATCTACTTGGACGTAGAATATGACATATGTATCCAAAATGTACGATGTCATACATGTTCCTAGAAATCATGTATATTGCGAGGGTTCAACTTGTGACCTGGCATTTTTAAATAAATATCTTAAATAAAAATAAAAAATAGGTTTTTGGATCGAAATATCGAAACAAAACTTTCAGTTCAACTTAAAATACATTTTAATTTTAATATTTCAGCCAAAATACTTCTTAAAATCCGAGGATATGAAAATTAGTCAAACTGGAGCGAAAATAATATTTCGATTGATACCTCACACATACGTAATGACCCAGTATTCGGTATTACAAGAGCAATCCATTTAGAGGGTTCATGGCAGATCGGCCGCTGATTCGCTGCCCTCGAGAGCCAATCAAAATGCTTGGGGGCTTCGAACATCGCAAATACAGACGTAAAAATAGGTACAGGAACACTAAATTCTAAATTACAGTTTCACAACACTCTGAATCACATTATAACACACGGTATTTTAATTCTCCTTGTTGTGAACAAGATTTTTAAACTTCATGCATCATAAATAGAAATTAGAGCTAATAACTAATTGCGCAATAGTTTTAAAATGCACAAAAATAAAAGGCATTGTGTAGTTAGCTTATTTTTAATGTGCATGGTATAAAAGGGCTGGTAGATTAAAACGGTGCTAACGTATTGTGGCACTAAGTTTTGTTTATGAGACACCTCCAGGAGACCGGCGGGACCTCTCCATAAATTTGCGGCAACGTTTGGTGTGGCGACGCGAGACTGTTTTAACTTTACTCCTTTGTGAATAATGACGACTTCCATATTGCATTCCTCGACCTCAATGCATTCACACGAGAGCGGGAGCACTCTGCTTTAATATCGCGACTGATAAAGTGCTTAATTCCATTTCTGGAAGGTGAAGGGGTGTTAGTGCATTAGGAAGATAACTTTAAGGGGATCCGGAATAAGATTTTGGGACAAAAATTGCTTTTTTTATTATCTTTGATTAAAAATAACTGAAGTTTAAGCTTCAAAATGAAGTGTAAATCATTGCTGTACTGTAAGTCTAAATATTTTAAATTAATTTTTTTAAATGTCATGCATGGATGGTTAACCAAGTTATTGGGCGGGCTTATTTTGATATACCAAATTCGGAGGAAGTTTTCCGTAAGTTTCTTTCTTAATTACGTAATGTACCTTTTCTCAACTTCTGCTACATGTAGGGTCTTGAAATTGTCAAAGTTTGTTTATCCTGGTAATGTGCATATACTGAAGCTCTCAACATTACAGATTTCTATTTTTTAATCACTTTAATGAGAATTATATGTTAAAAAATATGGAGAGAAAAAAGGTTAATATACTAAAAAATTATAATTTGTTAAACCTCACGGCTAAATTTATATATCTAAGATTCAGTATATAGCAAAAGAACGTATGTATAACATAACAATTTCATATATCTGTCAAAGATATTTTGGAGAAAAGGTTCATGGAATATCATGATTTAACATTGTAAGGATAGGGCATTCCGGGTCCCCTTAAAGGAAAATGTTTTATTGCTTAGTAGGCCTACAAAGTGCTTGGGAAATGTTGTTGCATGTCATATCCGCAATGAAGGTTAAGTCAGTTTCGTAATAATTCTTAGCTTGAGTTTTGCAGTGCAAGTAACATGGATAAATACATAGAGTAGTAGGCAATTACTGGCAAAAGCGAAAGTCCTGCTGTCATAGACCAAGTGATATTTAACCCTTAACCATGGACGTGAGGTTTATGTGACCGAAGTAAAAACATAAGCCGCTGCTACTGAATGGATATCGTATTCACAAGACCCTTATCACCCCACACCTATCACCAATCCACCAATGTTAGCGGAGTCATGCTAGAAAAGTTTATTTTAGTATCGGTCTTAGAGACCTCACGTAATGGTTACCTAAGATTTTAAGTTTACTATTTTGTAAATAACAATGAGAGAACGACCGGGACCATAAAAAACAATTAGACCAAGAGGTCTGAGACTATGTGACACAGTTATGATGAATTATTTCGGCCAAATCTGGCAGTGAATGTTTTAAGATAATGAGTGTCTCATTTCTAAGGAAAACATTTTGTAAGTTAAGCAACTCCAATTTTGAACAAAACTTTTTATTATCCAAAAATGCTATTATTATCTGGTTGGGAGTGATGTGATTCACGATACTAAATAAGCTTTGTGTACATTAGCTTATGATTTGAAAAATATTAACATATCTTCGAAACTGTCAATTTCATTGGACTGACTCAGATGTGTGCCCTGAAAACACCCATAAAATGATGGTGTACGAATATTACTTCGTTAATTAAAATTTAAGAATCAATTTGATTGAATAATAATTAAAACTAACATTTGGTAAGTTTTTCCGTTGTTAAAACCCCCTTGAGCGGTCACTCAGGCCTCAAGTTCATTTTAATGTAACAAAATAATGGCGTCCATGGTTAAGGGATAAATTTAGCTAAAGAAAGACGAATCAAGTTGACTTTAATAACCTAAAGTAACCCAACTTAACTTCACCTACCCCATGTTAGCAACTAAATTAGGTGCGAGATGATTTTTGGAAACTAAGCATTTAATCTTCTATCGATCTCGTCTCAGGAAAGATAAACTGGGATATATTAAATATAAGTGATGAATCCTACAGACTAAAAGTTGAATTCTGTAGAATAAAAGTTATATTCAGTTATTCGAGGTATTATCATTTTTAAGTACATATATCTCCATACGATCATAAAATGGTAAGTAGACCACAGAATATTCTTTTCTCATGGCACAAACTGGCAAATATGATTTAAAGCAAACCATAAATATGTTATGTCTTTCACATACTGCAGTTACTAGTTTTATTACAAAATAAAATAACACGGAAGCTGTTTCAAGACAGTGGAACTAGATGAAACTCATAGAAAGTTTAACAGCGTCGTTTGCAGTATTCAGCTTTTCAAAAAATGAAAAATATGTGCCGCCTTCAGAAAATACTATACAATTGTCAATTTCAATTTCATATCTGTGTTCTACAGTCTGCAGTCTGCTGTTCATTCAGTCCGACTCAAATTTATAAGAACTTAATATTTTTAAATTCTGATGTTAGAAATACCTAACATACTATACCCTATGCACGCGCAATACGATTTTCTCACTTCTTGTTCTGATATAGAATAAGATGCCATGTGGCGGGAGGTGCGTATTCGGTTGTATGGGACAGGTGTATTGTTCGCGCTGAGTTTGTACAAACGATAGCAGACTTATAACAACCCTTCAGGTAATTATTGCAAACAGAAGTTATAAATTAATGCTAAACCCCATCTTACACCTCCCTGAATGTAGTAAATTATAATTATATTCAACCTAAGAAGTCTGGGCCTAGGAAAGAATTATATTACTAGGTAATAACAATTAATTCTAGGAGATTGACAATAAAAACTGTACGGTCTCAATTTAGTTAAAACAGAGTTTGTAAAAATTATTATCATATAAAAATACTGTAAACATAATTTTTCTTTGGATTAGATGCATAAAAGAATACAGCTTAAAAATTTTAAAACAAAGTAGGCCTATAGCATGAATCCAAGTACACTTGATAAAGGTCAAAATGTACCATATACTAACCTGCAGGCTAAAATTAAATAATTTAAAGATCATTGATGTATGTAGACTACAATATTCTATGTCCATTAAATTGAAGAATTAAATACGATAATATATAAATTAAAAGTTGTAAAACCCCATTAAAATAAGACATTACAAAGCACGAGTCCACAATTAAATCTGTTAAAACCTAGATATATTCAGTGTTAAATAAAAAAAGATCTTCATAAATGGGTGTAATTGTGTGGATGCTTAGATTAAAATAATACACAGCACTTATCTTGAAATAGTAAATGTCACTCCTAATTATGTGCTAACACTATGTGAAGACAATGGTTCTAGACACTGGAGGCTTCCTAGGTTGACGTCTTCATATAATTGTACGAGCAATTGTGTAAGCAATCATCACGTGCACTCATCAGTGGGACTTAATTTTGAAATCAATTGGGAAAATCTCAGTTGAATAGCTAGTTTCTATGTATGGCAATCATGGCAATAGGATAAAAAATACGCAGATAAATAATAGTAGGCCTACTAGAAGATAACATTACCCTATAAATTGTATATTTCTGATTTTTGAAGGGACAAATTTACACGACAGTAGCAGTGAACAGGTTAAGGGATGCCACACTTGCGCTCGTCCTGGGATCAAATAAAATCGCCAAACGGCGACTTTTTACGCAATTCTCGTCATATGACAATGAAATCAATGTTGGCCTTGCTACAGCGTATGCTGAAGGACAACAATAATTATCAAGAAGTATCCCGCGTTTCAATTGAGCAATCACATATTTTCTTTAATTTCAAGGACCAAAGTTCCAAAAGATTCATTATTGATCCCATTGTAAGTTTCTCGTATATCGAAACTCAGCTACAGGATGTAGAAACAAAGGAGGTTTATTTATGAGCCAAAATAGAATTCTAAAAGAAAGATATTAGTTTAACTCATCCAACTCACAGTTTCATGTAGCACATGATTTGACTGGATGGAGTACCCAGTGGTATGGTTATTTTCAATGATGTTCACGTTAAACAATTGATTATATTCAGCACTACGAAAATTCTGTACCTGTTTTGGTCTCCTATATCCCCTATGTTGGGGCGAAGGACCTCCAAGTGGAGGTTTCTATTACCTATGTGAATTTTGTTACGCTTATTTTCCGAGAGAGGGCAGAGGGACAGGTGGTAAGCCTCTCAAGTATGAAAGTTTTAAAACCATAATTATGTTATGCCTGATCGAACAGTGTTTGCAGTTTCTTATAACGCCGCGCTTTAGCAGCAACTTCTCTGGCGTCACTGTGCTGCAAGTAGCTTTAGCCATATGCTGCAGGCTGAAAATTTCTTCTCCGAATATTGCTATTAAAGTAATGTCCATTTGCTGCATTCAAAATTGCGCATTAGATTCGATTGGATTACATACGAGGGAGAATCAAATGAAAACCGCAATAAATTTGTTTCCACTAATTTACTGCAGGAAGAATGCTTGTACATTATGTTTCTAAATAGTCCTCTCCCAGTTCAACGCGCTTATGCTATCGGATAGGAAGTGTTTCATTACCGAGTGAGAAAAATTCTTGTGGTTGACGCTGTAGCCATTCGTACACTGCCGATTAGATGTCTTCATCAGACTTGAACATCTCCCCTCCAAGGTGCTCTTTTAATGGACCAAAGATGTGAAAATCCGATGGAGCCAAAGCGAAGGGGATTGCTGAGTGCAGGTGTTTTGCTTCAACATGATAACGCCCATCCCCATGCTCTTGTGCAACCATGAAAACCATCGACGACATAAGCTTCAAGTGCCTCCCACATCCATCATATTAGCCAGATTTGGTACCATCAGTTTTCAACATCTTTGGTCCTTTCAAGGAGCACCTTGGAGGGCTGAAGTTCAGGTATGATGAAGACATCCAATCGGCAGTGCACAAGTGGCTACAGCGTCAATCAAAATAATTTTCTCACGCGGTATCAAAACATTTCCTTTCCGATGGCGTAAGTGCATTGAACTAGGCGGGGATTATGTAGAAAAATAATATAAAAGCATACGTTAGAGAGAATTTTAGAAATAAGTTCAAAATGAAACAGTATTTGCAAGAACATGCATTTTATTCTGTTGAGGATTTCTAATATCACACCACTGGCAAAAGTTAAATAAATTTCCATAAATGTAACTTACTTAGATAATGGTCTGTATAATATTTTAGGCCATTAATACAACTGTCAAATTGTATTTTTGTTCATATTGATGGGCCTCATCCAATGCCAGAAAACATACCACAAGATCTACGGAATGCAATTTTATTATTGTACTGTACTCACAACTACTTATAAGGATTGAGCTTAACCACCAGATCACTAGTAAACGACGCTATCACTGGACCACAGAAATTTGGCTTCGGAATAAATTTGTATCCGTGATCTGCACTATTTTCAAGAAAAGATAATACCGATAATAAAATTAATTACGTCTTACTAGTAAGGAAGACTAAATTAGAGCCTCTAGACAAAATTTCTCTGCCCTTTCACGTCTAAGTAATATCTTAGTTTCCGGTGGGGGGTTGAAAGGCGATGGGCTTATCACCTGTCCCCCTGCCCTCTCTCGAAAAATAAGCGTAACAAAATTCCCATAGGTAACAGAAACTTCCAATTGGAAGCCCTACGCCCCAACATTAGGGGATATAGGAACTACGAGAGAGAGAGAGAGAGAGAGAGAGAGAGAGAGAGAGAGAGAGAGAGAGAGAGAGAGAGAGAGGGAGGGAGGGAGGGAGGGAGAGAGAGAGAGGGAGGGAGAGAGAGAGGGAGGGAGAGAGGGAGGGAGAGAGAGATTAAGGAAGACTCCATACCTTAGAATTGGGGTAACAGAAGATCTGTATCATAAATTTGACCTTTCCAAGAGACGTGGTGCTAATTAAAGTGAGGGCTATTCAAACTGTCTAACAAAGTGTTGTCACACGAAGAATGGATTTTAACATGCAATTGTCTTCAAGACTCTTGTCATCTTAACTGGCTTTAAAGTCTGTCGTGAAGTTTTACGAACTTTTAATTAATTTTTTGGGTAAATGAAAGCGGTGTTGATATATATCCTGAAAAGAACCAACTACTTTATCCTACCAGAATGTTATGAAAACCTTGTTCAGAAACTGGCGAGGTAGAGTTCTTTCACCTCCCTGGCAGTTAAACTTTCATAACCAAGAACACATCCTTAGTATAATAAATTCCAAATATTTCTAATTTCTCGTTTGATGATAATAGGAACGTTTATAATAAGATTTTGGACGTTGTTTAAAAAAAAGTGTTACAGAAAGAAAAATCTTACTGCTGGGTGGATAATAGGCCTACTAAAATATATTAGGTCATTAAATACTTATCGTGAAATCTAAAACTATGCATGTAGTTTGAATAGCAAAACTAGGTTCTGTCTATATATTGTTCCATTACAACAGTAATACTTCATGTTTTCGTATTAAACAATGTACAGTGGACTTGGATAATTTTTCGACTTCATCGCCTCTCAGTCGGTCTCGTACTGTGCGATAATTTATATTTGACACACCTAGTCACTAAAGATGAAGCAAGAGAAGTTACAACATATAAATATGTATATTATATATTGAATATTATATATTATATAATGTATTATATAATATATATTATATTTATACATATTTATTTGCTTTCCTGTAAGCAGCAATTCTTTCCGAGTATGTTAGACACACAAATTATTAAAGTGGTTTCTGTCTGTTTTACGAAAGGGGAAATAAAGAACCTGCTTATGTCTTTCATATATCATTGCGGTCCTCGTCGCTTCGGAAAGCCTAGGCATTATTTTACTTTTCCCTTTATTTATGAAATAGCATCAGGCTATAGAATGCCTTATCTTAACACACAAAGTGAACTTGTAATGCATTTAATTGATTTTCTCTTGTCTCTCTACTTGCAGTCGTCTTTTACTTCCACGTGTAATGTTACAATGTAAAAAAAAAACCTTTCGTTACATATGTTTCTAGCGATTATGTGTGCTTGCGAGCGCGTGTAAGCGTGCTGTGTGCTTGTATATTTGTGAGAGTGGGCGCACGAGTGCATGTGTTCTTTATGAGAACTATTCAGACTAAACTTACTAAAAATTAGTAGCGAAGGTTATACTATCGAGTTCCATACCAAAATGTGGCATTTATACTAAAATACTAATTTAAATAGGAGTACTAATATTTAAACAGGAGTACGGTTGGTTGAGCAATGGGCTAAGAACGGAAGTCGCGTGTTCTATTCCCGATGAGGTCGCTGAGATTTTTCCTTCTGGTGGCACTATGGACCTAGGGTCGATTCAGACTTTAATAGAAATGAAGCCTCGAATAGAAATGAGGACCAGGAGCAATCCTGGTAGTATAAGCAGTCGGTTGGTAAGGCTGACAACCTTATTACCTTCATGTACCGCGTGTCTAAAAAATTTGGGTGCCTTAGCCTCTTGGAACCCTAAAGATCTTAACGACTTTTTTAGTAGCTTCCGCCCGTATATTCTAATTATTTCTGTACGTGGAGAGGATAGTACGGTAAACATTTTCACATATTATATTACTTCTCATTGACCTAGAGAGAAGCAAATAACTCCATAAATTTATGGAGATAATAGAATAAGTTTACATGAGTGGAAGTTTCACAACAACAAAAATAGAGTAAAAAATCAACTACTATACTTATAGTTTTAATGAACTATGCTGAAAATTATGGTTTTAGATTTTAAAAAGAAAATACCAATGTGTTAAAAAAAATAAACATCAACATAGCATTTAAAATAAAATTAAAAGTTTGATTTCAATCGCACTTCAGTGTTCTTAATTAGGCCTACCTATTAAGGACACATTTTCGTTTTATTTTATACAAGACTCTTTGAGATATAAAAATGAGAATTTGTGTATGTTAAGGATTGGGTGAATTATGATCTATTTTCAACATTTTCTTATACTTAATTTGGAAATCCGAACGCCGTTACATCCCCTTCTTGGAACATATTTCCCCATAAAATCCTATGTGGTTTTATTTTTCCAAATGTACCACCAATGGGTACCTGCCACTATTTGATGTATGGTATTCCTTCCAAAAATAAATCTTATAGCATTTATTATAGTGTAGGCCTAAGCCGTTTGTTTGAGAACTGACAGGGGGACGGGAAAAATTACCAAGAGCAGTCGGATTCTGTAACATAATGCAACATATCTCATTGCCCGCGTTTACTTCCAGAAGTAAAATTCTGACGTAATCTAATTAGTGTGAAAATTATCATTTGCTCTTGCCCACCTTCTCTCGCCTACTCCCACTTGGTACTCCTTCCATCCGAAGCGTGATTCTGGTTTTGGTCTGTAGGTATCGCATGGAAAATAGCAATCTTCTGAACAACCTGTTCCAACGGACTTTTGTGAATAAATATATTTACTTTATAGAAGCGATTAGTCTGTAAATACGGTAGAAAATATTATAGACTGGTTAGTTACCTATTACAGAGTGGTTAGTTACCTATGTGCATACGAAAAGAACATGTTAATTCTACGATGGCTGCAATCAAGTACATGAAGCGAGTGTAGTTCCATCTAAACTCGTCAGAGGTCCCAGACCTGCACCCGGCCTAGAACCCATTGTGAACCAAACACCGATGTTCCTTCCGTGTGCAATTGGGTGAGTGTAAATTTAACGTATATGGGTGTTAGTAACAAAACAATCTACTCTTGCTTCCGTCATGTGTCGCCGAATAAAATAAGTCTCACACATTCTGCGATGCCTAAGCGTGTCGTGTGTTATAATATACGTGTACCGGCCTATTCGTAGTTCTTGTTAAGATAGTTTAAAATGCTGTATCATTAGTTCATTACTTACCACTTAGGTCAGAGACATGCATACTGCTTCAGCTGCTGGCTGCACGTCCTATTTCTCCACACGCCACCACCCATTGCGATGTCCACACCTCTGCTGAAAAAGAACAGGCATTTAATACTTAGCGTAAGATCTGGTCTTAACATAATATAATATTATTCAACCTTGACTAGAAAAGTCATAATAAAGTCATAATAAATCTTGGAAAGGTAGAGTCAGACTGAGAAATGAAATGCTATAGCCGGGATTTGAACCAGGATCTTCGGCTCTCGTGCCGTTGCTCTGCCATTGCTGATATACTGGGACATGTGAGTCAGTTGAAAAATATGTTGTACCGGCATGTTGCCATGATAGCTCAATGGTAGAGCAACGGCACGGAGAGCCGAAGATCCTGGTTCAAATCCCGGATATGGCATTGAATTTTTCAGTCTGACTCTACCTTTCCACCTTAGACTACACACGGCCAGTATGAAGGAATTGTCATTCCAATAATAATAATTATTACTATTATTGCACTCATATTGTAGTTATGGTTGGGAGCAGAAATATGATAATGTATACAGTCGAATCATTAATACTTCTTGAAAACATATTCAAAAATCTAAACACTGCCAACATTTCTTTGTAGGAATGTTTTCATTTAGCTTTGAACTAGCCTTGTCTCCGATCTAAGCCGTTTTCCTTTGCGGTTTTTCAATGAAGTTGGCAGTTTTCGCGAAAATTAAATACCAAGAATATTACAAGGACTACATAACCCGCGACATAAGGCAATGTTGTATTTGTACCAAAGTGCTTGTTTTTATAAAAGTGTGTTTTCAAAAGTAGGCCTAATTGTCTCATTACCAAACAAACAAAAAAGTAATCACAAAACGAAAAATAAGTTAAACATATTTTAATTTTATCTACTGCTTGAATCTGCACAGTGTTTGCAATGCATTCACTGTGTGTGTTCTGAGGTGACCTACATATTCTACATTCAGATAACTTTTTTCAGAACTTTTAATAACGATATATACTGAATTTTTTAGTATCCTGAAAAGTTTTGTAACTCTCGTCGAGGGCCATGGCGAAACTACAGTAGCCTATATAGAATTTGAATGAGGGGACGACCGGCGTATTTAAGGGGAGAAGCAGTATAACCATTGTGGCGGAAAACGTGGTGGAGTGTGTTTATTTTTAGCCATTATATGGAAAACCTTGGTAACACGGAGAGGGAAGAGGGAAGTACTCAAACAGAAGTGGTAGAAGTTCCATCGTCCTACAATGTTTCCTAAGAGCTCTCAAAGAGAAATATTTACTCTGCTGTTTGACCATTATGGTATTATTGGAACGGATTTCAATTCAACTGTTTATCTTGTTGGTCAGTAACTAAACATCAATTTCCTCCCTTAACTGCTTCTTTTAAACATAATTCATTATACCCCATACCCTATCCAGATACTAGATCATACCTATTTATGGGAAATAAAACTTACATAAGCCTACAACTCACAGCATTCTTTATTATTTTATAGAATTAGTCAATGTGGCTGTATTCTATTTTTACTTTCTAGATATACCACACATTTTTGGAAATAATATAACACACTAGATTTCTAACAAGAAAGAAGAGCTCTCACACATTTTTCGAGGGAATTCATATAAGACATACAGTGTTATTTATTGGCAATCGATACGAACCTGTAGTACTACAAACAAAATGTGTCTTCTGTATGACGCTAGCGTTGAATTAGCAGTGACAGAGCGGAAAAAGTACTCTATTGATGAATAAACAGGCCGACTCGTAGCGTAAATTATTTACCAAGAATAAAATGAATCGGAATAAGAGTAACTCATGGGCCAAAAGAAATTGACACGTTAAGGTAAAACATTATTTGTGTAATTACGTGCCCTTATTATGTAATGATTTATTTTTATTTTATTTATTTTTAAAATTAGAACGTTATATAAAACTCAATTACAACATTCACGTATACAATTTAATAAAGGAGAACAAGGATACAAAACGAGTGTAACAAATGTAAAAGGACTCCAATATGATATTGAATTTAATTATACCAATGTTTTCCAATTATCGATTAATATCGAAGGCTACACAGAACAATCTTCAAGCCTCGAAAGCAACAATTCAAACTGTACAATAAACAACCTGTATTTAAAATAAAATAAATTATTGTTAATTTTATTATACTAAATTCAGTTCATTTCTTGTGTTTTAATGCTATAGCTTTGAGGCTAAAACGCGAAGAGAAACGCGATTCCCTCTACCCCGTCACCTGTCATTTATGGTAAAAGACGAGAACTTACTAGCAGCTGGTCGTCAAGTCAGAGAGAGTCGTTTGTTTGATGATTTACAAAGTATTCTAAAACTCAAAACTCAGACACTTAATTATAGTGCACATTATGTAGCTTATTGTAAAGATAGAAAAATTCTATCTCTATTAAAATAGTTTCTATATTATAACAGCGAAAAAGATTAGACTTACATTATATGTTTAGTAAAAACCAACTCACTGAAGAAGAAAGTGAGATACCAATTATTGGCTTGAATGTGCTTGAATACCCACATCTAAAATATAATAAAAATCTAGCGATTAACTGAGATTTCATGCTCCTCATCCTAAAGAAGGTGAACAGTACATAATATAGGCTACTACTCCATGTGAAAGAGGTACGACGCTGCTCTACAAACCGGAAGGTCGCGGGTTCGATTCCCGATGAGGTCATTGAGATTCTTCAATAATTGGCCTAATCCTTCTGGTGGCACTATGGCCCTGGGGTCGACTCAGCCTCCAAAAGAAATGAGTTCCAGGAGCAATCCTGGGGGTAAAGGCGGCCGATGCGTAAGGCTGACAACCTTACCACCTTCATGTGCCGACTGTCCAAAATCTGGGAGCCTCGACCTCCTGGAACTCTCTGGGCCTCCATGGCCGGTATAGGGATCACTTTACCTTTTACTCCATGTGAAAATCTGAAATCTTGCAACATGTTAAAGTCGGCCATTACATTTAACTAAAAAGATATAACAATGCTCGTATAATGAAAGAAATCCTTTAGCAGATACAGGAATCAAGGCCTTATCTGGGCTTATGTAATATCAAAGATAATTCAAAAGTATTTATATTTTGATTACCAAATATTTATTGGCTAAAGCGGCACACTGACATCTTCAGTTTTTTAAAACATTCCTTCTCTCATAACAAACTTAAGAACTGAGTACACTCGAGTGCACGGAATCTTTCCGATATGATGCGCAGTGGTTTATATTGATTAGGGAATTCTAAACCGGCTCCACCATGCCCACTCCCCACTCCTGTTTTTCCCCTTTTTCACAAAATTAAATTAAATGAGAAAACATAAAAACCTAAAAGAATCCAGAAGCATCGGAAAGTTTTCATGCACTCGAAAGTACTTCAGAGATGGCTTGTGGAGAACTACAGTTCAACTGGAATGCATTCTACGGTAGGGTTCTAGTAAGGTGACATGACTAATGGCCGGTATTATAATAATGGTTTAACCGTTAGTTTTAGTTTAAACTTTAGTTTTTCAGATTTTTGCGTATGATAAACGATAACTACAAGTTAATCTTAAGTTTAACCTAACTGGACCTTTTCTACCGTTTAATCTGCAGTTTAAGACGTAATAATTGTTTTAATGAAAATTACTATAAAAACACGATAAGACAGTATCAAAAAATTCGATTTCGGATACAACATGCTATGAGAAGAAGAGACAAAACTTATTCTATTACTTTCCGGAACGTAAAGTATTTTAATGTAGGCCTAAACAGAGAAGTTTGTACTGTGAGACAAATGCTAATACAAGATCATTTTTATGAGCAATGAATAGCTTCTTATTTTAGCTGTGATTGAAATAAACTTAACTTACACTGAACAAAACTGAGTTCACTTTAGATTTAGATTTTCCATTCTACGATCTCACTATACTTTCGAACTAAATATACTAACGATTCTATTTCATTGGATGAAAAGTTTTGGCAACGTTTTGAACTATTTGTGTCAGTAATTTTCGTCGCAATATACAAACAAATACAAGAAAATTAGCATATCTTATTGTTTTTCTTTTATTTCCAAGGCCAATTCGTTTTTTTTTCCCAGCCAACAGGTCTACCAACACCATTGCACTACGGTTTAACTTAACCAGAACATTATAAAACGGCAACTAGAGTTAATCTTAAGATTGGGTTTAACTTAATCTAAAGATCAACTTTGTTAATAATACCGGGCCTGAGTCATACGGTACATAGGAAAAGTTGATAGCTTGAAAAATTCGTACTTGGACTGCCCGAGATTTTAACCAGGATTCAAGCACAATCAACAATAATCCCTACGTCTCTCTAAATTAATGAAACATCCAGACACATAGGCTTACTAGGTTATGATTGAAAATACTTATTGTAATAGCATTGAATTTAAATATATTATACAATATGCTCTGATGATTAAAAAACATGCTTAGGTGAATATAAAAATATGTAATTTTGTAATAAATGTATAATAACAGAATTCCCATAATTTTCTATCCTAAGAAAATAGCACAAGACTTATGCGGAGAGAAAATAATTTAAAATATTTCTGACAAAACATTCTGATTGTCCATTTCCTGGAGATTGCATACTCGTATGTAAGTAAAATAGAAAGCGAAGAGGGATAAATTTTACATATCCATTCAACGTGAATGTGAATATGTATAAATAACCTGCCTGTACTATTATTTTATTATATGTTTTAGAACATAAGTCTAATTATTAAATAAGCTTGGAAGTAATGTCAAGATGAAATCAACGAATCAATAGATTATTGTATGTCATTTTAAAATATTTTGAAATATTTTGTTAAACAATACAGTGATGGTTTTGGCGCCATTATCAGCGTATAAAAGAGGATCTTTGGTTTCTGCTGGCTATTATGCAAGTATGGCTACTACCATTAAGAATTTTAGAAGTCCTTTGTAATAAACCTTTGAAGGTTGTTAAAGCTCATGTTTTCTATCGTACAAAATACCTTTATTCAAGTTATGGGTCCTAACGTCATTTATCACTCCCCACGTCTTATTTAACAAATGCAGCCTATTTTGATGAACCTCTTTTAGATAATGTGTTTCTCATTTCTTTGTCTCGACAAGCCGTAAGCCATCTTTGTATAGTCTTCCAGCCCAGTGAATCGAATATCTGTTTAAAACATGTCTACAGATTGAATAATTTATGGTACATCAATCATACCATACATGCCTCAGAGAATAGAGATTTCCACTCCACAAAATCACAGTTTTGTAATAATCGGAACATCACGTTACCTTCAAGTTCAGAAAGGCTTGATGACATTAGCCTTCTTCAGAACAATCACCCCTACCATCACCATATTTGAAAGTACGATCTATTAAGAATCGATTATCCCTTTCAGAGTTGAATTTATATAATGATATAAGTAATCATCAAGTGAAATCATGGACTCTTAAGTTTGAAATCGAGAGGAAAATTTTAATGAAATAGCTGGTTTCCATCAGAGATAGTCTTAACACGAAGTTAAAAATCCTCATACTTTGCATAAAGCAATGTTCTGTTAATCATGTGTGTGTATAGTCTATATAGCCTATGTATATAATGATTTCTAAGCAATCTTTTGATATGACGCAATTATACGTCAATAGCAGTGAAAAGGTTATAGTATAGTGCGTTTCACGTAAGAGTTGGCCAATCGTGCGGGTTTCTGCGTTTCGGCGGCAACAGCTCTAACTCCCGACCGATCGGGTGAAATATCTACGCAAATAAAGAGGCGAAAGGTGTAATGATTCAGGTTCTCACAGTTACAGTTAAAATTACAATGAAAATAACCACAGTTGCAATTTGCTAATAAAACTAAACTCCGTGGCGCTACAAGCCTGAAGGGACTGGCAGGAACAGATGGCAGGATTGGGGGCATCTGTCAGCATTCCGACACCCACGGCCGTTAATGATAGTTCCCGTTCAATAAAGTAGCTCTTCAGTTCGGATCACGAGGCTCAGTGCACCCCGTTCCAGACTTCCCTATCTTAGAAAAATCCGAGGAGGTACCGGGCCCGCGGATCCGTAACCAGCGATACTTACCACAAGACCACAAGACCACAAGACCACGCAGGCGGCCGCAGTTTGCTATTAACAAATGAAAATTAAATTTAGAAAAAGTTCATCAGTTTCAGTTATGTAAGAGCTAGAGTCTCGTGAGTTTCTAGAGCTGAAACATTTGTGATCGGCTAAAGGGGAATAGGAAGAGCGTTTCCTCTTTAAAATTAAGTTACTCTCAGTCTACAGGAAAATAATCGATTCATATGACCGCGACATGAGACACCTTCTTCCTTTCCGTATCTCCAGTGCGCCATTCTCCAAATTTCATAAAATGTGACATTGCAAGGGGAGCAGCAGATTCAGTAGCTACATAAAGCTCATTGCACAGTAGCTCCACGGAGAGAATAATGGTAGCAGATATCAGTACTTTATGTCCTCCGTCTCTTTCGTCAACAGTTTGAGAAAAAGAAGATATCGATTACATACTCCATCAATATACGTATTTCAGTTTCAAATATTGGCAAGAACGTAATCCCTTCTTAAGCAGATAACGTCACTCATGAGGTCTGTGATTGCAATACATAAACTGATAATGATCTTTCATTCCGAAGTAATCTAAAATTAAAATCTGTTGTTGACTGAAGTTTAGTAGATCGTAAACCAACGCAGATATGACTAAAAGTTCTTTATAAGCTAATGCCATTAAACAGGAATGACATTCGTAACATGTAAAATTTAAAACGAACAATATCAAAACACTGCGTTTGATCGTCATTAGGAATGGGAGGGGAAGTACAAGAGCCAAGTTCGCTCCTTCCCCGGTGCCTTTTAATATATTTAACCCAAGCGATGATGCTGTGCGTTTAGGAGTTCGCAAAGATAACGTAGCGTGCTACATTTTTTGAACAAATACAAAATACAAATACAAAACTCAAGGAAAAAGTTATCCTTTAGAATTTTCAGAATTTACAATATTATGCAATTTTTTAGTATCGTCCAGCTATACTCCTCTCCATAAATATGAGTTTTAGAGTCATTCTATATTCTGAATAGAAATTTAACGCAAATTTTCGGTTTTGAAAGATGATAAAGTCACTTAGCTCACCAGAAAGATACCCAATTCAACTTTAAATATTCTTTAATTTCTTATCAACAAATTACACTAAAGACTCTTATACATTTACTATATAGCACGGATGCATCTAACTTTGGAGATTTTTTATTTTATTTTTGATATTTTAACTTATTCCAAGAATTTATTGGTGTATAGTCAAAGAAATTTGTCCCTAAATGCTTGCTGTAGAGCTCTGTCTTATATTCTATATAGAAAAATGTGTTCTGAAAGGAAATTTAACCATGTTATCATCCTGGTATGCTGATGATAAAGCTATTCGGATCCCATAGAATACCAGAAATGCACCTGGGAATGTTTCCAAGGAACACGAGCACCGTGCACATTTTGTACAGTACTTTTGACACTTCTGTTGCATAAGTGTGTGTGTGTGTGTGGAGAATTCTTTAATATAAAACGTGTCCGTACAGAAATACCCTCCCTGTGACTGACTTAATGCCTTAATAAAAAAACTAACGGATAAGAAAGTTCAATACCAGATAATTATTTTAAAACATCAGACATTCATAATTTTTGCATTTTTTAAACTTGCAAAAAAAAAAAAAAAATGGTATTATTAATAAAACACGTAGTAGGGTACAACAGACATGTATTTTACAGAATGAACAATATTAGAAATAAATAAGTTCATTTAATGAAAACTATACATTGAAAAGTACAATCTTTCCCTCCCGTTAAAAGATATTTCACGAAAGTTTTAAGACAATCATGCTTAGCCTACTAGCAGAATTATATAGGAACTCTTGTAATGTTCATGCTCATTATTGAATTACAACAATAAAACTAATTTAAGTAAATGCATATTATACTCATAAGGAAGATACCAAATACTATTTTTATAATTCACTCAGTAAGAAGTCCACTAATTTTGAACCCGAATTACAAACTGGAGATCGGAACCAGACTGTATTATTTGTCCACTAATTTTGAACCCGAATTACAAACTGGAGATCGGAACCAGACTGTATTATTTGTCGCTTAGAGTAGTTTAACAACTTATTAATGGCTGTATTCAGGTGCACTTGTTCTCCCAAGTTAAGTGTAAAACTTGATAATGAAACATGTTTCATTGCCTTGCATCGGGATTACAAAGTTTGCCCTTCTCCCAAGTTACTGCTAACGCGTTAAATGGGCGGAGAAACTCACAAGAAAAGGGAAACTCTGGTTTCAGTACCTCCCTACAACAGTGTCTTTCTCTAGGTGGCTTTATTTCAGAGGAATTAAATTCCGTCTAGTAACGAAAATAAAGTAAAATAACTTAGTTCGTAAGGATATTCACTTATACGGAAAGATCGCAGGCTTTAATTACAAGTCATTTACAAACCGGCAATGTCATTCACTTGCATTTGCGAAGTTGTGGGTTTAAATCAGATGGCGATCGATATGAGTGGGGTTCAGAGGTTTACTTCACTCACAGAAGTCAATCCTGGATTTTTGGAATTTACGTAAATTGCCTAAAAACTAGGCCAGATACATGCAATTAAGGAGATGCATTTGCGAAAAATGAGAGAAAATAAAATTAGGTAAACTGATATAACAAAGTGCCAGAGTGATTTTATTTCATAAGTGATAATCGCAATTTTGATATGCAGAAAATAAGTTATTTTTTAATCGATTTCCGAGTTAACCTCCAGAAATTTGCACTAAGATCACTCCTCATTCGCATCTTGAATTCTGTTATTTTCATAATTACCTTCTATAGTTTCTTACATACTAGGTCGACTTTGTATTTAAAAAAAAAGATAAGGACACACCGAGAGCAGAGTTATGCCTTTTGAAGTTAGCTATCCACGTTTTGCAGGAAAATGACCTCTCCCTACGGAAGGAGACTGCCTCCAGCACAAAAGAATAATTGGGATGTGGTTTATGAATCTAGATAGCGGCTTGTTTATTGATGGGTGGGCGTGAACGTTAAGGTTCGCACATCGCTCTCTACTGCATGGATGGCTGCTGTGTTTTCTGTGATTCTTAAAGGCATTTCTTTTCTACGGTAAATCAGTGTTTTGTTAATTTTATACACAAATTAACATTTTTCATGAAATTACTTCTACCTTAACTCTAACATATATCTCCAAAGGAAATTAAACTGTTTTAACACCGATAATTTTTAATGTTTTCGTACGAAGTTAGTCCTTAATAAGTACAAAACATTATACAAAGATAACGAAAGAGTATGAAATTTTGCAAATAATAACAGTTTCGAATAAATCTTTGGATGTGCCTTTTATTTTCTTCTGTAGTTAGTATTTGGCCCTGGTTGGGGCAGTTGGTACGGCACTGACTTCCTATTCCCATATTCGTGGGTTCAAAGCTGGCCTTGGCCTATGGAATGTGTGTTTGCATAAATTCGATAAGCCTACGTTCCCAAATATGCAAGCATGTAAAAAACACTGTCACCAACAACTGTTGTAGATCTAAGTAGCAGTATACAACGGCAATAACCGTAACACACAAACAAACGTTACTGTACGAACTGTTTACTCATAGGATACTCCATTCGTTCTGAGCCAGGTAAATTATTATTTGCCGATACACCATTTTTGAACACCAAGAACGGAAGTCAGGAGACAACCCTTTCTCCATTCACCACTTCGTAGTAGGCTTGGGTTCGTAATACGATCAATTTAGCATGTAGACATTTACTTCAAGCTGACTCTTTTTAACGGCTATGACATAACTCACTAGTCGCATACGGCTCTTCTAGTAGATAAGAATTGTAGAACAAGCAAAGATATCAGGGATTTTTTAATGACTCCTTGATGGCAAACATTTGCTGCATGCTGTACTGAGAAGATCCAAACCAGGAATACCGCAAAAAACCAGAATCACCTCACGTTGGGTTCAAATGACAGCACTCAGCCAACTGAAGATCCAAGATTTATTGGAATTTAAGATCTTAGATTATTTAGAGAATAACGTTCGATTTTACTTACATTAATAACAGAATAATAATATGACTTTATTGCACCAATCCTCACGAGTCTAAAAATTCGTTTGGGAATGGAATCTAACAAGTATGCAAGCATCCATCCATACGTCATAGACCAGTGGTTACATCATTTGACTCGTTCCAGTCTAATTCCATCATCATCTACTCTTGACGACTCTCTCTCTCTCTCTCCCCCTTGCGAACTGGGCGAAGTCGAAAATGGATTTTTGGGCGTTGTCCTGAATACGCATGAAACCACTGAGGAGGAAAATACATCTAAAAATGTAAACCATCATTTATTAGATTATTTCTGCAGATTCTGTTCCTGCTTTTCTTCCTATAGGATTGACATCTCTCCTCTTTCCAGTTGGTATGTCACGAAATTCCATGGAATCATATGTATCATTCCTAAAGTGACGTGTTTTCGATTCATTTATTGTCTCCTATAGAAAGTGGTACAGTCAGGTAAGAAAAAAATGTTCGCACGGTATTTTTAACCAACATGGTAACTTATCACTTTGCTGCAAATTCAGTTAAATTAATCGTTTCTTTTCTTCTATAGAAAGTGGTACAGTCAGGTAAGAAAAAAATGTTCGCACGGTATTTTTAACCAACATGGTAACTTATCACTTTGCTGCAAATTCAGTTAAATTAATCGTTTCTTTTCTTTAAAGTGATAAAATAACATTATCAAATAACCTAGAACACCACAGTCTCTCTACCTATAGTACCTATGGTGCGTATAGGTGATTTGATAATTAATTTACATTCAAAGCAGGTAACATCGAATTTTCTTTTAAGGAGATCACATTTTTTTTTTTTTTTTTAAGAGGTTCGGCAGCACAATAAAAATTATCGTTATATAGGCACTTTCCTGAAGAAGATAATTATGTCTTTAGGATAGCCGTGCTACAAAATGTGCATTATGAGAAATGAGATTGGGATCTAAGGAACGAGTATGAACCAGAAATATATTGTGTTGAAAATATGCCTTTAGTGAATCAGGAGAAAATATGTGTTATTAAAGTTTTTGTTAAAGCTGTGGGCAGGACAATTTCTAGGGATTTTAAGTATCTGAATGAAAACATTTCCAAGAATTCATCAGCAAAATTAAAAGAAGAATTTTCGTGGGGCCACAAATACGAGTGATGTTCACGTGGGTTTGTAATAATTTCTTGGATGATTACCCAAGAAATCGTCTGATTACAAAGAAGGCGTGGAAAAACTTTTGACTGTTATAAAGCGATGGAATGTTGAATGTCAGTAAAGCTACATTTTCTACATATCACTCGGTCTTTTTTCTAAATAATCTTGGTGAAATCAATGATAATCAAGGTTAAAAAACATCACCAAAATATCAAGGCAATGGAGCAAAGAATCAGGGATTTTTTTTATTGGATCCTTGATGGCAAACATTTGCTACATGCTGTACTGAGAAGATCCAAACCAGGAATACCGCAGAAAAGCAAAATCCCCTCACTTTCGACTATTGAATGTGTGAAACACAGTGATTAACTGCAAGTTTGTCAGCATTCATCATTGGGCTGAGAAAAGTGTTTTTTTTTTTTTTTTTTTTTTTTCAAGAAAATTCCAGTGTGAACCACTTACTGAATTTTCAATTTTTGTTGTACACTATACTAAAAAACTATATTTCACAAAGAAAAACTAAGAACATTTTACAATTTGTGGTTTGTTTTCATCTCCGATGATTGATCTTTTTTATATTTCTGTAGACCAGTGAATCAGTGGAAACGCGATAAAAAAAAATCACTAAATTAACGTGTCTCGTATATATGACTTAAATGCCTTCCATTGCGGTCTACTATTATGGTAATTTTAAAAGAAAAATCCATCTGGGGCCAAATCAAACTCTGGCTATCTCGTTGGTAGAGCGTCGGCACAGGAAGCCGCAGGGCTGGGTTCCCGTTCCGGTATAAGAGGACTGTTTCTCACAAATATCTCATGTGATGTCAACAGAAAAAAGTATGTGGAAGCAGGAATACATTTTTACATTATTATACAAGGCTGCTTTAAGCAATTTCCGCAATACAACTTAAAAAATTAGCCCATATGTAGTAATATACGAAATTAAGATCTGAATGGATTTGAATGTTGCCATATGGGCTGTCGCAGAAGACATAGAAATAATGCAATTGTGGATAAAGGGGACCGTATCAATGGCATAGATATTTCCTCATGAATCAATATCTATTTTCTTAATCTGACGCCTGTATTATCAAGTATTGCATCTCATAAGGCAGGATGAACATCGTTTCAAATCTGCCTCATATTTCAGTAGATCTTGTAGTGCGAGGACTGAATACGGGAACTCCGGACATTCAACCTCGTGTACTAAAAACTATCGGGGCGATCGAGATATCAAATAAATCTGATATCTTTGTTTTCAAGTACAGTATTACAATATCTTGACTCATGACTGAGTTCGGGTTAGGTGAAATCCTACAAAGTTGCGATTTAAAGTCTTTTGATATGTGAATTCCTACAATTTGATACGTGAATTCCTACGAAGACAAGTTATGTGAATTACTATAAAGATAACATTTTCCTTCCCACTTACCACAGACATGAGACTGGGAATCTTGAATACAGACTGATATGGATGTCTTTAACCATTGTTTAAAATAATAAAATACTCAAAAGTTAGATATATAAGCTTTCATGAACCACAGACTATTGTCTCTGTTGGACATTACATGAGAATATTATAGGAGAAAAATTCCTCCGACACTGGGACTTGAACCCAGGACCTTTGGCTATTCGCGCCAATGCCCTACCAACTGAGCTAAGCCGGAGTCCAATTCACAGCGCCGGAAGGAACCTCTCTCCTATGACTGATTGCCCTAATGGTCTACCTCACAAACAGACAAGTTATGTCATATGTAGTACTGTGAGGCACACTAATTAGTGATTTTTGTGACCGGGCTCCCACTGTTATTGTACAGTTGACATTCAAGATAGATATATAAGCTTTCATGAACCACAGACTATTGTCTCTGTTGGACATTACATGAGAATATTATAGGAGAAAAATTCCTCTGACACTGGGACTTGAACCCAGGACCTTTGGCTATTCGCGCCAATGCTCTACCAACTGAGCTAAGCCGGAGTCCCGGAGGAATTTTTCTCCTATAATATTCTCATGTAATGTCCAACAGAGACAATAGTCTGTGGTTCATGAAAGCTTATATATCTATCTTGAATGTCAACTGTACAATAACAGTGGGAGCCCGGTCACAAAAATCACTAATTAGTGTGCCTCACAGTACTACATATGACATAACTTGTCTGTTTGTGAGGTAGACCATTAGGGCAATCAGTCATAGGAGAGAGGTTCCTTCCGGCGCTGTGAATTGGACTCCGGCTTAGCTCAGTTGGTAGAGCATTGGCGCGAATAGCCAAAGGTCCTGGGTTCAAGTCCCAGTGTCGGAGGAATTTTTCTCCTATAATATTCTCAGTCAAAAGTTAGATACTAAACTTATATCATTGTCAAAGCTAGGCATTAAATCCTTTATGGAAACACTTTTTAAAGTAAAAATATATAAATAAACAAACATGTCAAAGTCTTGATATTTTATTTCTGTAAGACACTTTCTTACGTAATCAAATCTTGTGACGCGACCACATAAATATTCATTCACCGCTTTTTTCTTTCTTTCTTCAGTGTCTTCTATTTATTTTCTTAATGAGACATTATTTTCTGCACTGCGTATTTTTACGTGTTTGTTCGTTTTCGCATTATCTTCAGCACCTCTAAAAAATATAATGGTGGTGATAAAACTTAGCATTAAGATCTGCATGGAAAGCTTCAGAGGCATTGGTATCGTAAAGGGAAACTGTAGGAATTAACACGACACTTTTCAGAGATTGTACAGTGCGTTTCACGTAAGAGTTGGCCATTCCTGTGGGTTTCTGCGTCGTGGCGGCCTCAGCTCTAACTCCCGAGCGATCGGGTGAAATACCTTCAGTTAAAATTACAATGAAAGTAACCACGTATCTCTTCACAAGAGATGTTGGAAATGTCCTCCTGTTGCATCCACACAACACTGGCACCTTTTTATGGTATTTTCTTTCACGCCCATAAGTTCAGCTTCCGAGATAGAGTTCATTTCTCTTGTGATACTATCTTTAATTTCTTCTAATGTTTGAGGAATTTACCTATACATTTTATTTTTCAAGTTCCCCCATAAATGATAATCACAAAGGCTACTGTTAGAAGAACTTAAAGACAGTATCACAAGAGAAATTAACTCTATCTCGGAAGCTGAACTAATGCGCGTGAAAGAAAATTCCCTAAAAAAGGTGCCAGTGCTGTGTGGAGGCAACAGGAAGACATTTCCAGCATCCCTTGTGATGAGGTACGTGGTTATTTTCATTGTAATGTTAACTGTAACTGTGAGAACCTGAACCATTACACCGTTAGCGGCTTTATTTGCGTAGATATTTCACCCGATCGCTCGGGAGTTAGAGCTGTGGCCGCCGCGATGCAGAAACCCTCACGATTGGCCAACTCTTACGCGAAACGCACTGTAGTAATTCACATATCCTCAATCCTCAAATGTGATTCTCTCTTACGACTTTGTAGGAATTCACAGCGACCCTTTGGATTAGGGAACCATAAAGCCTATGCCTTAAGTATTAACAGTATGATAACTGAAGCATTTTAGCTCAAGCCTGACACTGAAGAGGTAAAAAATGTATTCGGACATGGCAGGCATGTGGAGACGAGAAAGCTAGTTAACTAGTTAAACGAATAAATATTGCAGAGCGTGAATGTTGATTACGCTAATAAAGCTGAGTAACTAAATCTATTTTCACTTTGAAACGCGCTGATCTAACATTACATTTGTAATATCCGACAGGTTTATTGCCAGTGATTAGCAAATTGAATAATACCGTAATCAAGTTTGCATAAATGTGTCTATATGATTTGAGTTACGACTAGGCTGTTTAGCGCAGTTTTACTATGGTTTATCTGTGCGCCGTAAACAATATACAAGTTATAATGAGAATGCTATTATTCAAGTGGAAAACGAAATTTAATAGGAGTTAGCGTGTGCATTGAATATACGAATAGCTTTTGGATAATTGCCACTAATTCTGAACTTTTAAACGCAGGAAACCCACAGGAAAATTTGTTTATTCTATTACATAATAGTCTATAGGGTATATTTTTTTAAACTTGCAATTATGTTAACGTACCTATATATATATATATATATATATATATATATATATATATATAAACTACACACACGTCACCGTCAAAGTATATAATTACGTTATTTCATATAGTAACTAGTTAGCATGAAGGTTATGTTCACAGTAAAATAATTCTGTAGGACAAATGGCCTACCTTTAGCCTATTCTCAACTTATTTTATTACCCTAGGCCTTTCGGTTATATCGAACCATCATCAGGACATCTTGTTTGCAGAGTCACATTTAAGAAGAATTTAACCGTTTTATTATTGACTTCATTTTAATGAAAATCACCAAAACTTACAATACCAGTTCTTAAAACATAAAAAAAAATCATATTGTTCTATGTTCTCTTACAATTATAACAAATGAAGAAGTGATTTTCACTTATGTTTTAGGAATTGACATTTAAAGTTTTAGTGATTATAAATAGAATGACGCCAATAATGAAACAGTTTTATTCTTCCAAAATGTGACTCTGCAAGCAAGATGTCCTGAAAATGGGTTCATGTAAACAAAAGACCTAGGCTAATAAAATAAGTTGATAATAAAGGTATTGTGTGATTATTTTATTGATTGAGCTCAACGGTGCACTCAACATGGTTTTAAACGATACATTAACATGACAAACCCTTTAGGGCAAGGTAGAGGTGAAATTCCCAACACGAACAACATTTAAAACATGGTACAACATAAGTGATAGGCTAAATATCAAATTTCGTACAAATAATGTCAATTACTTTTTACAGCGTATCGATTTTATTTAACGGTGACAGAAAAACTGCTCCACGTAAAAGGTGGTGTGTTTACATTTACAGTTTTTTATTCAGAAAGGCTTTTTAGAGAATATGAAACATTTTAGTATTCGAGAAAAATTGAAAATAAATATGGATTTTTATGTTTGACACGATTTATTTTCCTAAAATTTCAATTTAACGATATTATTCCAGTTAATTTTTACTTCAAAAATGTATTAACTCATACAGAATATATAAACGACAATGTCACTTGGATGTGGTAATCTTCACTCTGCTGTACAAAATCCATCAGGGATATTCTGCAGTGATGGACTAAAGTAATACAAACGACTTTGTTATAAAATTTAATAACTGTGCTATCAAGCAGACACAAACTTTCTGGAAAAAATTACTCCCGTGAGAGATTCATGTACTGCCATCTGGCTCACTCTCAACTTTTAAATGTGTTTTGTTAACTTGAAATTGTAGTATCCCACCTTCTCCCATTACAGCTCAAGTCTTAATGGTCAAACTAGATAAAAATTTAACTTTCAGCGAAAAAGTGGAATTAAAAGACAAAGCAAGTGAAAAGTGAACACAAGCTAAGTGATAAGCTGTGAAAATGATTTAATGGTTTAGTTTCTTTGTGTAATATTAGAATGAAGTAATTTCATTTTGAACTAATATTCCGAATAATCACAGTTTTTATTTTACTTTTTTTTTAGTGTTTCCAATCATCTGAAAGTGTAAATTCCTTATATTGAAAATCCTTATACTAATACTGAAATTAATCGTAGTTAAATAATTTTCCATAAACAAAGAAGGGTAAATGTGAAGGAGTAATGAACTAATTATAAATAACGCAAATAAATTGTAAACGGTAAAAATTGTAAATAAGTTATAAACTAAAAAATAAATACATAAATAAACATGTAAATCGGATCATTGGTTCTCGAGTTATGAGCGCACTAACAGACAGAGAGACAGACGTTTAGTTTTATAATTATTACATGTAGGGATTATGTAAGATTCCTGTAACTATGTTACATAATTCCTGCCTACTTGCAGAGATTTTATAAGCTACAGTGGAATAATTTATAGTTTCAGTTCAGTGATGTTCATAGGATTTTCGACTGTTAAAAGCAATCGATTTTATCAGTTAAATTGTCATAATAAACTAGTTTATAAAATACTATAGTACATACAACAAAGAATCATTAACAAACTTAATTTAAATACAGATATGCTATAATTAAAGCTATAAAAGAAAATTACTTTCGAATAATTTTAAATTATATTTGAATTAAATGTATTTGTATGCGACGCTTAGTAAAGTACATTTTATAGATTTATAGAGCAGTTCATCCAATTAAGATAAATGCATGAAAGAGGATACTGGGAATTTATTTTACTGCATAGTTACCCCTCCATTTTATAGCTACTGTTTCTTTGCAAATTGACAAATAGCCAGAATCCAAACGAAACAAACTAGAACATAAAGCCATAAAATTTACTTTAGAACAATAACTGGTTATATATATGTACAATTTGGTGCAAAACTGTAACAAGTGTGTAGGGCTATATTTAAATTAATTTTCCACTTCTAAATTTGTGTATGTGTGTAATGTGTATCATAAACTTTAATGAAATAGAATTGCCATTTTTAAAACACGGTACATTTGACTAATTGAATACTGAACAATTTCATGTCATATAAGGATATGAATAAATTATTGTGATGTTTCACTAAGGTTTGATTTACAGGTAACCGGAAATAAATATTTTACTATACCGGTATGTGTCTTTCTTTCTCTATGCATTGAAGTATTTAAGAAACATTCTTTACCGTAAACAATGTATTCTAAAAACTAGGGATCTCAATTTTTAGATGTTAAAAACTTGAGAAATATTTATTTTTTAGGTTGTAAAAATGTCAAAAATATTTGCTGAAGATGTCAAAAATATGTGCTAAAAATACAATGTTGGGTAGCATCTGAATGACAAATTACTCACTAGACATCATTCCTGGAAGGGGTCACTAAGTATAAAATCCGAGGAGGTACCGGGGAGCGAACCCAGCGAAAATAGACTTTTCCTTAATGTAAAATGTACCATGACTTTACAGACACACGGTATAATTTAAATGATAATGTTATAGGGTCATGGCTAGATTAACTTTTCTCAAGTACCATAGACTAATCAAAAGTCGGATTTTAAAGTGTCATTTTTTTACATTAGAAATAGAATATAGGTATGAATTTACAAACATATTTGTCTCAGTTTTGTCCAAAGTTCAACTCCGAGGTGGTTTATTGCCTTCATCTTTTCAAATGACTATAGTACATTATGCAACGACCCTTCAATTGCATTTATTAAGATACGAGTACGTTTGTGAATCGAGCAAAGCTAGTTTCATGATTTTTAGACGAGTATCCTAATTACCAATATAGGCAAATTGCATACGACTGTTTTTGTTCGACCATAGTTATTTGTTTAAGTTTTGAGATTTTAGATTCACAAAAAATCGGTTGACAGCGCGCAATCAGCTGTTAGCACGTTCTCGTGGTTTTTGTCTTCAGCGAGATATGGCAGCTGATGGCATTCGGTCAAGTAGGAGCTTGTTCTTGGCCACTTTCTTCAAACGAACGAATTTTTTACAAGATAAAATGGACTCAATTAAATATAACATACCTAACACGAACAGAATTTATTTTATTTTAAATTCAGGACGTTTAATACGCAGATTGATTTGCTACTCTCAAAGTTTCAAAATCGTTCCATGTTCGGAAATAATTGATACCACACCTATGTTATAACAGAAATCTGGTTCCTTATATCATTATGATACCATTACATCATATGTAATAAGCGTATTACAGTAAGGTCCAACAAAATGTACGTGATTCAGTTATAGCTTGAAGGAATCTAAGCAGTAAGCTCTTCAAGTTCAGGCCATACACACCAGTCTGCATAAACTACATCCAAGCTAAAATAGACGAAAGCTTTATTTACTACGAATAGCAGTGACGTAGCTCTATCCTTTATCCTCCCCTTCATATGGTGTTGGTATGTTCAATATGTCTCCTGTCCTGTATCATTCTTATCTTCGCCCTTCAGTGTCCCATTTTGTTTGGATATGTGATTTCACATTGTTTAGTGAGCGTATGGACTGAAGAAACAGGCACGTTTCACAACCTTCAACTAGTTAGCAGCTGCTACCCTCGATCACAGCCTGTCAATATTTTAAAGGAATGGGAAAATTTAACAAAATCACTAAAACGTTTTGCAATTGCCAACTGATTTAATAACGTCAAATTTGATTTTATATGCTTGAATCTTGAAAGTCAAAATTACTGACAGATTTAATTTGCAATGTCAACATAAATGATCTAATTTAACCACCGATCAATGTTTCATTAACAGAAGTAGTAAAAAGTTGTATAAAAAACATCGTGTAATATAATCACAACTAAGAAAAAAACGAGTCTTACGCCATAAATGCTCTTTTAGTTCCTATTTTGATTTTGGATTTACTTCTTTTAATTCCTAACTGGAACTACAGCCTTTCATGGAGGTTCCAATACCCAGAACTAAATTAGTTATGATTATTTTCCGAATATTAAATAAGCAGACAAACGACATGAGTGTTCCTCCTGCTTGAGGGTTTGTCGTGAGGTCAACAACCTCTCTCAGTAAAAAGAAATCTGTTAAGAAATGCTTGCATGATTTATGAATCTTTTAAGTGTAAAATTTTCGGAAGTAAACAATCTCAGAGTGTTCGAAAACAGGGCGCTTAGGAAAATATTCGGCGAGAGAGGTGAAAACGTGCCGAAAACTACATACTGACGAGCTTCATAACCTGAACTCTTCACCGAATATATTTCGGCTAAAGAAACCACGGAGGATGAAATGGGCTGGACATATTGCGCATGAGGGAGGAAAGACATATCTCAAAATTACTGACTGGAAGACCCGAAGGGAAGAGTCCACTTGGAAGACCTAGACGCAGATGGGAAGGCAATGTTAGAATATATTTAAGGGAAATAGGTTTTGCGAGGGATGGTTGGATGGAGTTAGCACAGAGTTGATGCTTTAGCTTACTAAGAATTGGCTACTGTCTTTTGTGTAAGTAAGAAAGTTATTTTCTGAGAGAGGGCAGTGGGACAGGTGGTAAGCCCATCACCTCAACAACTCTCGAGTAAAACTAATGTAGGCCTAATACTTGGACGGAAAAGGGCCGAGGATTTTTTTTCTAAAGGCTCTAATTTAGGTTTGAACTTCTTTAACGTGCTGTAAATGTACAACAAGGGCCTTCTAGCTTACATATCTCCCTCCCCTTAACCTATCCACCCCACTCACTGCTGCATGCATATTTAGTCGTTTCTGTGATTTATGTGCCGGGTAACGTTTTGAAAGAAGAAATGTTCATTCTTTAATTCTTCTCGTAGCAGGTTATAAATTGCTTCGTTTCTAGATCAAGATGAAAAGAACTATAAATTAACCATCTGGGACGAAATGTGTGATGAGTTGGGATGTTAAAGCTAGTAAATTGCTTAGTTTCCAGTTTTGTGAATATAGGTAGTGTCGTAAATTTAATTACATATCAAGCTGTAAGCATGAAAATGTATAAAAAATACGCTTGATGAAATGATCGAAATGTTCCTAGCTTATGTTTATTATCTTCTTTCACCCGCATTAAATTCCCTACCCTCTACAGGATACCAGAAATAGGGGAAGAAATAATCCCTTCATTGTCCCTTCATTGTCCTCGCAAACTGCGAAAATATCCTTTCAGGATTCCGCAAAATGGATAAAATATTCTTTCACCAGAATCATTTGCCTTTCTTTGCTCAAGTCGTAAGGATGCCAGTTTGCTCTTTACCTCTCGCTTATTAATCTATATGTAACTTGTAATATAGGTGATGTGTAGAATGATCATTGAATGGTTAGTAGTTTCCACTAGAATGTTTTATGGAATCCCAAATGCAGGGGTGTTATATTCTTTCCAGGGGTGTTATATAGGTAAGACACGGATGGGTGGCCCGAAAGACATACCATCCCTTCCACTTAATCAATTCTTAAGTTTCAGGCATTAGCAAATAGCCTACCTATACTCCACTGACTAATATTCCAAGATGATCAAACTCTCTTCAGACGATTAGATAAAATAGTAGAATTCTTATGTGACATAGGCCTATGTATTGTCAAGAGAACAGTTTGGTTTTAAGATTCCATACCTCACCCTACGTAGATATTTTAAACTATAGAAGTCAGTTTATCAAGGATGAATGTACTATCTGTTTTAATATATTGTATAAATTGATTGTAATTGGGTTTTCTACCTGTAATTTTCATTATTAATATATAAATAAAATAATAACTGAAAATTCGTAGTAATCTGTAATTTATTTAGTAATACACAAGAATTTTTCATATATCTTGTTCATACGAGCAAACAGCTAATCGATATATCATCAGTAGTTACTGCACTCACCCCTAATTTCAACATCAAAAGTCAATCGACAATGTTGCACTAATTTTGTTTACCATAATTTTAAAAAAAAGTAATAATTCTTCTGAAACTATAGGTATTTCAACCAGATAGCAATATGCTAATAATATTAATACTGATGTTTAAGCACTATCTTTTTGACCGTGTGGGACCTCACAAATTAAATACTATGAGAGACTGCCATACATTTCTTTCTGCGAAGATGATCCATTAATGTATATTTCAATGTGAAAAAAATGGTACCTTAGAAATCATAGCCTACAGAAACAGTAAAGTCCATCAACTAGTAGACCTATTCATAGAAATAGTAGCAGTATAGAATTGAACCTTTCTAAGCTAAAAATGATCCCAATCGAAGAAAATATGAAAGGGGTATAAACCGCATCTTAGAAGCAAGTGAAACTGGAGAAAGACCCTTTAATGGACTCAAAACTCTGGATTAGTAGATCTGCATGTTTTTTAATGTTATGAAAAGAAGGTTATAGCGGTAACTTTATAACTTCTTCGGAATGAAGAGGGATGTTCGTGATGTAACCTATAGCATTTCTGATTATCCTGAAACCTTGCAGCGACCAACTCATAGGCCTACTAGCTATAGGAGTGGTTTACTGATTATGATTAGTGGTATTGATTACGAAAACTCCCCTGTGACTTATTAATCAGCCTAATTATCCATGTACCTTCATCCTCATTCATGTATGTTTTAAAGGCGGGGCAGATTCTATTACAAGACTTCTTTGCACAAGGAACTTCCAACTGTTTTAAAGTCTGGGTAAACCATTTAGGTCTCTAAGTGAAACTGGGATTTGAAGAATACATCAAAACAGTATCTACATATTAACTACTAGATATTAACAATTCCAATTGAAGAGATTTCTTTCTTTTCTTCTCTATGTTTTCAGATATTTCTAACAGCTTCATTCTGCATTTTTATTTTCTCTGTAGGCCTTTATGGCAGTTTACATTCATGGTTATGTGCCTTCTTCTTCAGAGCGTGCCATATCCTTAATGGATCTTGGCAACACACGACGGTTTCCTCCGATACACTGTACATGTGAGCCTTATACAAGACAGGGATCCTCGATGTGGTTTCCCATTGCCTTCTTGCAGAAAGTAAACTCCATGGCACTACATTCTTTGTGGGACAGGGCTAACATTTTACCGCTCAATATTACCCAAGGATAACTGTAAATGTCTTGGCAGTACGTTCATTAATTCAGAATTTCCAAAATTGCTTTAAACACTCTTCTACCATCGTTATAAGCAGGAAATGGTAAGATAATTTGTGCACTAATAAATGCATGTAAATGTTAGAGACAGGACCCATTTAGCATCTTTATATTTTACGTTAAGACTCGAATCTTCAGCTATGATAGGCAGCTCTTAGAATATCGCATAACTGTCTTTGAAAGAAGAAGAATAATAATAATAATAATAAGAAGAAGAAGAAGAAGAAGAAGAAGAAGAAGAAGAAGAAGAAAAGGAAAATAAGGCAAGAAGATCATAATGAGAAAATGGTAGGTAATTTGTTACCGGTAACAAATTAGTTCTTTCTTTCTGATGCATATAACCGGGGAAACGAGTCAAGAACCATCTAACAGATCCATCACTGCGTTCCATATATATTATTTTTTTAAAATTATTGCTTAAATGGTTTGGCTCTTACAGACTTCGGCAGACTAATTCATCTCGTTCAAATTCTATTTTGATCTTTGCTTGGAGTTCCCCGTGTCCTCTAATTCCAAAACAACAGTTCTGGAAATCCAACTGTTCTGAAAGCATTTACTTTTACTCTATGTATTTTCTGTTATAATTCTGAGGATAATGTGTCCACCTCTGACAGGTTTATGTTTGTTTGTTGTTTGTTATGGTTATTTCACGACGGTTGTTTACTACTACCTATGCCTATAATCGCCACCAGTGTGCCGGACTTTAGTCCCGCAGGATTTCATTTGTCAGTAAATCTACAGACATGGGACATGTGGTAAGTCATCTACCTGGGCAAGGATCAAACCTGAGAACTGGGGCCAGAAGAGCATACTCTTGTTTAGGTGCACATGTTCTTCCACTGAGCTACGAAACACTTAGGGACCATCCAAGCCCTCCAAGTGCTAAGTGAAGTTCACGGAAGAAATCACATAGTAAACAGGCAGTCTGCTATTTATTACAGATCCCCAAGTCTGGGTTCTATCCCCGGTAGTTCCTCAGATTTTTCTGAGATAGGGATGTCTGGAACGGGGTGCACTCAGCCTCGTGACACCAACTGAGGAGCTACTTGAAGTAGCGGCTCCAGTCCACAGCCCGGCAATCTGGGTCACGGCGGTGAAGCCTAGCCTTGCGCTATGCCGCCATCTTGCCTCACCTGAAGACACCCATTGAACTACACGTAATTCAATGGGAAACTATCACGAGAACTTAGATTAAAGTCTATTTTCACAATTTTCTATTGGAAATTTTGTATCCACTAGTGAACACACTGAAACCACATTGAAAAAGCACGTCCTCTTGCTATTTTTCTCAAGTATTGGTTCCTATTACTTGCTAAAAATTAGGTTTTTGATGTGAAACTTCTTTAGCCGCGGTAGGATTAAATCGAGAGCTTGCATTACGGACAAAATCGTCACGAAATTAGTGTTATGCTCAAAATCGTCGCGAAATTAGTTTGGTGTGACGGAACGGACTGCACAGAAAACAATCAACTCAATAATTAGGCTTATCTAAAATTTAAAAAAATAAAGAATTCCAAAATTTAAAAAATAAGAAAATTCAAATTAAAAAATCGAAAATCGAAAATTTTAAGTCTAAAAATCCGAAATTAAAAAATAAAAATAAATTAAAAATATAAAATTAAAAATCCAAAATTAAAAAATTCAAAGATCCAAAATTTAGAAAATCCAAATTTTAAAAAATAATCCAAAGTAAAAAATCCAAATATCCAAAATTTCAAAAATAAAAAATCTAAAATTTAAAAATTAAAAAATAAAAAATCCTAAAACCCAAAATTGAAAAAATCCAAAAAATAAAAAATTCAGAGATCCAAAATAAGAAATCCATGCATGCATGCATATCATAAGAGCCTATTTATTTATTTATTTACTATCCAAAAGTTTAACCTTATTGTACCAAGAGGTATATTAAGGTTATAGTTATTTACAAACATAACATTAAAGCATAACATATGAATATTAATTATAGGTCATAAGATGGCTTACATATTAATAGTTACTTACAAATATTATAACACATTCTTAAATTCTTAAGGAAGTATGAATAATACAAGAAATAGCTATCAATGTATGCTTACAGTTATTTATAAAAATATAAAACATTCCTAGTAACTAAAGCATAATATTATTTACAATGCAAAAAATACGCATAAATTGAGTTTAAGTTTATTTGCAATTTCTAAACGCTAAAGTAATATATGACTATTTACAGTGTATGGAATAGTTAACAATATTAGGTTATGGTTATTTACAACCATATAATACATTCCTAGAAACTAAAGCATGTAAACCACAGGAAAATTCCAAAATGTATTTTTTTATCTCTAAGAACTCCGGAAAAAGGGCTCACTTTCTGAAATTAATGTTTGCCCACTTTCAGATGAACTAGAAACTAGAAATTTTTTTTTTTTTTTTTTTTACTTTTAGCCCTAAAACCCCCCGAATAGGGCTCTCTCACTGACACTAATGTTTCCCCACTTCCAGATGAGCTAGAAACTTGAAATTTGGTACACATATAACTTTTAGGTTGTAAACCACAGGAAAATTCCAAAAAGTATTTTTTTTACTTTTAGCGCTAAAACCCCCCGAAAAAGGGCTAGCTCACTGACATTAATGTTTTTTCACTTCGAGATGAGCTAGAAACTTGAAATTTGGTACACATATAGCTATTAGGCTGTAAACCACAGGAAAATTCCAAAATGTATTTTTTTATCTCTAAGAACTCCGGAAAAAGGGCTCACTTTCTGAAATTAATGTTTGCCCACTTTCAGATGAACTAGAAACTAGAAATTATTTTTTTTTTTTACTTTTAGCCCTAAAACCCCCCGAATAGGGCTCTCTCACTGACACTAATGTTTCCCCACTTCCAGATGAGCTAGAAACTTGAAATTTGGTACACATATAACTTTTAGGTTGTAAACCACAGGAAAATTCCAAAAAGTATTTTTTTTACTTTTAGCGCTAAAACCCCCCGAAAAAGGGCTAGCTCACTGACATTAATGTTTTTTCACTTCGAGATGAGCTAGAAACTTGAAATTTGGTACACATATAGCTATTAGGCTGTAAACCACAGGAAAATTCCAAAATGTATTTTTTTTATTTTTATCTCTAAGAACTCCCGAAAAAGGGCTCGCTCACTAACATTAATGTTTGCCCACTTCCAGAAGAGCTAGAAACTTGAAGTTTGGTACACATATAACTTTTAGGCTGTAAACCATAGGAAAATTCCAAAAAAGTATTTTTTCAATGTTTAGCCCTATAACCCCCGAAAAAGGGCTCGCTAACTGACATTAATGTTTGCCCACTTCCAGATGAGCTAGAAACTTTAAATTTGGTACACATATAGCTTTTAGGCTGTAAACTACAGGAAAATTCCAAAAAGTGTTTTTTTTTATTTTTAGCCCCAAAATCCCCGAAAAGAGGGCTCGCTTACTGACATTAATGTTTGCCCACTCCCAGATGAGCTAGAAACTAGAAATTTGGTACACATATCTTTTAGGCTGTTATCTACAGGAAAGTTCCAAAAAGTTTATTTTCATGTCGATAATCGATGTTTTTTACATCGATGGAAAACAACTGATGTTTTTGCTACATTGATGTTTCTCCCCTACATCAATGTTTTTGTAACAAAAAGAAGATTAATAGGCTACCTTGGTTCTACAATATAATTTTATTTACAGGGGCTTAATTTCCCAAAACATTGATTTTTTGCGTCGATTGTTTTCATGGAAATACATCTGTTTATTTATGAAATTTGCCTAATTTTCTGATACCACGGCATTTTTAAAAATATACATAGATTTTTTTGTCTAAATACATCGATGATTTCAGGTCGATATTATCATCATATCGATGGTTATCTCCGATTTTAACCTCGATATTTTAACTATCGATGCTCATTCCTAATTGAAAGCTTAATTTTACAACGGTTATTTGATTTCGGGGGTTCCTCCCTTGAGCCCCAGCCTTGGCTACGTCCCTAACCGGGGGGGGAGATAAAAGGACATTCCCCTACAAGTGGGGAAGTGATCTGGCCATTAACTACGTAATATAAAAGAAAGTAACAGGTAACGGTTATAAATAACAGTTACTTTCGTGTAACTGGAACAGTAACGTAACTGTTCCAAAAAAAGTAACTGGTTCCCATCTCTAATATTGCGTAAAGACACATGGACAGACAGACATACGAACAGACATTTTCCGTCCACCATACAATCTCAGAAAGTATCACTCTGGCACTTAAAATCTATCAGAAAGCTGTATCAATATACTGTAACTAATGGACCAACTCGATTTTCTTACTTCTATACGCTCTTCTATTTTTTATGATATTACCACAGTATAGTATAACAGTAGCGAAGCTCTAATGAAAGGAAAATGCATCCTTTTGACAGATCGTGCGACACTAGCACCCCAAGCGGCCAGCAGGATGGAACTAGCAAACAGCCATTTCCAGCATTGGAAAGATACGAATATATGGCTGTATTTCTTCTTATTTTTAAAATTACCAGAACGAGATTATTACCGGAAAGGCATACTGGTGAACTCACCAAATCATAGACTTTATGGTAATATAAAGAAGTTGTAGTTTCAAGATCGATGACATTGTATATATTATAAAGTATCAGACCGGTTTCCGTCCACCATATAAGCTACATCCCTACATCTTCAAGAATTTAATTGACCTACTACTAACATATACTGTACTTACACTGAAAATTCTGACAAATAAGAAAACTTAACAATTTCAATAAGCATGTAGTAGTACTAGTTCAGAAATTAGGGGGGAAAGTAAAGTTCTATAGGCATATAGCACGATAGGCCTATGGTCAGTATCAGATGCAATAGCAAAACACTTTTGTCTTTTTCTTCATTTTGTTAAACACGATAAATTATTAAAAAGTAAAGGATTAAACACGTTATCTTTATTCTCGACAGTTTAATTTTGTTAAATTCAATTATATAGGCCTAACATAACCTCGTGTTAAAACATTTTTAAAATTAGTAGGGTCAGGTGGGGTATTTGTAAAGAGGCCTATATATTTAGAAACCTTTGCATCGTTAGGATTTTCATTTATGATATACATATAAAAATAATTAATTGTATATAGCATTTACAAGCCATTTTCTGCTCCTAAAATTAAAAGAAATAGGAGTAAATACACTAGTATGGATGCAAGCATGATAATCACAAATTTGCAATTTAATTTCACAAATAACTGTTTTTGCTTACCTCTCAGGATCTTTAGGGAACCTGAAGAAAGATAAATCGGGAGAATTCCTTTGGCTGTTGGTGCAATTTATAGCACCACAAGCATTTCCATAAAATATTGTTGACATTTTACATAAGCAACAATGTAACATATTGTGTGGTTCTTGCTCACCGCTACGAGCGCTGCAGTCGCGCCGGTTGAAAAAAAACTATATGGAGCTTCGCTACTGTTATACTATACTGTGATATTACATCAAAACATTTCATTTATCACGAATGCCATGACACACATTTAGAAATCGATAAAGATTCCCTAAAGAAATTAAAAAAATTCTGAAGGACTTTTCGATGATGTAAGACTTTTCGATAATCTGTATTACCCTTTCAGAACTGAATTCGTAATATTATTATAACCATTCGTCAACGAAAATCACCATTGAGTTGTGTGTTTGAAATGAACGAGGACATTTTTTTGTGGAAAGCTGGTTTCCATAATTTATAACTGTAACATCAGAATAAAATTCCCCACATTCTGGCATAAAATACCACGCTATTAATCCTAGATTTCAGCTTTTATAGAACACATTTTTGCGGTGACTCTTATAGGCCTCTACGTGAGTAGCAGTGGCAAGGTTAATGCTACTAGACTAACGATGTCTACTGAACGAATCTATTAACCAAATTTGATTTTTGGATCTCGTTAAAGTGTTTTCTTCTGTGAATAGGCATTCTTGGGTTTAATTAACTAACAAGTAATCGTTTTGGGTTTCCTGATTTTCTTCCAGAAGCAAATATTTGTAAGAAAATGGAAGGATAAGAGATGGATTTGTCATTCTTTCTCTTCTACAGTCATGTCATGTAGATGCCATGTTTTACAAATTTCACAGGTACGTCCTCGGGGTTTTCTTACCCTCCTTGCGAGATTAATATCGCAACCCTCATGCTCCCTTGCTCCAACTTGGCAATTTATCTCCGGAATGAAATGTAAGCGGTTAAGGATTAGGGCTACATCAGATAGGCATAGGGGAAAAGAAAATGTGTCTTGAGGTAAGAGCTGCTGCAATTATTTTAAATTTGATGTTGGAAATGAATTTCATTCGAAGAAGGGGAGCTAAGTTTCGGTGCTGAGAACTGAATTCCAATGAGTCTTGATTGACGATTTGGAACCAGCAAAAACTAGTAATCATTTACAAAAATATATTGTTCACATAGGCCTAATATAGTTTCTTTTTTGTATGTCTCTAAGACAATTATTGGAGGTGCCGTTTCAATTAGATCAATAAGGGAACGTAATAGTAATAGGCAACTCAGTGCCATCTATTTACATTTACATAAGATATTTTGGATTGTTATGGATGAAGACTCTGTAATTGAAGCGTTTAGTTTTATAAGGGTCTAAGTGCCAAAATCATGATTGTGTAGAAAATAGGACATAGAGCCACAGAAAGACGTGCCGGAGATAGACCCAGCGCTTTATATTGGAATTTATTGCTACTAACATGACTTTCCCTGGATCTTGGGCCCTTCTGAAATGCATTGGTCTGGGTACATAGATCCAGTTAAACTTATCAGTTGAAAAATCATGATTTTGGCACTTAGACCCTTAAACACTAAACGCTTCAATTATAAGTACGGCACCGCCTCTAGATCCGAAGGTCATGGGATCAAAACCGGCCGAGGTCGATGGATTTTTGAGGACGTAAAAATCCTGAGCACGGAGTCCTCCGGGAGGGAATTTAAGCTACGTGTCGTAGATTTACGGTACCTAAAAGAACTCCAAGCCCAAATTAGAGCTTCTGGACAAAATTCCTTGGCCCTTTCACGTCTAAGTAATACCTTAGTTTACCGGAGGGGTTTGTGGGGCAATGGGCTTACCATCTGTCCTCTCTCGGAAAATAAACGTAACTAAATTACTGTAGGTACTGAAACCTCCACTTGGAGGACCTGACTCGGTGATATTACCTCGATGTTGAAACGAAATATAAACAATGCTGAATTTAAAAAAAAAAGTAAAGAAAATAATAACACATCGTAACCAATTTTGTTAGTCGAAGTTCCTTCTTTCGTTAAATGCAACTTTTGCATTTTAATCTGGCACTGAAGTGATTAAAGGGTGAATTCCAGAATGCAGAATACAGAACACTCACTACCTTTCCCAGTCCTTCTCATAAGTAGTTCAAGTCGGTAGCAGAGAAGTTAGAACTAAAGAGAAACCCACATTCATTGTTTTAGATATGCCTTCAGCAAGTCGGACATGAAGTACAGTAGTACAGCCAGTTCAGTACAAAGCCTGCACATGACAACATAAATAACATGACCGAATGCACCAGTACCTCCAAGGGGTTTAAAGGATCAGTTGAATGTAACCTAAATACGTATCATAAATCATGTGAATGCAGCTGGTGAGTCAAGTTATGTTGTATAATTCACAATGCAATGCAGTGAAGAATAAGACACTACCAGCGCTGCTGCTCCATAGAATGTTGGTTTCATCCATGAGAACGTAGTGAACACGTCTAGGGGAAAATTTTCAGAATTTAATTTTTAATAAAATGGATTTTCCTTCTGTGGACTAGTTACTAGTGGTTATACCAATTCCAAAACAATGAAAATTAGTAATATCTATTATTTGTGTATAGAGAACCCCCCCTTGTTCGCCGTCCATGGTAACGTAAACAGTGTGTTTATTCTTAAGGGCGAATTAAAAGATTTTAATTCATAGTTATTAACTGGTCCACCGCTGTGGCGTAAGGGTTGCGTACGCTCCTCTCACACAGCGAGCCCAGGTTCGATTCCTGGTCGGGACAAGTTACCTAGGTGGGTTTTTTCTGGGGCTTTTCCTCACTTGTCAGACAAATGTCGGGTTACTTTAGGCCCTTGTGGTCCCCAGATATCATCTGGCCATCATTATCATCTTCTTCCCATCCTCGCCTTGTTTCAAGTGAGTGTGTGTGTGTGTGTGAATGGTGGGTCTCGTCCTGTGTGTTCGTGTTGTCTCGGAGGTGGCCCCGGCATTGGGCTGATCACTCATCCGGGAAGGAAGCGGTGCATACGTGGCTTGCTACTCAGCCTATTTTTTTTTTTCTGAGGGCATCAGGAAGCTTGTGCAACGATTGATCGAGTGCATTGAAAAGCAAGGGGACTATGTTAAAAAATGAGGTGGTTGAAAGTTTTGTATTGTTCCAATAAATTTAAAACAGATAGTGCGGATATTTATGACCGCCTGCGTGGTCTATTTGTTAGCGTCTCTGACTACAGATCAGCAGGCCCGGGTTCGATCCCCGGTAGCCTACCTCCTCGGATTTTTCTGAGGTAGGGAGGTATGGAACGGGGTGCACTTAGCCTCGTGATTCAAACTGAGGAGCTATTTGATAGAGAACTAGCGGCTTCGGTCACAGAAACCACCATTAACGGCCGTGGGTAGATGACGCAGCGGCCGGGTGGTAGGCCTAGTCCTTTCAGGGATGTAGCGCCACGGAGTTTATTGACTTACCTTCGTAGATTTTCTCGGAAGAAAAGATGCATTAAAGTTTATACCTTTGCTGCACTAATTGATTGAATTTTGGGTTAATTTAGTTTCTAAAAAGTTCGATTCAGGATACTCTTTTAACTTGCAGGTTTTATTTCCCCCGAGAAGGACTCTACCATTAGTGAAGTATGTAAATAATATAGGGCTGAAGTGAGGGTAAATCTAAGGAGATGTGGGAATGCGTGGAGTACTGCTACTGCAACGTTAAAATTAATAGATGCATTCCAACTTTTTTTTAATATCCGCCTTTAGCGAATTTTTATTGCTTGCCATAACGTTAATATTATCCGTTGGTGTTATACTGTAACGAGCTCCTCGAATACGTTTATACCTCTCTGCGATTAAATTAAATATTTTTCCATAGAATAACAAAGTGAATTTCAATACTGGCATTTCTCGCAACAAGATTGCGTGCGGGAAATGAAAAGATTCAATTTTATATTAGCATCTTTAATGCAATTCTGTTCGTGGAACTACTGCCAATATGAAATATAACATGCAAATCTTCACATGGAGCAGAGCTGATATTGAACGGAAAAAGGCCGATTGTCACATTCTGTCTAGTAAACATTAGAGCTAAGTTAAATCTGGTGTGGTAATAATGCATGTTTGATACTGTCATTTGATAAGATTGTAATAATAAAAATGTTTTAATGTCGTTTTGTCGTAAAAGTGGAATATAGATAACTATGTTTATTTCAGATACGAACGTACCTCAAATTACTTAATCCCTGTGCATTCATTTAAGTGAGAAACTGAACAGACGTATAGTTAGTTAAATGTCATGTGATGAACGTATATGCCGACTCCTACTGCCGTTATTGATGGCTTTCGTGACTGGAGCACAGATATATAGAGATAGATCGGCAATGGTGTATGCTGTACTATTGGCGGCAGTGAAGCCACGTTGATGAGCGGACCGCCATATTACTACACTGTAGCAGCTGATCGAGTACAAGCCACAAGAGCGTTACAGCGATGTGAATTTTAGCATTTTAGCTAATAATGTAATTGGACTGAGAAGTATAAATACTTTTTCTAAAATGGTGAATACCTGTGTGGTATTCGGGTGTAATTTTTCATACTATGACAGACAGAAACAAGGAAAGGATCACGTTTCAATACATTCGTAAGTAGGCTATAGCTAGCTATAGCCTATGTGTACCAAATTTAAAGTTTCTAGCTCATCTCGAAGTGCAAAAACATTAATGTCAGTGAGTGAGCCGATTTCGGGGGGTTTTAGGACTAAAAGTAAAAAAAAAAATACTTTTTGGAATTTTCCTGTGGTTTACAGCCTAAATGCTATATGTGTACCAAATTTCTAGTGTCTAGCTCTTCTGGAAGTGGGAAAATATTAATTTCAGTGAGCGAGCCCTTTTTCGGAGGTTTTTAGGACTATAAATTTTAAAAATTACTTTTTGAAATTACCCTGTGGTTTAGAGCCTAAAAGCTATGTGTGTACCAAATTTACAGTTTCTAGCTCATCTGGAAGTGGGGAAACATTAATGTCAGTGAGCGAGCCCTTTTTCGGGGGGTTTTAGGGCTAATAGTAAAAAAAAATACTTCTTGGAATTTTCCTATAGTTTACAGCCTAAAATCTATATGTGTACCAAATTTCAAGTTTCTAGCTCATCTGGAAGTGGGGAAACATTAATGTCAGTGAGCGAGCCCTATTCGGGGGGTATTAGGGCTAAAAGTAAAAAAAAATACTTTTTGGAATGTTCCTGTGGTTACAGCCTAAAAGCTATATGTGTACCAAATTTCTAGTGTCTAGCTCTTCTGGAAGTGGGCAAACATTAATTTCAGTGAGCGAGCCCTTTTTCGAGAGTTCTTAGAGATAAAAAAATACATTTTGGAATTTTCCTGTGGTTTACAGCCTAATAGCTATAGGTGTACCAAATTTTCTAGTTTCTAGCTCATCTCGAAGTGAAAAAAAACATTAATGTCATTGAGCGAGCCCTTTTTCGGGGAGTTTTAGGGCTAAAAGTAAAAAAAAAAAAAATACTTTTTTTGGAATCTTCCTGTGGTTTACAGCCTAAATGCTATATGTGTACCAAATTTCTAGTTTCTAGCTCTTCTGGAAGTGGGCAAACATTGATTTCAGTGAGCGAGCCCTTTTTCGGAGGTTTTAGGACTAAAAATTTTAAAAATCACTTTTTGGAATTTTCCTGTTGTTTAGAGCCTAAAAGCTATGTGTGTACCAAATTTAAAGTTTCTAGCTCATCTGGAAGTGGGGAAACATTAATGTCAGTGAGCGAGCCCTTTTTCGGGGAGGTTTTAGGGCTAAAAGTAAAAAAAAATACTTTTTGGAATTTTCCTGTGGTTTACAGCCTAAAAGCTATATGTGTACCAAATTTCAAGTTTCTAGCTCATCTGGAAGTGGGCAAACATTAAAATTACATTTTAATTTTTTTTTTTATTATTTATATTTTTGTTATTTTTTATTTTTATTATTTTATATATTTTGTTATTTTTATTATTTTTTAAAATTATTTTTGTTTTTCAAATATTGGAAAATACAGATGTAACGGAACGAGGCGAAAGTCACGGATAAAACACTTGTAACAGAAATATTAGAATTAACTGTAACAGGTGAGAGTAACAGTAACAGGTGAGAGTAACAGTAACAGGTGAGAGTAACAGTAACAGGTCAGGGTAGCTGGAACAGGAGAGAGTAACAGTAACAGGTCAGGTAGCTGGAGCAGATGAGAGTAACAGTAACAGATCGAGTGACTGGAGCAGTGAGGGTAACAGTAACAGTTCGAGTAACTGGAGCAGTGAAAGTAACAGTAACAGGTCAGAGTAACTGGAGTAGGTGAAAATAATGTAACTGGTGTAATTCTCGATATGTTACTCTGTTCCAGACCAGTTACATTCGCTCGACACCCACAAATTTCTCTACACAACTAATGATAATAATAATAATAATAATAATAATAATAATAATAATAATAATAATAATAATAACAACAACAATAATAATAAAGAAATAAAAAAATTAAAAAATTAAAAATTAAAATTAATACAAAAAATAAAAATATATATAAATATAATTAAAAAATAAAATAACAATAAAAACAAAAAATAAAAGTATTAAAAACCCTGAGAAAAAGGAGAGCTGCTGAGAAATTTGGAGAAACCATACAGAATTCTTATATATTTATATATCTTTACACGCTAGCGGTCGTAATTTTGAAGATATTTGAACCAAATTTTATTATGTTATTTCTAGGCCCAATAGTTAATGAGCAATATCTGCCCAAGGAGGGGGGTCGCGGGAGGGGGTTGAAATTTAAAAAAAATTATATCTCGGCCCCTGTGAAGTATAGAGAAACTTTGTTGGAATAAATTAGAGTACTCCCTATGGAGTTCACAGTGACACTAACGATTCGGGGGATTTGGGGATACGAGTAGGGGTGGGGGGATGGAAATTCGAAACCACGTCTTGTGGGGTATCGTTGAAAAGCTCTTGATGAGTACTATGCAAATCAATAACTAGTTTCTCGATAGCTCTCATATAAGGTGAAATTTGAATGTTTGAAAAAGTGGTTGCGGGTTTATCATGCCAAGGCTAAAGAAGAAGAGAACTGCGCAGTGACAAATTAAACCAAAAGCACTTCGAAATCTACCTCAGCCTGTAGGCCTGCCTAAAGGGATTTTATTTCACTTCACACAAATGCAATTCTCCGCATTTCATGCAGATCTCTAAACTTAAGTAGATGAATTTTCGCGTTTTATCGTAATGAATACTCGATGGCGTAGAGGGTAAGATGAAGGGCTAATATGCTAGCGGTCCCGTGTTCGAATCTCCTTATGTCGAACATTTAAAGGATAGGAATAGATAGGTAGGGTAAAGGAGAAAAGGGATTGAATAGTAAAAGTAAAGTGATCCCTATACAGGCCATGGAGGCCCAGAGGGTTTCAGGAGGTTGAGGCTCCCAGATTTTGGACACTCGGCACATGAAGGTGGTGGCTGACAGCACCGGCCGCCTTTACCCCTAGGATTGCTCATTTCTGTTAGAGGCTGAGTCGATCCCAGGGCCATAGTGTCACCAGAATGATTAAGCCAATTGAAAAATCTCAACGACCTCATCGGGAATCGAACCCGCGACCTTCCGGTTTGTAGCGCGGCGCCTCAACCAATACGCTACGGCGTACCCCGGATTGAATAGTAGAACGGGGAAATGAAGTGGAGAAAAGGGTTGGGGGGTCAGAATTTTCAACACTGCTAGTAGTTCCACCATTCACATGTAGATGTCACGAGTGGGAGGAGCTAAAGGGACGACCTGTTTTTCCCTCGTGTTTTAATAACCCCCATTTTTGGGATATTCCATACCCCACACCCCAAATAATAGCAAACTTTCGTCTGTGTCGGTCCCTCCTTTCAGTATTTTCTGGTTCGCCTTTGGTTGAGACGAAAATAAGATATCCTAGGAGGAGCTTTGGTAACAGTTACTTTTGTTTTTTTTGTAACAGGTCGTTACCGTTACATACATGTAACAGTTACAAGAAATATTCCCCATCTCTACGCAATATAACTCATATACGCTTTATCGGATTTTAAATTAAACTTGGTATACGCATTTGTAACGTCCGTGGGACGAAACCTATTGATTTTGGACCAAATCGGTTGACTGGTACAGGAGTAATGCCTAATTTTGCGACAGTATGTTAGACTGATTTATCAAATGCAAATCAGTTTTCAAAACAAATTGTTTTACAGTGTTCATATACGGCTTTGGAAGTTGCAATACAGTCAGCTTTTTAGGTAGATTTTCGAAGAAAAATCTACCTATTGCAATGGATACCACTTTATGATTTTCGAAAAATTCTTTCATATCTTTACGTTTCATGCTCCCCTAAGTACGAAACCACCGCCCGTTCAAAAAAATTTTTTGTGATATTTATATATATATATATATATATATCTTTACACGATAGCGGCCGTAATTTTGAAGATATTTGAACCAAATTTTATTATGTTATTTCTAGGCCCAATAGTTCGGACAAGTTCGTTAATGGGCAAAATTGGCCCAAGGGGGTGGTCGGGGGAGGGGGTTGAAATTTTAAAACATTTATATCTCGGCCCCTATGAAGTATAGAGGGAAACTTTGTTTGAATAAATTAGAGTACTCCCTATGGAGTTCACAGTGACACCAACAATTCGGGGGTTCGAGTGAGGGTGGGGGTGGGGGTGGGGGATGAAAATTCGAAACTTTTGAAACCACGTCTTGTGGGGTATCGTTGAAAAGCTCTTGATGAGTACTCTACAAATCAATAAATAGTTTCTTGATAGCTCTCATATGACGCGAGATTTTAATGTTTGAAAATAATAACACTTAAAAGAATTATTATAATATCATAATTTTGTCTTGTTTAGCGGCTTTGCTAATTTTATTCATTGCTGATCTTGTGCACGGCCTCCCAGAATATTATATCCTATTCTTGTTGTCAAAACAAATGATTGTAGGCTCTTCCTCTTTACTGCAGGTTTACCATGCCAAGGCTAAAGAAAAAGAGTGCTATGCAGCGACAATAAATTAAACCAAAAGCACTTCGAAATCTACCTCCGCCTGTAGGCCTGCCTAAAGGGATTTTTTCAAATAACACAATTGATAGGCTACCCACATATTCCTTCACATATGTTTACTTTTTTTCCGTAAGCCCTGCTTAATAGATCGATCTGGAGTTTACTTCGGAGATCGATTAAAAAATAAACTTTCTTCCTGCATATCATAATAGCCTAATTGTAATTATCACTGATTAAACACAAGCATTCTGGCACTTTGTTATATCAGTTTACCTGAATTTATTCTTTATTAAGTGTCAGAATGGTACTCTCTGATCTTGTGTGGTGGAAGGGAAAATGCCTGTCCGTCTGTCTGTCAGTCCGTGTGTCTGTACGCGCGATAACTCGAATACGCTTTATCGAATTGCCATGAAACTGGGTATATTCATTTATAATATCCATGGGAAGAAGGCTAATTATTTTGGGCCAAATCGGTTAACCGGTACCGAAATAACGATTAATTAACGGTCACATCTATTAGGCATATAATTTCATCTGCATTATTCGAAGACCCGAAGCATTTTGATTGGCTTTTGCGGACAGCCAATCAGCGGCCGAGCCGCCAATAAGCATTAGTATCTATAAATAATTAAGTAATTATTTCTCCTATTATTTCTACTGACAGAAAGTGATTCATCTGAACTTGTCTTGTTTACTTATTTATAGATACTAATGCTTATTGGCGGCTCGGCCGCTGATTGTCTGTCCGCAAAAGCCAATCAAAATGCTTCGGGTCTTCGAATAATGCAGATGAAATTATATGCCTAATAGATGTGACCGTTAATTAATCGTTATTTCGGTACCGGTTAACCGATTTGGCCCAAAATAATTAGCCTTCTTCCCATGGATATTATAAATGAATATACCCAGTTTCATGGCAATTCTATAAAGCGTATTCGAGTTATCGCGCGTACAGACACACGGACTGACAGACAGACGGACAGGCATTTTCCCTTCCACCACACAAGATCAGAGAGTACCATTCTGGCACTTAATAAAGAATAAATTCAGGTAAACTGATATAAGTTCTATCCAGATGGTACTTTACATAAACCTTATATTTGTCCATTTGACAGCATACAAATACAATGTTAATTTTATAATGGGTATAACATGGCAAAATAATACTGCACGACCCACAATATTCTGAACATAACGTATCAAATTGTCTGTCGCTTATTGATATTTGGTGGTATAAATAAGACCAAGCCGCGGCTCAAAACTCACTAATTCATAGCAGCTGCTTGGTTTTGTATAAATAAAACGCGGCTTCCTCAACCACCTGCCTAGCCGTTGCTCAACGACCTTGACAGCTCAGCCGCTGCTTAGGATTTGGTATAAATAAAACTCTCTGTTGGTAGCAGCGGCTTGCTTTTTTCTGAGGTACCTCATTTGCGGACTCAGCTTGCTCAAGTGAAGTTTTTAATCGTACTGGCGGGGTTCATGGGGGTGATTTTTTAACCAATATGAGTAATTTATAATGAACGTATGGATTATGATGTGCACAGATGTAAAGAACCGGTTGTACAATAAAATTGTAAACCATGTGTAACTTAACTTTGTTACTTTTCTTTATTATTATAATAATAATAATCATGAAATAATACATCATTATAAGTCTAACACATTCTCATATTTTACTGTTATCAATATGAACTAAAATATTTCAAACGTGAATAATTCTTTTAACACTATTTCAAATTGTAATGCTGTAAACTAAATAACTTCAAATCTATTATGTAGCAAGTAGATTCAAAACGAACGTATTTTATGAATTAATTATGGAAAATAATTAAATATTAATAAAAGAACTACATATATATGTAGACCTACCTTCTTTACTAATAGCAAAACATATTGAAATAAAAATGGAAACTCCATCCTCTTACAAAGCTATTTAATGTGGGACAAAATAAGCTGATCTAAAGAAATCTCACACCCTTAAAAGCTTATCCGGGTTTGTTTGTCTTGCTATCAATTTGACTATGCCCCCTCTTCAAACAAACATAAATACTTGGAGGGAATGAAAGAAACGGGGTAGAGCACCAGCTTTTAGACTCTTCAGCAAACTATTAAAACTGCTAAGATTATAAAATATCCTAATTATTTACCTAATAGGTACTAAGTATACTTGTGATTTTAGGACAATTGCCTACTCTGGTAACTATTATTTAAAATGTTAAACTATAATACGTTTCTATGACGGTACAAGTAAGCAAAATATCGAAATGTGCTTATTAGTATAAAATGTTAACTTTTGTTTATTAAAATTAAGTAAAATTATATCTGTCTACTGTTTTAGTTAAATGCTTAATTCATTAATTTACAAGCCTAAACATAATTTTTAGTGCCCTAAAATCAAGGTTTTCTAATAAAACATGAATACTAGAGAATACTGTAGGATAAAAATTCCTCTAACACTGGGGCTTGAACCCAGGACCTTTTAATAGGCTACTAGGCCTAGAGATGTAACAACTACGAGGACATGTTCTTACTCTCTTGTCTCTTTCCTTTCTCCCAAAGTAGCTTTTCTTTCTTTAAATACAATACTTTTATACATTATATACTGAACTTTAAATTTTAAATCGGTCACAGACAGTCAAGTGGCATGTTTGTTGATTCAGCTGCCATGTGCCGGGCGGTATGGGATGCAGGTGTTCAAGCACTTGCTATAGTGCAGTTACTCATTGGATGGCCAGTCGGCTTCAAAGGTTTCGGTGTTTCTTTATGTTAACTGATCTGACTAAATCGGTCTTGGGCTTCCGCTATCCAAAACAAAAGCAACGTTGCAATATTCTCTCATTGTTATCACTGACCTGAGTTCTTCCTTCGCTTTATTCAATTCACACGTGTTATTGTTTACTGTAACTTGATCTTGCAACAATGCATTTCACTCCACGCGGAGTAGACGAGTAGCTGTCAAAATCGCCACAGGACATTCTTAGATTTTGATTGGCTGGGGTAACTAGCTGATTGGTGCGGTAAAACCAAAGAACATGGGTTGAGCTGTCGGCAAACTTTTCCTCCTAACGAAAGGAAGCCGCCTGGGTATGCAATGAGTAACTGGACTATACCAGTAGTCTGAGCCGCGGCTATGCAGGGAGGGGAAATTTTTATTTATTTCAAACAGCCAGCCGTTGCTATATTCTCAACCTTCTCATAAGCAACGGCTAGGTAGCAGTGGCTTTGTTTTTATTTATACAACCAATTGTTAGCCCGCCTTGATTGATTAATTTCTTTATAACGATGTCAGTGTAAATAAATGTAAATAAAATATTTTTAAAAATCTAGCAGCTGCTATTGATGTAATAATGTGCACTGTATCGAAACGTACGGCTACCGATATCTACGATATATTTTAATGTATCTTTCAGTTTAAATGCTCCTGTGCAAGCAATAGACCTAATGTAATTCCTGACAGGTTGATTTCAGATTGAATTTAATTCATTCTTAACCTATACGGCTGCTTTAAATCTGAATCAAATATGTCAGCGAACCGTGGGCCTACACTTACATCGTTAATATTACTGCCAGTGCATTTTGTGAAATGTTGACATATTTCAAGAATTTCTTATATCAGTGCAAACGAGTATGAATTAAAGTTAAGAATGAGCAAAGGTATATTAACTATTTGGGAATACATTGCGCTGGTATGCACTAATTTTAATCAAAAACTAGTTTATATAGAGAAATAATATTCCTATTATAGCTTCTATGAATACAATCTTTACACAAGTTTGTAGATGTAATTTAAATAAAATACTTTACGCGAGTAAAATGCAGTATCCTTCGTAGTTTTGTGTCTGAGTAGATGCACTACATCCCACAATGGAAAACATTACGAAAAGAGAATCATACCAACAATATGAATCTAGTTCAACCTTAGCTAGCACGAACTGCTGGTGCTTTTTACATAGCAAATCATCACTACTACAACAAAGCCGCGTTGGTAGCCATAACCAAGGCCTCCATGCTCTGTTAAGATGTCATATACACATCATCAAAGCAGGCCGAATGCATGAGTCAGCTAATACATTATGCTGGATGAGAATTATCTTTTTACAGAAATAGAGAAAATGCCTAATAAGTGTTGTGTTGCTGGCTGTACTATAGTAATAGGCCTAATAATGCTAACGGAGAGTCTGTCCAAGTGTTTACATTTCCCCAAAAAATCCAGACGGATTGAATGGATATCTACAATTCACAGAGAAAATGTAATACCTTCAGATAACTCATGGTAACTCAAAATATTAATGATAAATATTTGTCAGTTATTTTTTTAAACCCATAAGGTGGTAAAAATTGTGAATTATAATTTGTGAATGGTATTTATTTACTTAACTACCAATGAATTGCTTATTAACGTAGCCTATTATTATAATATTTAAATAGGGCACTCTATTAATAATAACTATTTATGTTTCAGACCTACATAATAATATTAATCGTGCAAAGTATGTGCCATGTATATCAGAAACATGTAAAATATGGCCTATTAACTCCATCTGGCATTTTGTTGCATCAGTTTACCTGATTTTATTTAAGTTAAATTTATTTTAACCAACAGGAGGTAGGATCTTTAAACTTAAAATTTAATTACTGTTATTTTTGTTTAGTGTCCATCAATTATAGATTATTATTACCTAATTTAATTTGTATGAAGTATTTAAATAATTAAATGATTAATTTGTTTATTAATTTATTTGAAATTGCCTTGCTTATGACGGATTATTATTATTATGATACTGTACAACAACGCAATGATAAATGTTAATGTTGTAACATTAGCAGTTATATATTTATTAAGGCCTTTAAAACCCTTGATACAAAATTTATACTTTAGAAATTTATATGTTTCATAATAAATTGTACCTATAAATTTGGCATATGGCCCTAGGGTCGACTCAGCCTCTAACAGAAATGAGTACCAGGAGCAATCCTGGGGGTGAAGGCGGTCGGTGCGTAAGGCTGACAACCTTACCACCTCCATGTGCCGAATGTCCAAAATCTGGGAGCCTCAACCTCCTGGAACCCTCTGGGCCTCCATGGCCTGTATAGGGATCACTTTACCTTTACCTATAAATTATGGGGAAACAGCAGTAGCATAACAGATTCTCGTTTTTCACAATAAATCGCTACGTATTATAACAGGTTCCACAGACGATGCTCACTGCATAATTTTATTAAATTTATTCAAGAGAAGATTTTGTCGTAAGTTTGTACATATTCCAATGTTTAATCAGAATCCAGCAATCAGTTCTTACCTTCCTAAAGCAGGTGTACACCAATAGAATTCATGGTGCATTGTACAATTTTCGTGATTTTCTTAAGACTTTCTGTAATATGTATAATTTATTCCCTCGTTGCACGAAAAAGCAAATACTGCCGTAATTAGATGCTTACAGGGTCTAGACTAGAGTATTTCTTTACGTTCAATTACCTATTTCTGTCATTACAGCAATTCTAATCTTAGTCCCTTCGCAGGGATTCGACAAAATGAGTCTACGTTTGATCAAATTCTAATTAGATTTTAATTACCAGGCAATTTGAGTGTAGTTAACTACGCCAATTAGTAACGTAATAACCGAAACTTTAACCATTACTGTAGTGAAAAATTGCATGATCGAAAATGATCATTTTCAGTAGGGTAAGCATATCACCCTACCACTGCTTCGGTAATAGCTAGAGTATTTAGCAAAAACAACCTCCCAAAGTCGCCGACGTCAAATATTTATTATGTTACCGCACATAAATATTATTTCCACTTCCAGGTGACATTATACTTCTTTGTAAAAACGTAACTTTTGATGTATACTTCACTTATAATATTCCGCTGAAAGTATGTTATAAAGATACAGTTACCTAATTATAGTATAGTATTTCTTAAGTATATAGGATTTAAAAATGTTCTTAAAAGCTTTTAATTGTTTGAAATGTTCATAAACATTTCATTTTAAAGAATAATACCTGGGGCTTATAATAAATCAAATAAATACAGCCATAATGAAGTCACTGAAGGGGAGTCTATTCTTATGCATGCCATCCCCACTTCTAGCCCTGTTGCATTAACAGTCCTTCTTAATTCCTGGTTAACGGATAATTTAATACAATGTATGCCAATAATTCCCCTGATATTCTCTTCCACCACGCCTCTCCACATCAAAATTGATATGGCACTTAGTAATATCTAGGGTTCGGATGTTCATGACATATCATATTTTTATCCTGACCTCTAATCTTGCCGCAAACTGAAATTAAACACGAATTACACTTTTGTTATCCTAATTGAACCGTTTTTATTTTGCATATAAAGTCATATTTTGGACATTTTTTATAGTTTAGGTCATATTTCGGTCATTTTTTTAATTTAACGTCATATTTAAGTCATAAATTCGGTAAAAGAGCACAATTGCACAGGTCACATTTTGGACATTTTTATAGTTTTGGTCATATTTCGGTCATTTTTTAATTTAACGTCATATTTCAGTAATAAATTCGGTAAAAGACCACAATTGCACAGTATACTGTAGGCACTAAATCGTAGAGTTAAAATTTTTTTTTAGAAAGAGTTACTAATATTTTGGTTTGACTGTAACTGGAATCTGAAGGGACAATAACAAGTGCAGGTAGTTGGAGCACAATGCACGGGATTGTACCTCCTTCCTCCTTGTTAACAACTTTCAATAGAGACAGTTTTAAAAGATTTTCAGTTCACACTTGCAGTGGTATCGGGAAACATCAAAATGCCGACTAATAAGTGTTCTGAAAGTGTAAAAGTGTTCTGAAAGTGTAAAACTAAAACGTTTTGTTAAAGAGTTTGGAGAAAACCACTTCTGCACCGACGGGAAAATTTTGTATTGCAAAGTGTGTGAAATTAAAGTGACGGCTGCAAAACGATTTAATGACGTTCTTCAAATATGCACCTGTGACATCCTGTAACGTCGAAAGGAGCTTCTCGCGGTTTAAGACGATATTAAGTGACAACAGGAGAAGATTTCTATTCGATAATCTTAAAATGCACGTGGTTGTATAGTGTAATGCAGACAAAAATGGAGACTGAAAACTGGTACGTAATAGCCTACTTTGAATTTATTTAATTAATTTAATGTTTATGCCCAATTAATAGGTAATTTAATTTTTAAATTAATGCAATTTTTCATGTTTTATAGGGACACGCATGGACTACAAAATATTATATTGAAGTGGTGAGGCAATCACACAGAAGCAAATGCTTTAAAATTAGATGTCCATTACAAGCAAAACTGTGAATAATATGTAAAATTCTTAAAAACACGATCCTGATTGCATTCATGCGATGTAGTAATTTAGTTTCATTAAACGTTTAAAAGTGGAACATTTATTATTAGAAAATACTTTCTTTTATTAGGTCATATTTACGATTTTTTGGGTCATATTTAGTCATATTTAAGGGCATATTTAAGGTCATATTTTCCAGTTTTTTAGGTCATAAACATCCGAACCCTAGTAATATCTGTCTGCATGCACTTGCTATGAACGTTTTGTCAACAATGCCAGAACATCTTTCAAAGTTGTGTCAATATCAGTTCATTTGTGCGCACCTACATGAGACGAAATAATAATAATGTTAATTACAAAAGCTTCCGGATTCTGTTGACTTTCTGGAAATTTACTTACTCAGGTCTATGACATCCCGAAGGAAGTATTTTTGGGACGCTAAATAAAGGACTAGCACGGCTTCCATGAAAACATTTTTCCTCAGTCACAGTCTTCAATAGCTATTTAGGAACACTATTTTTAACTACGTAGAAGATAAGCTTAACGCCTTAATTCTGCCAGGTAATATAAAACATTTTTACTACTCTACTAATACTACTACTAGGCCTACTACTACTACTACTACTACTACTACTACTACTACTACTACTACTACTACTACTATTACTACTGCTACTACTACTAATACTAATACTACGAGGTAACCTCGTATTACTACTACTACTATTATTATTAATTTACATTGTACATTCAGGTTAGTATTAAAGCCTCTGCAAAAAATATTATTAAATGATTTAAACCATACGAAGCATTAATATATAAGGAAGGGATAAAATCATCATACGTTCCCATAAAATATCTACTTGTAGCCTTACAAACTGCTTACAGTACAATTTATTGTCCTCTAACTAACGTCATTTAAGCATAACTTCAGACGAATGTACATAGATTTTTATGATACAGTTGATAAGGAAAATAATAAATTTGACGGTCTAAACATGTAGTTTTTAAATTAGTAACATACACTTTCCATCTCAATGAGAAAAAATATTATAAGTAGGCATATAACAATTTCTGAGTTATGACTATAAATGTTTGGGAGTTTCCTATTTGTTCCCTTTGATTTTTTACATTTGTTGCTTATTACAAAAAGTTTAGGCCTGCATTAACTCGAAAATTATTTCAGACATTGCAATGAAATTTGGCACGATTGAGAATTTGAGCCATCTAAACAACACGCACTGGGATTTGTGATAACAGATTGAGTGTGTTATTAATTTTTTGATTCATATGCATTATCATATATTTTTATTATCTTTTATACAAATGTAGAAAGAAAATGTTATTGAAGAGAATGACAATGATCACAGTGTATGTTGAAGATAGGCTAAGGGAATTTCTAAAAACTGAATAGATCATTTATTATATAGTTCAAATAAATAAGTATAGTAGGAGGACAAAATTCATGCGACTTTAAAAAAAATTAAATTGTTTTATTCACTCTTATTTGTATAATGAATTGGTAACTAAGGTAGTAGCAACGGGAAGTGCGAATCGCGAGGGACTTGGCCAAGCAGGCTGTCAGCGTTTTTGCTATGATTCAAAAAATATTAATTAAAATACACGAAAAAACCCATTAAAAATAAATTATAAATGAATTTTTGTCTCACATAACCTGAATAATTTACACATCAAGTAAAGTGAGTAAGTAACCCAAAATACCCTTGAATTAGGGCTTTTGATAAGAAATGGAAACATCCAGTAATAACAGAAACCTGCAGGAAGACCTTGACATTATGAAGGGGTAGGACATCATTAAGATCTGTCTTAGGGAATCAGAAATCTGTGCGGAAGAAACGATGGTCATCAGAAGATGGAGAATGTGTGTTGCTGCAGTACTTAACTCTAGAGATTTTTATTTCTAGTTTGTCAAATTATTAGTTAGGCTAACTAGTACAATTGTTACTAGTAAAACAGCACCATACTTAAAACACTGAATCAAAATTAAAATATGCTGAGTTAAATATTCTCATTATGTACGAACCGTCGGATTTCACTCCATATGAATGATGGATGGACTGCTTTACTGAAATGAGGTGTGACATATAAGCTTACGTACGGGTACTCCAATCACATGTGAAGTGACACTTAACGGATGTGGCAGGAAAACAAATGCCACAAACTGCTCCTCACTTATTGATCTGTCACAGTTAATGAGGGCATGTTTCATGGAAAGATATGATCTATTCCCATATGCAACACGCAATTATAATATGTACTCGTTCAATTCACCTCAACTCGAAATCATGTGAGTAGCTGAAGAAGTGGTTTTAGATCAAATATTCGCAGTCCCAGTTCACCAGTTATTGACCACGAGAAATTAACACAGTTCTGTGTGCTTCTGTATAGCTCCAACATCACTAATTGACAATAATGTTACGGTAAATCTTAATTGCACAATGCACATATGTAAGTGCATTTTTTTGTGTCTATCTAAAGTTTTTAAAGAGCTACGCATTACGAAGTTTCCTTCCACATATTTTTTATTTGACCATAGTTGACCCAGAGTCCCACAGCCGGAGGCTACACTATATATATATAGACAGCTTAGAATGGAAATTACACGAAAAGTCTACTTTTCAAATTCATTTGTACTAATTAGGACGATGTTTCTTAATGAAGTCAGTGGCGGCTCATAACAACACACACACACACACCCACATATATATATATATATGTAGTAAACAAGCCGTTTGCGAGTTTATTATTGCGAATGTGTTGTTATGAGCAGCCACTGACTTCATTAAGAAGCATCGTCCTAATTAGTACAAATGAATTTGAAAAGTAGACTTTTCGTGTAATTTCCATTCTAAGCTGTCTCACAATTCTCTCATAGCTTAACTTAACAAGGAATACACTTCGACTTTAGTAAGTTACATGTTATTAATATTGTATACTCTTCCTGTTAAAGAAGGTGTTCAAAGTGTCGCCCTTGCACCTGGATGCAATACTGCACTCGTAGTGCGCGACGAATGAAGCACAACTACGGACGTCAGTGGCGGCTCATAACCATATATATTCGCAATTGACTATTATGGCAGGACCAAAACAAATTGCAAGTGTACATTCTAATCTCACTACTAGATTAACGGAAAGTAAGGAAAAATACATCTTCATAGGCAACCAACCTTTATCTTATGATTGCATCTAATAGTAAGGTGCTCACGGACGATGTTGGGAACAATTTTACATTTATCTTCGCCAAGATTATGAAGGCTGTTAAACATATATGTCAAGTAACTGACCAGTACTAGATTACATTTTCAGCCCATGTGTGATTACACAGTAGAAATTCTCAATGTTCCTTTCAAATATATAATATAATAAAAAGAATAGATAATTCGTGAATATATTATACTCATTTGTAAATGCAAAAATAGTTGAATGTCTAACGCTTAAATTCATTAAATTGTTCTAGCCTTGGGAGTATTAGTTTGTTATATTCAGGATTAATAAGGTCGGGGTGCTGAGAATGAAAATGTAATGTTCAACAACATGCTGCTACTAAGTAGTGGAATGGTTAGAAATTCAGGCATTTTTTCTAGGGTAAATTAAGATAAATTATCGATCAGCTATATTCTACATTACTTTCGTCATATTTCGTTATAATTTAGGGTATACCTACTTTACCATGTCAGATCTGTTTGGGAAATGGATATCGCTCAAAAGTTGGCTTTTAATAGAATTACGTTCCATTTCTAGAGAAGCTCAAAACAAAACGAGGAGAGTAGTGTGGGAAATGTACATGCTGAATTGAATAATTAGAACAATGTGTCCTCAGGTATACAGTATGTGTTTTTCTCATTTGCAAACCTCGGCTATAAACAGATACTGAGGGCTTTGACATAAACTTTAACTGGCTAGTGTATAGAGGAACAATACTCACATACTGTAACATATACGATTATTATCTGCTTTTAAGTACCACATGTACCAGTATTCATGAACCCCTCCTCAGGGGATGTCGTATTCCATTCTTGTTGCGGTAATAAACACTGTTGTATTGTTTAGATTCATGACAGTCGTTGTTGCTATGTCTGTTAGTCTATTAACATCACAATCCCTATCGTCATCACAGTCATCATAATGTGCCACCGTCGTGTCATCATCATAGTCTTTATTACTGGATTCATACTCTAGAAAATCCTCCAGAAATATGTTTTCCTATCTTTTCACATCATATGTCATGCCTTTTCTGTGCATATCATAACTTTTCAGGTAAAAATTCCAATTATTATTAGTGGTGTTGTTGCGGAGAATGCTTTTAATGGAAGATGTACTTGTAAGTACTAGTGCATGCACGATAAACAAAATATCTCAAGAACATTTAGTCTGATTTCAAATATACTAGGTATACAGTATAAAATCTGTAGAGAATGGACCACAATGGTATACGTATTTTGGGCTGGTCAAATGGAAGGTAAGTCCCTGCGGTCTTGATTCTGCCAGCTAAAATAAATTATTAAATAACAATTAAATAAATAAATAAAATCAGGCAAACTGATGTAACCAAGTGCCAGAATGCATTTGTTTATTCATTGTTGTAATCGATTTCCGAGTTAACCTCCAGATCGGGAAAATGTCTGTCCCTCTGTTTGTTTGTCTGTCTGTCCGTCCGTGTGTCTGCACGCGCAATAACTTAAATACGCTTTATCGGTTTTTCATGAAACTTGGTATACGCTTTTAAAACGTCCATGGGAAGAAGCCTATTGACATGGCACCATAGAGGTTAACCTGTACCGGAGTAGTGCCCAATTTAGTGCCTGTTTTATGGTAATATATTAGAAAGAATTTATCAAATGCAAATCAGTTCTCATGGCAGCCTATTGTTTTACAGTGTTCATATACGGCTTTGGAAGTTGCAATACAGGTAAGTTTGACAAATAACACTCTCCATACATTCCTTCATAAATGCTTATCAATCTTCAGACCTTTGTTTCTCCGTAAGCCCTGCTTAATGAATCGGTGTGGAGGTTAATTCGGAAATCGATTACAAAAATAACTTATTTTATGCATATTATAATTGCAATCATCACTGATTAAAGAAAACCATTCTGGCACATGCTTCCATCAGTTTACTTGATTTTATTTTTCCCATCTTGGTTGCCGAGTAATCCGAACTGCCGGGATATCGAGTGCCGAGTCTATTAATTTTCAATCCAAAGCATTACATCACCTAACTAGCGTTGTAAATGCATCTTAATTAATAACATTATTCTCGTCACACATGGTAGTGCATGCCCGTTTAACACCACTATTTTATACTTTGTAAGTTTATTTAAAACTGCCTCTTACGTAATGTTCCATAGGGCACAGTAGGCCACGAACCGTATACAAATTAGTAGCAATAAAAGGGGTGACTTAATGTCTGAATACTCGGAATGTAGAGAGGGAATATTAAAATGGCGAAGATGCTAAGATGACAGTCAAATAACTATACATTCGAGGTTATACTCAGAGGTTACCTAAAGACTGAGCTAATGAATTTATGTTCTGATAGCACTGTTCTGTACCTTGTTATAATTACTCCAATAAGTTTGCGTATATAGTAATACGAAATTATTCCATGAATATTACTATTCTAGGATATAGATAGAAATCAAAACTGGCAGAATGATTTAATATTGATGCGACATTGTTGTAAACGCTGATCAGCAGTTCTAGGATTTCTATGTAAATACATATTTGTTTTTTTAGCCTACAAACATTCCTAGGATTGCTGATCAGCATTATATACTTTTACAGAGTTATTCTATCCGACGTTTGAAGATGATTCTGTTCTGGAAGTGGATTGCAAAGGCAGAGCATCTTCCAAACGATAAAAAATTAAGCTTATATAGAGTAATATTATGGTTGAAAATTTTGACATTTGCCGTAATTTAGGTGTCAACTACAAAGCTGTTTAACAACGAAGCTAATTCATTACACTAAAATAAAAGAATCTACTTCTTTATTTTAAGGTGTACAATGTTGATAGAAACTCTACAAAAATTTGCAAACTCTTTGATTAAGAGCCTTAGTTGTTGGAAACGTATATGAAAACTGAAGATTTGTCTCAATAAAATTTTTCTTAAATTCTTATATCCACTCCATCCTGCTCTATCCTGAGCTGGTTTCACCTTCGCTGCTCTATCATGAGCTGCTATCTCCTCCGCTGCTGAAAGATGAGCTGCTATCTCCTCCGCTGTCCTATTATGAGCTGCTATCTCCTCCGCTGCTCGATCATGAGCTGCTATCTCCTCCGCTGCTCTATTGTGAGCTGCTATCTCCTCCGCTGCTCTATCATGAGCTGCTATCTCCTCCGCTGCTCTATTATGAGCTGCTATCTCCTCCGCTGCTCTATCATGAGCTGCTATCTCCTCCGCTGCTCTATCATGAGCTGCTATCTCCTCCGCTGCCCTATTATGAGCTGCTATCTCCTCCGCTGCTGTATCATGAGCTGCTATCTCCTCCGCTGATCTATCATGAGCTGCTATCTCCCCCGCTTCTGTAAGATGAGCTGTTATCACCTCCGCTGCTCTATCATGAGCTGCTATCTCCTCCGCTGCTCTATCATGAGCTGCTATCTCCTCCGCTGCTGTATCATGAGCTGCTATCTCCTCCGCTTCTGTAAGATGAGCTGTTATCACCTCCGCTGCTCTATCATGAGCTGCTATCTCCTCCGCTGCCCTATTATGAGCTGCTATCTACTTTGCTGCTCTATTATGAGCTGCTATCTCCTCCGCTGCTGTATCATGAGCTGCTATCTCCTCCGCTGCTCTATCATGAGCTGCTATCTCCTCCGCTGCTGTAAGATGAGCTGTTATCACCTCCGCTGCTCTATCATGAGCTGCTATCTCCTCCGCTGCCCTATTATGAGCTGCTATCTCCTCCGCTGCTCTATTATGAGCTGCTATCTCCTCCGCTTCTGTAAGATGAGCTGTTATCACCTCCGCTGCTCTATCATGAGCTGCTATCTCCTCCGCTACCATATTATGAGCTGCTATCTCCTCCGCTGCTGTATCATGAGCTGCTATCTCCTCCGCTGCTCTATTATGAGCTGCTATCTCCTCCGCTTCTGTAAGATGAGCTTTTATCACCTCCGCTGCCCTATTATGAGCTGCTATCTCCTCCGCTTATGTAAGATGAGCTGTTATCACCTCCGCTGCTCTATCATGAGCTGCTATCTCCTCCGCTGCTCTATCATGAGCTGCTATCTCCTCCGCTGCCCTATTATGAGCTGCTATCTCCTTTGCTGCTCTATTATGAGCTGCTATCTCCTCCGCTGCTGTATCATGAGCTGCTATCTCCTCCGCTGCTCTATCATGAGTTGCTATCTCCTCCGCTGCTGTAAGATGAGCTGTTATCACCTCCGCTGCTCTATCATGAGCTGCTATCTCCTCCGCTGCCCTATTATGAGCTGCTATCTCCTCCGCTTCTGTAAGATGAGCTGTTATCACCTCCGCTGCTCTATCATGAGCTGCTATCTCCTCCGCTGCCCTATTATGAGCTGCTATCTCCTCCGCTTCTGTAAGATGAGCTGTTATCACCTCCGCTGCTCTATCATGAGCTGCTATCTCCTCCGCTGCTCTATCATGAGCTGCTATCTCCTCCGCTTCTGTAAGATGAGCTGTTATCACCTCCGCTGCTCTATCATGAGCTGCTATCTCCTCCGCTGCCCTATTATGAGCTGCTATCTCCTCCGCTTCTGTAAGATGAGCTTTTATCACCTCCGCTGCTCTATCATGAGCTGCTATCTCCTCCGCTGCTGTATCATGAGCTGCTATCTCCTCCGCTTCTGTAAGATGAGCTGTTATCACCTCCGCTGCTCTATCATGAGCTGCTATCTCCTCCGCTGCCCTATTATGAGCTGCTATCTCCTCCGCTTCTGTAAGATGAGCTGTTATCACCTCCGCTGCTCTATCATGAGCTGCTATCTCCTCCGCTGCCCTATCATGAGCTGCTATCTCCTCCGCTGCTCTATCATGAGCTGCTATCTCCTCCGCTTCTGTAAGTTGAGCTGTTATCACCTCCGCTGCTCTATCATGAGCTGCTATCTCCTCCGCTGCCCTATTATGAGCTGCTATCTCCTCCGCTGCTGTACCATGAGCTGCTATCTCCTCCGCTGCTGTATCATGAGCTGCTATCTCCTCCGCTGCTCTATCCTCCGCTTCTGTAAGATGAGCTGTTATCACCTCCGCTGCTCTATCATGAGCTGCTATCTCCTCCGCTGCTCTATCATGAGCTGCTATCTCCTCCGCTTCTGTAAGATGAGCTGTTATCACAACCGCTGCTCTATCATGAGCTGCTATCTCCTCCGCTGCTCTATCATGAGCTGCTGTCTCCTCCGCTTCTGTAAGATGAGCTGTTATCACCTCCGCTGCTCTATCATGAGCTGCTATCTCCTCCGCTGCCCTATTATGAGCTGCTATCTCCTCCGCTGCTGTATCATGAGCTGCTATCTCCTCCGCTGCTCTACCATGAGCTGCTATCTCCTCCGCTTCTGTAAGATGAGCTGTTATCACCTCCGCTGCTCTATCATGAGCTGCTATCTCCTCCGCTGCTCTATCGTGAGCTGCTATCTCCTCCGCTTCTGTAAGATGAGCTGTTATCACCTCCGCTGCTCTATTATGAGCTGCTATCTCCTCCGCTGCTCTGTTATGAGCTGCTATCTCCTCCGCTGCTCTATTATGAGCTGCTATCTCCTCCGCTGCCCTATTATGAGCTGCTATCTCCTTTGCTGCTCTATTATGAGCTGCTATCTCCTCCGCTGCTCTATCATGAGCTGCTATTTCCTCCGCTGCTCTATCATGAGCTGCTATCTCCTCCGCTGCCCTATTATGAGCTGCTATCTCCTCCGCTGCTGTATCATGAGCTGCTATCTCCTCCGCTGCTCTATTATGAGCTGCTATCTCCTCCGCTGCTGTATCATGCGCTGCTATCTCCTCCGCTGCTCTATTATGAGCTGCTATCTCCTCCGCTTCTGTAAGATGAGCTGTTATCACCTCCGCTGCTCTATCATGAGCTGCTATCTCCTCCGCTGCTCTATTATGAGCTGCTATCTCCTCCGCTGCTCGATCATGAGCTGCTATCTCCTCCGCTGCTCTATTATGAGCTGCTATCTCCTCCGCTGCTCTATCATGAGCTGCTATCTCCTCCGCTGCTCTATCATGAGCTGCTATCTCCTCCGCTTCTGTAAGATGAGCTGTTATCACCTCCGCTGCTCTATTATGAGCTGCTATCTCCTCCGCTGCTCTGTTATGAGCTGCTATCTCCTCCGCTGCTCTATTATGAGCTGCTATCTCCTCCGCTTCTCGATCATGAGCTGCTATCTCCTCCGCTGCTCTATTATGAGCTGCTATCTCCTCCGCTGCTCTATCATGAGCTGCTATCTCCTCCGCTGCTCTATCATGAGCTGCTATCTCCTCCGCTTCTGTAAGATGAGCTGTTATCACCTCCGCTGCTCTATCATGAGCTGCTATCTCCTCCGCTGCCCTATTATGAGCTGCTATCTCCTCCGCTGCTCTATCATGAACTATCTCCTCCGCTGCTCTATCATGAGCTGCTATCTCCTCCGCTGCTGTATCATGAGCTGAAATTTGGGTTATGTAAAACAATTATATTATGCGTAGTAATCTGCAGATGCGAAACTGGATTCGTTTTTCGACAATTCAGAACAAAAAACTCAGAATATTCGAGAACAAGGTAGACCTACAGAGAAAATTTTTCAGACAATACCGAGATAAATGAAAAGGGAATGAAGGACACATTTAGTGATGAAATTCAACTTCTATATAACCTAACACCTAATAATCATGTAGACATGGTTGGGTTTGAACTCGTAGCTCGAAGAACACAGTTTCGTGCAAGTTATTGAGGACCTAGACACAGAGGGGAGAATTACCTAATATATTCAAAAGACCCGCCCCAGGGAGATCGGAAAGAGACAAGTTGCTTAAGCAGAAGAAACTAGGACGATGAATATTTTTTTGTTGAAAGTTTGTAATTGTTCTACCGAAGGAATAAGCTGTAAAAGTCTACATCCCATGTTTTTGGCTAAAGCTATGCTTTGCCTACTCGATACATAAATAGCAATTAACCTCTTCTTAGAATTCTTGAATGTCTGTGAAAGGGCCTATATAATATTTATAATTGAGTAATATGGTATCATATTTGTCAATATTAGCAAATAATGTGCTAGCAATAAATCTGTGATATGTGACTTAGTTTTAGGTGAGTGAAATTGATGGTGGAATATGTCGTTGAGATTAACCCGAATAAACAGTTCTAACATGTATTAAAACGAACTCTTCTTAAAGTACTCATGTCAAGTATTGAGAAATCTCTCCAGGGTATTGACTCGCAGAAATATATACCTCCTTAGTTTAAATCAATGATAACTGAAGATATAAAGATATCTTCAATATGAAGGAAAGTCAATTTACCTTGGTTATGTTGCGCGCCTAAATAAAATCAATGCATATACACTTACCTTGAACACTCATATATTGCATAGCCAATTGCGTAAATCCAAATTTGTGCCTGCATGTAGAGGTTTCTGTAGTATCTCTTTATATATAAAAGGCTTTGTCCTGACTGACTGAATGAATGACTGACTGATTGACTGAATGACAGGAATCAACGTACAGCCTAAACTATAACAGGTAGAGACTTGGAATTTTGACAGTACCTTCGTTTCATAATGTAGGTGCTCACTTAGAAAGGATTTTGAAAAATTCTGATTCTAAATGCCAAAAATTAAATGTTTTTGAAAATACTTAATCCCTTTTTACATAGAATTATCAATTCCAAATCACAGAATATATTGTTGCCAAATGGTATCAGGTGGGCTTGGAAAAAACAAATGAAATGCAATTTTGACAAATAAGAGAAGTTATCAAAATAATTCATGTTATAAATAAATATTACAGAATGAAATCCACTAAAATAATGGAATCACATAACTTTCTCTACCCTGGACATAGAGAAAACAAAACGAGGTATGGTAATGTGTATATTATTATATTAGGCCTATATCGCAGGTTTTTGGAGAGAAAAGTATGAAAGTGATAATGCTTTATGGTAACATAAGAGTGGGAAAATTCCCGCCTCGATATTACAATTTTATGTTACAGGAATTTCTGTTTCTTCTTATTTAAACCTCTACCAGGCTTGCTGTGCACTGTACAAGCGATGGGATGCAACATTCTAGATCCTCTATGAGCCATAAAAAACTATATCAAGCGTTTTCTGAGGGAATAGTTTGAGTGTAATAAGTCGTTCATCCTATTTCAAATTGTAAATGCCTATATAAGGACCTAGAATTTAAAATTGAAAATCCTTCATAAGCTAATTTCCAATTACAAAATACAAAACCCGGGCGACGCCGGGTCTTTTAAGCTAGTCATTAATATAAGTCGTGAACAAAGTTTCAAATGTTTTTTACTTACCTTGTTATGGCATAATGCTTCAAAAATAAGTTCTAAAACGATTAAGTTACTTATGCATAAAAAATAACACAAATAAAAACAATTAACAACATTTATTGTTAAAGAAATTATTCTTCTATCTTATAAGAATTTCTAGTAAAGCAGTTAATTTCATCACTGTCATTCCGTGAACACTAGCCTCGATAAGAAAAAATATTTTGGTAATCCTTGATCGCTGGAAAGCGTTCTCCACTCCATCCCATAATATGTTGGGAGCCATGCACCAGAAAATCAAAGCCTTGCTGCACAAGTGCATACTAGGTGGCAGGACGGCTGGAAGTTCCCAATATCGCTGCACGGCACGCAATAAAATTTGTATTTCACAAATATTAACGTCTGTCTAAAACATATTGTATGTTACACATGGTAAAATGGTTTTAGTTTGCTCGTAGGATTGCTACACACGCTCTTACGGGCTCGTTTCGCGAACATAGAAAATCTCGTTTTCGCCACTTGTTTCATAAATAACTATTGTTAACTCATTTTTTCATTATCTCTAACCCTAATATACCTTCGGGCGAAATAGGGTTTAATCCAATTTTGGATATTCAATAAAAATACGGTACATGGTCTAATCTAATTTCATTAAAGCTAATTATTTGCTGATCACCATATAGACCGCCATCAAGTTTCAGCCCTTGCCTGCACCACATGACCCAACGATTCCCTCCCCTCTGAGCAGTCGATTCTGTGAACACACATTATTTCATTGCCCCATTTTAGGTTAATTTTGTGTGAAGTTCTTAGCGATTTTATTTATATTTACAATACTCCAAGAAACAGATGTAATAACATGGATTCTCCAAACATTCTCATAGTCTCAAACGCAGATATCTTTGTGCTCAGACTCTGATTTTCAATATATTTGTTTGCAAGGATGTTATAAACCGAACAAGGCTTCCTTTGTTGAACTTATTCCTTCTGGATTGCATCAGTTTACAAATAAGTGAGTCGGCTTTGGTACAGTCAGTATCGTGCTGGCTTTCTGTGCGCAAGATTGAGAGTTCGATCCCGGACCAGGTCTACTACATTTATGTATGCAGGTAGATGTTATCTTTGTTCGCTCGTATCAACATTTTCTCTACGCTAAGGACCTGATCAAACTCTTCCGCGGCCGGCGGGTTAGGCCTATACGAGGAACTCTGTGTACCTCTGCTGTAGACTATCAATAAATGACTTGTATCTACAGTATCTACAGTACAACATGAGACGCGCTGCTAGGCCTATAACTTCATAAAAAACGTTGTTCTAAAATTACATAAGCACTAATTCCATTAGGCAACATTCCAAAATACGGTTAGAAATAACGTTATAGGCTATAAAAGTCAGAAGTTCTTAAACCATTATCTCCTACATGGATATAATGGGCTCTTTAATATTAAATGAAGCAATAATATTTATTAAAATTATACGCTTTATCTTCTAATTTGGGTGTTTCACGCAAGAAATACGCTTCCAAGATTACAAATAAAATTATTTAAATACCCACATCAACACAGGTGCAAACCCACATAAGAATACAGTACTCATGCCGAAGTTATAAAAGAAACCAGGACAAAAACCACAGGCTATAAATACCTGAATTCTGAGCCTAGTGAGTGTGGTTTCGGAAGTTGAAGTCTTCGGAGATTCCATTTTATATGCTTTTGAGAAACAGAAATGTTTCTCAAATCACTACTAATTTTGATCCACGCCGAAAATGAAGAACGATCTCTTAGCAACAAAATTCTTTGATGGCGTACAAGAATTTAGTAATATCTTGGCAACATGTACATAACTTATTTTTAAAAATGTATTTCTCTATGTGGGAAAAAATTACTATGTGCTATTGACCGGCTTGAATCTGGAAATAACAGTTGGTTCGGTATGTTTTGAACAATTCTCTGGCAGCATATCAATATTCAGATTCCTGGGATGACTTCTCATATACTAACATAAAAGGCACTAAATTTGGGATTATTCCGGTACTGGACAACCGATTTGGTCGAATATCAATAGACGTCTTCCCATGGACATTATAAATGCGTATACGAAGTATCATAAAATCCGATAAAGCGCATTTGAGTTATTGCGCCTTTAAAATAGACACCAAATTGGGTTTTACTCCGGTACCGGACAACAGATTAGGTTCAAATTCAATAGGGAACTTTTCATGGATGTCATAAATTCGTATACCAAGTTTAATGGAAATCCGATATAGCGTACTTGAGTTTTGGCGCCATTCTATTAGAAAAGCGCCGTAATCTATAAAAATAGGCACTAAATTGGGCATTACTCCGGTACCGGTGAACCGATTTGGTTCAATATCAATAGGGTTCTTCCCATGGACATTATAAATGTGTTTTCCAAGTTTCATGAAAATCCGAAGAAGCGTATTTGAGTTATGGTGCGTACAGACGCACGGACGGACAGACAGACAGACGGACAGACATTTTTTCGTCCCCCACACAATCTCATAAAGTACCATACTGGCACTTAATATAAACGAAAGTGAGATCGGGTGAATGTGGTTATTTTTTGTTTGATATTTGCTTAATGTAAGTGAAGTATCTATTTTTACTCAAGTTTTGCTCCACTCTGATATATCGCATACCAAATTGAATTAAAAGGCTGACTAACTTGAAGCTAAAAATACTTTAGAAAATGAAATAAAGAATAATTCTAATGGATTAAAAATGTAGTTTAATAACAAAGCAGTTTATAGTTCATACTTTCCTAGAACAGGAAAAGGTTGTAATTAGCAATACTTCATCAATGTTAACGAAACTGCAAAATTCAGAATATAAATGATATAATTGCTTCAAGTTGGCTACATATGGCATATACGCGATATTTAACAAAGTACGTGATGATGCTTAAGACAGTTTATTGCCCACCACTGTTTATACTATTTAATTTGCGTTTCCACTGACGGCCGAAATCAGACTTTTCCTTAATTTCATTGGTGCAGATAAAGATTTTGAATGCCTTTGGGAATGATATCTAATCACACTTCTTATAAATTTTTCATAACGGGAAGCAAAAAAAAATTGTTTACTTAAACTGGCAGAGTTAAGGCCTTAAACCTTCTGTTATACTACAAAGAAGAGTTTAAGTTTACGTAGGAAGGTAATTATTGTTAAATAATAAAATAATTGTTTTAAATATTAAATACCTATATGCCTAACCTAGAGATTTTTATTTTCAGGGGATTTCAGATTCCAATTCAACATTCCACTAAAAATTACTCATGCCCACTTGTATATGTTAAGTTTACTCTTACGCTTCTCGCTATATCGAATCAAGCAAATTACTAGAATTGCCTATATATCCATGATTTATTTATGATTTCTAGAAAGGTTATAAAACTTAATAAAAGTGAATTTATTCATGGTATATGTTAATAAGAATTACAGCATGAGAAAGTAGTAGGAAGCCTACGTCGTTAGTTGAACAAATCTAGAGAAAACTAACAACATTTAAAATAAAATATTTCATAAAGGTAACCATATTAATCTACACAATTATTATGTAGGTAGTAATAAGTAAGAATCTAAGTTTATATTTCCAACAGGACTTATTACTTCAGCCAAGAATAAACATCAGTAACGCCAACCACATACCCTTTAATCTTACCTCCATAACAATGAAGTCAGTAAACGGAGGTAACAAACTCATCGGTCGGATGGTAGCCACAGTCCCGTCATGGGATTTAGCACCTCGATCATATGAATTTCACGCAGTGTAAAATTAAAGAGTTTATATTTATGACTGATTGATAGGATTAGGCCTATATTTACAACAGTAAAAGAAAAATTAAAAATAAGCAGACTTGAAGTGTTATTAATGGAATTTGTATAGAGGCAATGTATAGATTTTAATTATACTGTAGGTAATAAGTGGCTACCTCACCATAAATTAGGATTATTTTAGTTTTACGTAAGTACCTACCTAGAATATCAACACTAACGTACGCCCACTTCAAAAAAGGAAAGAGTATTGAAAAAATATTCGTTGTTAATACTACATGTAACAAACTGCTGATATTAAAAGAACCCAACTATTACACAATCAAATCATTCAACAAGTTTAGACCCTGTTATAATTCACTACTAAACAGATGTCCTTATTTTCAAAATTTAAGCATCAAATCTCTTATGGACTTCACAAAATTACATTCCAGAACATTATTTGAAGACCGAGAAAACCATCACCATTTGAATGCAGATTCGACCCTATTAGCTATTAGCTGTTTCATTCGATTGCTTATATTGCCGTAATCTATTTTTTGAACAAAAATTCTAGAAATTTAACTATTACATTATAAATTGAAATTGTTTCAACATGTATAGAAATTTCCTTCTTAACTTATTTATATTAAGGAACATTTTGAATTTTCCCACTTTCTATTCGACTAGTGTATTCTTTTTTTAATTTATGAAAATGTCTTTGAACTAAGATTGCTCTTACACATAGAATCATTTTATACATAAAAGAAGGGTTTACATACCAAAATTTAACAATTAAAAATCCATTGCTGCTATTGTTAATAATGTTCACTAATGTTTTACTTTTCATTAGGGCTATTAATTTCAGGTTTCCGAACACGAACGTCCATCAATCGGCTGAACCAATTTGAATAATTGCAAACACATGAAACAGTTTATCTCCGCTTGTGTTGTATTTTCATTTACACGTTTTATTTCCATTTTAATTTATATTCGTAGTTTTGGTTTGTGTAAAATAAGCTAACTTTATAATTTAGAAAACTATTTATGTGAAAATGTTCTGCTCTAAGCCTCACATATTTAATGCGAGGTATGTCTTTTGCCTTCAATAAAGCATGAAGATTAGGTGTACGAACTCTTATGTAAATGAGTATGGCATGTGTAAATGAACCCTCTATTCACTACAGTCAGGTGGTTACAGTGATACTGTTTGCACACGGGGAAGGTCCTGGGTTGCATTCTCATTGTCAGATATTCCGACATTTGCATGTATATAGTGTCACTGTTATTATCGTCACCTTTATGTTAACCCATTGCCATGAAGCTACTCAACATAACCTATGATCTGTTATTACAATGGTACAGAGAGGAATTATTGTCTCTTCACTCAAATCGTGACGTCCAGGACATAGAACTTAAATTATCCGTAATTACCACGTTCAGCGGCCAAAACAGTTTGAATTAATGTAACAACAAATATTACAATCCTATTATTTTACATATAAAAAAATCAATGCATTCATGTACTAAAATATATATTCTGAAACACCGTTTTCATAATAAGTAGTATCATATGCCTACAAACTGGACAGGTACCGGTACGACAAGAGACATGGTTTCGGGGCCTGTACGCAAATATTGAATCCATGTGAAAAATGTTATAATGGTATTGAGTCTCCAGCTTAAATAAAGAACAAGACACCACTGAGGACCAACGTCGTGACAAATATCAGGTTGTTGTTATTATTATTGTTATTATTGTTATTATTATTATTATTGATAGTAAATTTTCGTACCATTGTTTCCTATAAATGCAGTTATTGGCCAAAATAAATATCTATCTCATGTAGAAAGCACTATTTTACTATAATTACTGATGTAATGCATTGTCTTTGACATTTTAAGACAAATAGAAATAAAATAACGATAGAGGGAAAGGGGGAAGGAGGGAGAGAGAGGGAGAGAGAGGGAGGGAGGGAGAGAGAGGGAGAGAGAGAGAGGGAGGGAGAGAGGAGGGATGAAAGAAAGAGTTAGGGGTAGAGGGAGGGATAGAAAACTACAAAATTTCTAATACTTAAAGCTTACAAAATATTTTAGTTCTTTAATGGTAGATTTTACTTGTTACAATCCAAAAGGTCGCCCATGTAGCCATAGGCGTAACCAGGCCGACCATATGGGGGGGGTTATAACATCCGGGGGGGTCTGGGGGGTATGGAATACCCGTTCTCCCCCGGAAAATTTTAAAAAATAAGATGCACAATAACGAGTTTTAATCTTCCCATGCTTTATACTCGTATTAAGTAATGTATAATCAGACTTTTAAAAATTGTAACATTTTCCTTTTGTTTAATCAATGGGGGGGTTCAAACCCCCAAAACCCCCCCTTCGTTACGCCTCTGCATGTAGCCTACTTCCTGCATGCCCCGTATTCACAATTTGCAAAATAGGAAGACAGAATATAAAAATTAATTTTCCCATCGCTTTGGATTTATTACCAAAATAAATTTAATATATTTGAATATGCCATGTTCACAAACTCTATAACAAGAAAAAGTAATAATGTACCGTATATTACTATGCGTTAAAATATGAAAATGTATCCTGCTCATTCAGGCACCTAAACAAAGTCCTATAACAAATTTAATTGGCAACAATGTTATCATCATTCACAGTGTCATTTGAATGGCAAATGGCGAAAGAAAGTATACATGCATGTTCCATACAAGGCATTGGACAACATTCAGCTGCAATAATCTCATCCCTAGCGTCCTGAATGAGTAATGGCTGAACCCCGCTGAAACTTCCGTCATTTCATTAACTCAGGCATAAAGACTTGGGAACACGACGTACAACTCCCGCTTTGAACAGGAAGCAGGGTGGGGTGAGGAGAAGGTTTGACAGTAATTTTCATTGTCACCGGGTAATATAGAATACCCCACTTTATATTCAAACTGGAGTCCTAAGTAAATGTTACACTAGCCATCTCATATAGTGTATGATGTAATTATTTACCACCATGTAATTTTGAATTTCTACTCCTATGACCGCCAAGACTTATTAAATTTTAGACAGCAAAGTTCAGTAGAGTAACGAGAAAGGCCTATTCGCAAGGTTAAAGCTCAATAGACTACCCATAATACGAGGTGCGTCCATCAAATAGGTTTCCCTGAGGCCATTTACAGAAACAGAACAAAATTTCAAGGAAACATATACTACAACAGACACAGGAAGTGTTCAGCTATTTTTCAACATATTCACCACCGGAATCGAAACATTTGTCATACCGTGGAACCAACTTTTGAATATCTGTGTCGTAGAAGTCTGCCGCCTGGAATTTGAACCACTGTGTGACAACCAGCTTCGCCTCTCCGTCATTCTTTGTCATTTCGTGAGGTGTAGGGAAATATGAAATTCACTGAGAGCGAGCTCCGGGCTTTAGAGTGGATGTTTAAACACCTTCCAGTCGAACTTCTGCAGGATACTTGCCAGGAGGTGTTTAAACATCCACCCTACAGCCCGGACCTCGCTCCCAGTGATTTCCATATTTTCCTACGCCTCAAGAAATGACAGGGAATGATAGAGAGGAGGAGATGTTTGTCACACAGTGGTTCAAATCTCTGGCGGCAGACTTGTACGACACAGGTATTCAAAAGTTGGTTCCACGGTATGACAAATGTTTCAATTCCGTTGCCAAATATGTTGAATAATACGAGAATACTTGCTGTATCTGTTGGAATATATGTGTCCACGAAATTGTGTTTTGTTTCTGTAAACGGTCCCAGGGAAACTTACTTCATGGACGCATCACATATTAAATTACTTGCCTTTTTTATAATGCTAAGAGGACAGTTTTATTTTCGTAATATATTATAATTAAGTATTTTTTTTATTTTTTGTTCCATTTCAAGATGGTGACCCTAATAATGGTTCCTTTTCATGTAATGAAAATGGTTCTAGTCAAACAGTTCATGCTATAAAAATTTGAAGTCTACTTTCATTCTCAGGTGTAAAATTTTCTATAACTTATTATAGTTCCAATAAATGTTTGACGTAACACCGGCATTTCGTCTGTTTGTATACAGTATTTGTTTCTTACGGAGTTACGACCAAACGCTTTGCTTGATTTTCTTTCAGTTTGGAAGTCATAAAAACAATGTATGTGTAACGAGCATTTTTTTTATTCGCTTCAAGATCAAGAACAGATATTAGATTTGATTTTGGACAAGAGAAATACTGCTATAGAACAACCGGTACTATTATAGTCGTAATATATGTGTTTTAGTTTAGTTTGGTTAAGAAAGTGGAACTCAAGGGTAGACAGTTTTCAAATTATCGTACGGATTGATTTATATTGAATTTCTAGGCTATAGGATGCCTTCAAATATTTTAATCAATTAGGTAAGTAGACAATAAAAACTGCAGTTTTGAAATCATTGCTTAACTTGAGTAATGCTAAGTGTACTTTCGTGTGGTAGTGCTGAGTGAAGGTAGAGTTAGCAGGCTAGCCCCACCCTCGCATCATTACCACCCCTTCCTCAGAGCCACATTAGCAACATTCTCACGCAGTCCCGTAATAAATTGCATCTCGCCCAAACTCATTTTCTATGTTACTTCTGAGATAATTAAAAGCAATAAACAAAATGCTTGTTTTTCAGAATTCATATGACTTTGTACGGTACCGCAATGAAGGTACCTACTCTCGAGAATCGCATAAAAAAGTTCCCGGTATACTCTTGACTAATCTAAACCGAGCTCTTCAACCATAGATATTTCTAGGTGGATACTGTTAATCTCATGAATTTGGATATGATCGTAATAACCATCTTAGTAAATATAATACTCAGTACACTAACCAGACAATATGCACTCTAACATAATAGTAGCAGTAGCATAATCAGGGGTGTAATCAAGTAGCTGTATACAGGAAGGTTTCACGCGCAACTCTTCTCTCGCAGCGCCGCATCGCTTAAGCTGAAGTAATGGCTAATTACACCAATGTAGAATTATATCTTAATGCGAATTATGACAAAAATTAAAAATTAGATTACTAAAATAATACGGAAAAGCAACCATAAGTGACGGTGAGGTGAGGTGAGGAAAGGTGGAGGGGAGACCCGGTGCCGATACTAGCCTACTCGTGTCGAAAGACACAAAGAAGACCTTTAAACTTAACGTCCCCATCAAACGGACAAATCACTATATCAACAGTGACATAGGGCCTCCACGTCATACGCACTGTGAAGAGGTTTGGGATTGAACCCAGGTATATTTGATGCACAGACTACTGATTAAAAGCTGTACATCACCATCTCTATTAATCCGAATCCTCGGGGTCAAGTTGTTCAAAAATCTGTCTAAGAAAACACATTGATTACCCAAGTAATCTAATATTTTCGGAATTTAGTGTTTTTAAGTTTGACCAACTCTACAAATTTTCTTTATTAAAATATTTTCACAAACATCGTGCAAAATACACATCCGGTGATCATGCATACAGCACTAGAAGAAATAATAATCTACTTCTATCAGAACCCAAATGTCTCACATCGGCAGGATTAAACCATAGCATTAATTTTGGTCCCCGCTTCTATAACTCTATGATCAGTAGATACCCCGATCTCGCAGTTTACCCCAATTTTAAATTTAATAAGTACGGTATGTAAAACATTTTTTGTAATTTTATTAGCTTTAAGTCATTTACTTTTATTATTATTTATTGTATGTATTTGTGTTTAATATTTTTTGTCTCCTTTTTATAAATTTGTATTTTCTTTTTCTAGCTCTGTTTTACATTTTTCACCTTTTTTATAAGTGTGTCATTCTTTCTCATTTTGTTTTTTGTTTCTCCTCTTTCTCCACTCTGATGTTCTGAATCTACACCCGAGCACGAGCAGTCTGCTCATTCGGGTGTATTTCTAAATAAATATTTGGTTCTTTTCTTTCTTTATCTTTTCAGTACATTAATTTTGAAATTTGTAAATGTTTTTTGTTTAGTTGTGTATTTTTGTATTTGTATTTGTACATAAGTTTGTAAATGTAATTTAAATAAATAAATAAATAAAAAATAAAAAAGTTAAAATAATTCACCCCACCAGGAATCGAACCTGAGCCACGGGGTGGAAGGCAGGCGTGCTGCTCCGTCAAGGTGGCGGTGTAGTTAGTGGGTTTTATTAAAATGTCCCAGCTTCTTTCTTGGAAATATAAAGCAAGCTTATTCCACCACAGATTGTGCTTTTAGGGCGTAAAATTGTTTATTGACAGCTGTCTACAAAATATGTAGATGCCGAAACGATCCAGCATATAATAATAAAAACTATATTTTAAAACTACAAAAGTACACACAGTAAATTTCAAAAGTATGAAACAAAAATAGTAAGCCCACTCCCGAATTAACCGACAAAAGTGGATTGCCTCCAGCCTCTCAATAGTAAGTTAATGCTAATTGCAAACTTCGGTAAATGGAACCTAATTATTAGTTAGGAAGTATCACAGAGCCAAATACTGTGTAGTTCATCCCGTGTAATTGGAATTAGGAGCGGTATAGTTTGTTGCGGACTTGCATAATTTTCAGGGAACATTTTCCCCCCACCAGCATTAACAAACAGGCTAATGTGTTTAATGGAGGCACAGTACCGCACATGAAGATTCTAGTTAAACTGTAGAAGCGCTATTAATATTGCACCACATAATTGGATAAGGTAATTTAATTTCAGTTGTTTGCTAAGCTCAGCATGCAAAAATGACGGAGAACATGGTTTAAATAATCGCTATTATTACTTTCGCGAATGTATAATTTGCATAGTTAATACAAACTAGAGTACCTTGCTATTCATACAGCGTACAATTAACGCGGCATAAGCGTGTCACAATTTAAAAATTAACAAGTACATTTAGTACAGAATGAAATTTTAAAGAACTTAATTGAAGAAGATTACGGAAAATGATGTCGTATTAAGCTTCCGGTGTTTAGATCACCGAAACTCCCCAAGTTATAAAGTAAGCTCTTGTGCAACTGATTTCATCTCAATATTTCTACACATACCAAAACAGAGTCTATTACACAACAAAACACTGTAGACCAGGGGTTCCCAACCTTATCCTTTTGATGCCCCCCACTTTTGAGATGTGGAACGTCATTAAGCACCTCAAGGCCTACCATTTTTCAATATCTTAAAGGGAAGTATGTAAACTAAGACAACATAAGAGGCATAACAGATTTAAGTGAACACACATTTTTACAAACATAGTACTGAATCAGCTAGTGAAAGTAATGATTAATTAAGTCAAATTATTTATGAAAAAGTTTAATAATTAAGTCAGACGGTTGTCACTGTTTTGCCTTAACTAGATGTCGTATGTTTGAGTTCAAATTTGAAACTGGACAACGGAGATCACTCACATCTAGTCGACAACGCTATTTTGTTTTCATTATTGTCGAAGTTGAGAATCCTGAATCACATAAATATGGACGAAAATGGCATAATAACAGCCATCGATGTTCTGGCTATTTGAGGATAAAATGCAAGACGATTTAACCAAAAGTCCTCCAGACCTGAAGTTTTAAAATTACTTTTTGCTTCTGAATCACACTTAGTTCTATGACTTCTTCCAAACTTTCTAGCAGTACATCAATGTCAACAGCAAGGAATTTCTTGTTAACATGTTTTTTTGATACAAAAATTTTACTAATTCCAAATCGTTTTGCACTTCCCAAGATTGTTAAACGCCCTCCAGGTTGGGAACCACTGCCCTAGTCCATCTAATTCTTTCACAGTACGTTGTTTATTGAATGACTAATCTTTAACACATATTAATATTATCAGCAAGTTTCACAAGTTCGCAACACGGTAGAAAATAAATTAATACTCGATAAATGATTTTTGTATAGTCATCTATAGGTAGGCCAGCATACTGCACTTCTCTTTAGCTCAGTTAATTTTATGGCTAATAAAATTTAAGCGGTTTTATTACAACTCTTGCTGAGCTGTCAGTATTAAAATCTCTTATGAATGAAACGTCTTTCATACAAAATCCTGAGTAAATCCCCAAAAACGTTATATATGTACGTGAATTGTTAATATGATTATATACACTAGTTTTCATGCTATATAACAACATCCGATACAAAATTACTTAATGAAGTCCTCTACTTCACCAGATACAGTAAATGATGCTCGTAAAAGCATTCTTCAACCATAAAAACTTTAAAATAAAAATATTTTAAATCTTTTCTAAAAATATATTCCAGATAAAGTGTTCTACAAACTCGATGAATTACCGTAAACAAAACATTGAATAAATTATGTTTTGTATGTTTGTTTATGTATATATACACACACATGTGTATTATATACCGGTATATATAGGCCTAATGTGCATTGTTCATGGACTTGATTATAATGTACTGTGAAATATGAATTAATCCACGGTAAAGCATATTTTAGAATGTCATAGCTCTTACTAGTCTTTAAGATTGAAAAGTTACATCAGAAACTTGTATCTGAAATCTATTAGTGGTAAGAATTATTGTTATATTGTTATTGATATTGATATTATTATTATTAGTAGTAGTAGCAGTAGCAATATTAGTAGTTGTATAATAGTTGTATTAATAGTAATAATAGTAATAGTAAAAGTAGTAGTAATAGTAGTTGTAGTAGTAGTAGTAATAGTAGTACTAATAGTAGTAGTTGTAGAGTAGTAGTAGTAGTTATTTTATAGTAGTAGTATAGAGTAGTAGTAGTAGTAGTAGTAGTAGTAGCTCAGTAGTAGTAGTAATAGTAGTAGTAATAGTAGTAATAGTAAAGTAGTAGTAGTAATAGTAGTATTAATAGTAGTAGTAATAATAGTAGTACCGGTAGTAATAATAGTAGTAGTTGTAGAGTAGTAGTAGTAGTTATTGTTGTATGGTAGTAGTAGTATTCATAGTAGTAGTATAGAGTAGTAGTAGTAGCAGCAGTAGTTGTAGTTGTAGAGTAGTAGTAGTAATAGTAGTAGTAGTAGCAGTAGTAGTAGTAGCAGTAGTAGTAGTAGTAGTAGTAGTAGTTAAGTAGTAGTAGTAGTAGTAGTAGTATTAATAGTAGTAGTAGTAGTAGTATTAATAGTAGTAGTAGTATTAATAGTAGTAGTAGTAGTATTAATAGTAGTATTAATAGTAGTAGTTGTAGAGTAGTAGTAGTAGTAGTAGTTATTGTTGTATAGTAGTAGTATTCATAATAGTAGTATAGAGTAGTAGCAGTAGTAGTAGTAATAGAGTAGTAATAGTAGTAGCTCAGTAGTAGTAGTTGTAGTAGTAGTTGTTGTTGTAGAGCAGTAGTAATAGTAGTAGTTGTAGAGCAGTAGTAGTAGTAGTTGTAGAGTAGTAGTAGTAGTAGTAGTAGTAGTAGTAGTAGTAGTAGTAGTAGTAGTAGTAGTAGTAGTAGTAGTAGTAGTAGTAGTAGTAAGAGATTGATTGATTGAGTAGTAGTAGTAGTAGTAGTAGTAGTAGTAGTAGTAGTAAGAGTAGTAGTAGTAATGAATAAAGTGTAATTTTAAACCCAGAAGACTAAAACTGAAAAGTTGGGAAAGGTAGGGAAATATATTTTTGTTAGAGAAACATAAACAGACCCGAATAATGTTACGAAAGCTAATTCTCTCGTTCTTTAATCATAAAGCAACGGTCGTAACAATTACAGGGCACTGGGTAATATGAGATATGAAGATTTTGAGACTTGGCAGAAGCGAGAGATATAATTAAATTATAATTTATAGCCATCTAGAAATACATAATTACATGTAAAAGTATCAAGAACATAATGGTACTCCCTTTCTTCATTGTCTGTTAAAAGAATGCGTTTCTAAGTATCAAATAAGTTAAATTAATACTAAATAAAACATACATTTTACATGTTACATTTAATTCACTTTTTTAAAAGTACGTTTGCGTATGAATTCACAACAAAACTGATGATACTTTAACTTACAGCTCTGAGAATGTTTGTGAGGAAACATGGAATATTTTGGTAATCAATTTTACACATTTATTTTTCAGATACGGTACATTACTATAGCTTGAAGTATAAAGAAACCAATCCATGCTCGGAGTTGACAACAATACTGAATAACTTTGGTCATAGAGAGGACTATGCTTTGTCCACAAGAAATACTTCAATTCAGGGGTAGCAAAGAAAAGGAATTAGTGGCAATACTACGAGATCGCTAAGTGGATACTCCCAAACTATGAGTAGGCCTACATATGATGTTCTAACGTAAATTTAAAAGCAGTTTTTGCCGCATGCAAATAAGTATAAAATAGAAATAATAACACAATAACTTTATTTATTCTACACAATGAGAATTTTTGGTGAAACTAAACATGTTTAAATAGAGTAACATGATAAAATCGCAGGTTAGGCTAATACCAATGTTGATAAAAAAATACTTGAAATTATTCACAACAATAAAAAATGACTCTGTCTTATATTGGTTTGGTTTGGTCTCTTTCATTACTAAAGGGCTTTTCAAAAGTTAGTATATTTTATTATTCTACTGAAAATGTCTTATAACTATCTCCGTTCTTCGTAAGCAGAACGCCTTATTGATAATTTTACACATTTTACATTTTATTTTAGATGCAATTTTACACATTTATTTTTCAGATACATTAAAGTCTATTTTAAATTATAGGTAGAATTGTTATCAATAGGATGATTCAATATTTGAATCAAATATATTTTATTTAAGCTCTTACTTCTTAATTGCCCATGTGCTGTCCTTGTTTACTGAACTGAAGCTAACAGAAAAGCCTATCAGTAACAGTAGGCCATCATACTTTGCTAGAAGACAAGACGCAGAGTGTAAACCTAAGAGCATTTCGTGCTCCACAAAGGCTCTCTGTAACTGTAAACCCTCCCCAAACTTTGACATGTTATATTTGGCTGCTTTCCTATCCCTGAGGCTCTTCCAACTAACGCAGTTTACATTAACTTATAAGAAATTACATTCAAATTGAATTCGTTAGGTGAATCTTACTGAAAATATACATACACTTCCTGAGGAAATATCTTACAAAGTAAGAAGACAAAGTAATCTACTAGGCACAATTCATACCGTATTTTCTTTCTTTGATGCGTTAAAAATCGTATTAGATTAATGGCGAGTTCCACCGACCTTCGTTACGGCTAAAACGCGTCGTTTTCTCCTGCTTGTACCATGTTTAGGTTCCACCGAGCCTGATTAGTCCATCACGCCCGTTAATACTTGCGTTAACTTAAAGACAGAAATTCCTTGCGTTAAATCTCGCGTTTGCTTGGAAACAAGATGGCCGAATGTGGTTGCATGCTACAATATGCAATATTATCCACATTAAACAATAAACCCAGAACATTAATGCATTAATTATAGTTTCTGAAGAATAACATGAATACAAGGGAGTGATTCATTTATTTTCTTTGCTAGGGTAGAGCAGTCAGGTAGCCTAGCAGAATGTGACCCTCAGCATGAACACAAAAGCAGGATCTGGGGTTTTCTCACATTCCACAAGACAAACTAGTCACTCAGACGAGAGGATCAGTTTATACTGTAACATTGAAGCAGGCGAGTGGTTACAAAATAAAATGTTTTTCGCAGTTGCACGACATACAACAGTATTCCGAAGTATTTCGCTCATATTTATGCCTAGGCTACATGCCATCGAAAGTGCCGCTGTGTATTTGTCATTTTCTAGCTTTTATTATTACTAGTAGGTTTACGAAATGTGAAATTGATTAATATATCTCTATTGGATTACTTCTCAATAAATTAAGAGTGCACGGTGTTTATTGTTATTGAAGAAAAATTAGGCCTAAGTCAAATCGTTTTTTGTGTGTGTTATTCCCGTGTTTATCCAGGAAAATGCCATTTTCTATCTTCTATGACTACAAAATTAAGGTAAGAGCTAAGCTGTGCACTTATCACATTGTAATAGTTTGCAATCATTTTATGATATGGTATAATAAATTGTTATAATATTACACCAGCAGTAGGCGTATAGCCTAGGCCCAATTCACATTTTATGTTTGATACATTTTTGATACCAATAGCATCGAAAGAATTACAGGTTAGCTTAAAAAATTATGATAAAGTTATGATAGGTTAATAGTGCGAGTGCAACATCATAAATTGTATAATATACTGCATTAATAAAATAAATAACATTAATAATTGCGTTCTACTACTAATGTTTATTTTCTGCTGTACTGTGAACCATAGCAGCCAACGTTGCCAATGGAAAAATGACTTTGAATGGCGAAGGAATCGGGCATGGAAACAATATAACATTCAATTTTTGCATCTCGATATATAAAAAAAACAAAACTCACTCAACATATTTATAATTTTGAATGATGTAATATGACAATTACTAGTCGTGTGTTCTCAGGTTTAACATTGTATGTTGGCAGTAGCGACAGTGAATGTATGAGAAGCTTGTGTACCAAGATTGCCTGCCTTCTAACGCGCGTTTGGAAACGGGTGTTTATTTTAACGACAAAAGTGTTGGTGGAACAGTGTCCACTTAACGCAGACGTTATACAGTAATAGCGCGTTACTAAAGTCTTCGTTTGGGTATATTTAAAGATTGTCGGTGGAACCGGCCATAGGTCTACCGCTTACGCATAATCAGTGTAAATTAAATACTATTCCAGAACTTTATGGCACTATGGGGTAAAATTGAATTAAACGTCATTCTTGGTGTTCAACAATGTATTTCCCAGTAATATAAAAAAATTAAGAAAGGATTGTGAATGACGGGGATGGTACTACAAATATCATTATTTAGGTTCACGTTTGAACTCCGGATTAAATAGTTTATACTTCAATATTTCGTATTCGTACCTACATCCTTGTAGCTCCCACGGTTGGAAACATAAGGTCCCCAAATGGAGGTGTTGGTACCTAGACTAATTAAGTTACGTTTATTTTCCGAAAGAAAGCAGAGGAACAGCTGGTAAGTCCATCGCCTCACAACCCTCGCAGGAAATTAAGATGTTACTTGGACGTGAAAAGGGCCGATGAATTTTGCCCAGAAGCTCTAATTTCGGCTTGGAGTTCTTTAGCGTTCTGAAGATATAATATACAGGTCTCCCAGCTTAAAATCCCTCTCGGAGGATCTCGTGCCAGGATGTTTACGTCCTACAAATCCATCGACCGCGGCCGGCTTTGAACCCGCGATCCTGAGATCGCGAAGCCGGCAGGTTATCTTTACAATACCGTGGCCGACAACCTTTGATATGCCTACTCAAAAATAAGTATTATTGTAATGAAAATGAATTGAATATCCTACTTATTCGGTTTGGCACGGTTTGAGTTCCATACAATGTGATGTTTCAATATGACTGGAAAGTGGGATCGAATTGTACTCATTTCACTTTGAATGCCATATAAACGCGTGTCGTATTGAGTACTACTATAGAACACTTTCCCTGAGAGTACATCTTTCTCACCCATAATTTCAACGAAAGCGGGAATTTATAGTTTATAATTTTCTTATCTTCTTATATTTAGCCATCAAATCTGAAAACTTGTAATCCAAAAAATAATCTTGGGGCTTCAATTTCGACGTTGCTGGCTTTCGTTTTTCTGATGCGATCGCAAACCGTTACATGTTAAAGAGTTAAGCAATATGAAAATGTCCGGAGAAATCAGATATAATATTTTACATTTCAGTGTACTCACGTCAGTTCGATCCGAATCCGCGTTACAACGTAGTAATTATTTTCAAAGAAAATATAATAAAGATTATATTCAAACAACAGTAAGCCCGTGCCTAGTTTTCGCTCTTCGCCTCTTTTAACTGGTGCACATGTCTTAGGCACTATTCCTCATGAAGTCATGAGTACCCACTCCCCAATAAAAAGTTAAATTCCCCTTAATTTGCGCGCTTCTTGATATGGTAGACTAGTAAAAAATATGTAAAAATTATATTTATATTAGTTTTTATTACATATTATTTATTTTTATATACTTTTATTTTGGACTAAAATTAGTAGTCTATATATCTTATTAACGCAATGCATGGAACAGCCCATATACAGTATTTAACATTGCTTCCAGAAAGCGTTATTTTTTCCTTAAACTTGGACGATCTATAAGTGATGAAATTCACTCATATACAGTCGTATACACAGACATAACAAATGCTTCAAATGTGTGAATATTTAAAATATTGCACTGGCAGTAACACTAATGATATAAGTGTATGATTCACCGACATGAAGGTTATAACTTGAGAGCAGCAGTATAGGTTAGGAATGAATTAGAGCGAAACCACATTCAATCTGAAAACAATCCTCCAGAAAATAAATTAGATCTGTAACTTTCACCTAATAAGGAGCGTTTAAAGTGAAAATTCTCACATTAAAAGTATAATGAAGATTAGATAATCGGTAGCCGTACATTTAGATAGAATGCACAATTTTATATCACGTTTGCTTCAATTGATATGAATCCGGCCTTTATCAAAATGAAGTCTTATTATCTTTAACTTTATATAGATTTACAATGGAATAAACAGGATTTTTTTTTTATTTACAGAGTTTGTGACAGCTCGGCCGCTGATTGGCTATCCTTGAGAGCCAATAAAAAATGCTTGGGAGCTTCGAATATCACAAAATAAAATAGGCTATAGACATTCAACTTATGTCTTTTGAAAAGATGAACTGACATCCTGACAAAGAAGACAATCTTCTAACCAATCATATAAATTCTGAAGAAAAGTCGGCACAAGCGACAGAGTTTGTAAATTCACACTTCTTTCAACGTTCAGTGCTTCCAACGCAGTCACAGCATAACACTGCATTAAAATGCTATGTTATTTTAAATTGGTTTATGTCAAATAATTCATTCCGAAAGTCTTAGTTTACTGTACGTACAACACTGATATCCATAGAATGCTTTGTTAAATAAGCTACGCGTATGCTAAAGAGACAATGCGAACTTCATATTCACAACTTCCTATGGACGAGACTTAATCGGATTTCAGTTCCACATTAAAAAAAAGAAAAAATCTGTATAGAACAATCGTTCATTGTATCATATATGTGGGAGTGTACAATCGATTCGCTTGACAGTACGTAAGTTACAGAATTCTGTATCCCTGAACAAATACAAATAACGTACTTCTCGTCTATGAATAATTCGAAAGCATGAATAATTCGAAATATATTATTCAGTTTACAACATTCACAATTTGCGGCATTTTTCAAGAGTTACAACTTGGTCAACAAATTTACTACTTAACGAATTAATAGCTATTTTCTTACTTAGAATAAGATAAAATGCATATAGATTTATTCTATATTATTTATATGAATAGGCTTAAATTTTGGTGTGTGCAGAATTTAGTAAAAAATATTTGACAGTGTTTTGCAGATGACAAGCCGTTTGATCATTCTCCTGCTTAGATACGCGGTCCAATCAGAGGTGGCGAGACGGAGGGAAGACTCTTGCTGCTAGCGGCGGTTTTTTAGCTCGTACACGTGATTGGCGGTGAAGGAAATGGCTTCTCATTTGAAAAATACTGGAGTAGTTTATTATTATTATTTTTTTTTTACCGCTTACTGTTTGGCCTATAGGAGAATACATTATTTGATGGCTGTGAGGACAAATGCCGCTGTTATTTTATATAATCACCTGTATTTCTTGTTAATTAAACAGTCTTATGCATGAAAAATTACAAGGCTCGAATTCTTATGGCATGTCAAAAATTATTCTTGTCTGGTTTCCACATGAGTGAATTTTATTATTATTATAATCATCATCATTAATATTATTATTTCAGCTGCATTTGTACTCCTTTTAGCTATGAGGCCATATCAGGAGTTCGAGACCTGTGTCATTACAATAGGGCCATGGAACTATTGAAGGTCAATTATTTTCTATTGTTAGTGTATTTTGTGGAGTCAATTTCAACTGATGTTAATTTAAATGGATATGATACAGGATGAAATGATGAGGATGATTCATTGTATGCAAATATCAAATTCGGCATTTGCATTTTACGACTGTGGAAACCATGAAAAACCCCATATCAAATTGGCCAGCCATGGGATTTGAACCTGGGACCACCCAAATGAGAGTCCAAGATGTAACCATCTCGGCCACCTCGCTCGGTTGAGTAAATTTAAGCATGCTTCTAGTTGAAAAAGCTTCTTACCATTTAAAAAAATGCGTTTATTGATTTAAAAATGCATGTTTTGGACGTATTATTTTTAAAAATATATGGTAAAATCATGCTGTTTACCATACGCTGCTTATAAATTTCAGTAATATTACCGTTATTGCATTGTTCTTTTGCTGCAGTTTCAATAGGCTATGTTAAAGTTCTACAAAATTTCAAAAAGTTCTAATAGTGTGAATTTTAGTTTCTTTAAAGAATTTGTTAACACATATTTGATTAGACTACTGAAAGGGTTATTTCATACTGTATACTGTCTGAAATTAAAGTTACAGTCCGAAATGTATTAAAGTGGAATAACAGACATTCTCTGTGAACAGACAATTTTGAAAGAAGAAGACGTGCTGTTTCAGAAGATAACAGCTCTCCGTCTTCATTAACAATATCTATTTTACGTCACTTTTTCTGTTTTAAGTCATATTTCCCTAAATTTAGATCGCAAGTACATGCACGTTTTTAAGTTTATTGTTCGTGTAAATCAGAGGTTTCTAGTAAGTGTCCTAGATTTCCATATATTGCGAGTTTCTTTTTACTTTGATCGAATACATAGGTAAATTATTTATTTATCGATACTACAATACAGATAGTATACAATTAAGATAGTTACAGAGCAAATCAATATACGTAAGATACAGCAACACGTTAGTAGGAATAATAAAATATTATGCTTTTAAAAACTTAGTTACTGCAGTTGCGAATATCTGTAGAGTGAATATATCGCATTCTTTTTGTCTCTTAATTTCAACCCCTACGCAGGCACATAGAGGCGAAAAATCGTAAGTGCTATATGTGCACAAAAATCTATTTTAATTTAAAAAAATAAGCATCACTTCAACCCCTAAATGGCTATAAAATAATGTCTCTAATGATCTAAAGCTTTTCATCAAGTTTAAAAAGCAGTTTACAATGGAAGTACAATCAAAGGTAGGAAATCCCGAGCAACGATGGGTGCTTTAAGCAAGATTCTAATAATTTATTTATATTAACATCACCTAAATTAAAACATTATGGGCATGAATTTCTGGAACAAGGAGACTCTAAATAAACATCAGAGATAAACGAAGAAATAAATAAGAGGCTGGAGTTGGAGGAAATAATTTAAATATAACAGAATAAGAAAAGTAAATAATAAAGCGTAGTCACTAATACTCATATCCTATTAAAATTGTAATAAAAAAATGTACACGCTGTAAAGTAAAATTAATAAACTTACCAAGAGATGAAGGAATCACAACACAATACTGATGAAAGAAATAGACAGATGATTGGTTGGATGAACGGATGGACGGGAGGACGGACGGATGGAGCTGGGTAGATTGATGGTTGATCGGATGGACGAATGACGGACGGCTGAGCGGATGAGACGAATTAATTAGACTTCTTTGAAAGCTGGAATAAAAAAGGAAAATTAGACAGAAAGAAAAATAATAAACAAGAAACATGGAACCATAGGACAGAAGATATGAAAGAAAGAAAAGAGAAAGTAAAAGATAGATAAATAGATATAAAGAATGAAAAAAATAAAAAAAAAATCGAGAGAAATAAGGGGAAAAAGGAAATAATGGAATAAATTAAGGGAAAAGAAAATATACAATGAAAGAAAAAGGAAGAAATGGAGAAAGAACGAAAGAAAGAAAATTAACACTATGGTTGGTTATAAGGTTAGGCTAATGTACACGTCTCAACACAAGTTGTTCATGAAGTGCCCCCAAGGTAAACAAGGGAAACTTAAGACATACATACATTTGGACTTGCTATTTGCTCTGGAAGGGGAAGGAATTTGTGGGCGACTTGAGTCTAATTAGAACTTGGTGGATATGTTCCCGTATTTGTGTTTATAGGCTCCATATAATGTGCAGTTTGCACAACTTTGCCAAGGCCACTACACACAATCCTATTCTGGCTTTAACTGAGAGCGTGTTACATGGAGATAGCTCACTATACCTAGTAAGTACAGTCGGTCAAATAAAAAACGTCGGGACTCGTATGCAGTTAAAATTAAAGTTTTGACGCATTAGTTCACAAGTTTCCTATAAAAAACATAAAATACAGGTCATTTTCGGAACATATGAGGCCATGCGACAGGAGGGAAAGAATGAACAACGAGGGAAAAATGAAAAACGTGGAAAGCGCAATACACGATATTCAACTTAATGTATTGTCATAATTCATTTTGCTTTGTCATCGCATCACATACAAATGCTAGTTTGAGAGAAAGTGTAGTTAGGGCTGTAATTGACCTGCATTTTTCGGTCTCTGAAGCAGCGAGAAGGTTCCATATTTATGAAAGAGCAGCTCAGAGGTGGGAACTCCACTATAATGCGACCGGAAGTTTTCATAGGAAACGCGTATTTCGATGCTAGAATGGTTGCAGAAGTTGAACGTAAGTTATTGATTTTGCACTACAAATATCGGTATTATAAAATAAAATATTTAAAAAATGCTCCTTGAATAAACATATTCCTCGCGAATCTATTAATTATTAATATTATAAAAATTTGCAACCAAGAATATGGCGGATTTGAGGCATATAGCCACAGCCTTCTATACATGTTTGTTTTGGAACAAAACTGACTAAATAATCAAGAAAATACATGGATAGACAAGAGGCGTGTGTGAACCTAACCTTAAGTCTTCCTGTACATGCGCATATGCTCGTTCGTGATACTTAATCAAATACCGCCCGACGTTTTTTATTTGACCGACTGTACAAGTCCTCTTGATTTCGAGATGACAAAAATGCAGTAACAAATATTTCAGGCTGTTACACGTGTACTCTATCGGCGGTGTTGCTAAATTGAAGCGTTGTGAACGCATCGATCATTCTTGTTTCAGACCCTCAGTGTTGTATCTGTGTTGTGTTGTTAAATCGAAAGTCACAGTAACGTCCACGTGACACAGATCTAACTACGCCGATCATCAGTTATCAGCAGACATTCACGGAAGACGACGAAGCACGAGGGATTTTGGCCCAGGCTCTAGTTATAGACTACGCTAGGCTATTTTATGAAAGAGCAGAAGAAACGCCAGTAAGGGTGTCAAGATTATTTTTTAAACTTAATTAATGTAACTTTTCTTTATTAAAGGATTATAGTCGACCAGAGTGGTGCAAATGTAGAGTGCCCGAGATTCGCAGATTCAAACCCAGACAAGTTCGTCGGATTTCTCAGGATGTAAAAATCATCGGTACAGTACATATATCTCGAGGAAGGACTACGAGTCCCGTGCCTAGATTTAATAAACGTTAAAGAACGTTCATATCATAGTAATTCCCCAAGTTTGCTCCTAGAGGGTTGACTAGAACTCTCTCTGCCCTCAACAATAATATATTATCTACTCTTATACAATTCAACGGCCCTAAATAGCGTGCTTGCTCGCTCGCCCGCTTCGTGAGACATCGGATATACTCGGCGTTGTTCGTCTCTCGCAGTCTAAACTTTCATGACGACTACAAAATTTGGAAGGAAAACCGTTTCTTTATTATATAAGGCCTAAGTGAAATGAACACAATGAACAAATTTCTAATTTTATTTTTACTTACAATTTTCATAGCTCTGAACCACAAACATTTTTAATAATCTACCATTGTAATTTTCTTAAAAATCCTGGAGTCAATGAATAATGGCGGGCGAAGCCGGGGGCAACAGCTGTAAAATATTGATGGTTTTATCTCTTGAAATATCGCTGATAATAATAATCCAAACAAACCATTCCTTCCCTTGAAACATTATATAATTTCTGAAAATTACACTGAATTGATAAAATAAAATTCACATCATATTCATGTCAATAAACAGCTGAGAAACAATACGTATTATGTGTTCACAGGTTCTTTGGAACTGCATAATCGATTCTGATATAGTTTTCCCAGGGGGCGCTTTCATGTCGTGGAATGTACTCTAAAGCAGGAATTTTAGCTGTTTCATTAATTACTAGCTTAAAAGACCCGGCGTCGCCCGGGTTTTGTATTTTGTAATTGGAAATTAGCTTATGAAGGATTTTCAATTTTAAATTCTAGGTCCTTATATAGGCATTTATAATTTGAAATAGGAAGAACGACTTATTACACTCAAACTATTCCCTCAGAAAACGCTTGATATAGTTTTTTATGGCTCATAGAGGATCTAGAATTTTGCATCCCATCGCTTGTACAGTGCACAGCAAGCCTGGTAGAGGTTTAAATAAGAAGAAACAGAAATTCCTGTAACATAAAATTGTAATATCGAGGCGGGAAATTTCCCATTCTTATATTACCATAAAGCCTTCATACTTTTCTCTCCAAAAACCTGCGATATAATATAATAATATACACATTACCATACCTCGTTTTGTTTTCTCTATGTCCAGGGTAGAGAAAGTTATGTGATTCCATTATTTTAGCGGATTTCATTCTGTAATATTTATGTATAACATGGATTATTTTGATAACTTCTCTTATTTGTCAAAAGTGCATTTCATTAGTTTCTTCCAAGCCCACCATTTGGCAACAATATATTCTGTGATTTGGAATTGATAATTCTATGTAAAAAGGGATTAAGTATTTTCAAAAACATTTAATTTTTGGCATTTTGAATCAGAATTTTTCAAAATCCTTTCTTAGTGAGCACCTACATTATAAAACGAAGGTACTGTCAAAATTCCAAGTCTCTACCTGTTATAGTTTAGGCTGTACGTTGATTCCTGTCATTCAGTCAATCAGTCAGTCAGTCATTCATTCATTCAGTCAGTCAGGACAAAGCCTTTTATATATATAGAGATTAATGGCTTAGTTTACGAATGATTCGCGTGCAAGTGTTAATAAATATAATGCTTTAATAATTATTATACTCTTAATTTTTAATTTTTAAAAGAATTATCGTGGCGAAGCCACAGGCACCTCCTAGTATCTATACATTACTAGATGACTAAGCCCATTACATGGGCGGGGAAAACAACTTTAAGTGAATTTTACAGATACAACACTGAGGGTCTGAAACAAGAATGATCAATGCGCTCACAACGCTTCAATTTAGCAACACCGCTGATAGAGTACATTGTGTGCAACCTATACCACGAACCACTCCATAAAGCAAAACAATTAATTAAACTTAAGCAAAATAAAATTAAAAATTGACCGAACCGACTGTAACAAGTAGCCTAAACAGCATATTGAACAGCATGGTATACATACACAACCTGCTTGGCAAAGACTGAGATTGTCTCCATAAAAAGAGTTATGATTGGCTATTTACTTTGTTTTGGTACCTTCTGATTGGTTAAATCAGGGGTGAGCTCTGTCAATCATGGTCCAGATGACAGGAGATTGTCAAAAGACTACAGAAAGAAAATTGTAAAAGAACAAATTAATTAAACATTAAAATTTGATCGAACCGACTGTGCTAACAGGATAAAGTTTTCACGGAGACACTCCCCTGGTCATGGAGAACGTGTAGCGAAAATTTCAGATCTGTAGGTCAAATAGTCTCTGAGGAGTTCGATTACAAACACACATTTTAGGGCACTTTTAATATAGTATTGATATACACATAAATACTCATATACTTTTAAACTATTGAGGCCAAGATTTAATATTTAAATGATTTAGATTTTTGGGATTAAAAGTGTTCATGTATAACAATTCTTAAAATTGATTCTGATATAATACTAAAAATTTCATGAAATCTAAAAGTTTTAGTTTGAAAATTAAAATAAAAGAGTTAAAAATATTTCGGTTTGAATGTTTTAAATTTTGTTTCAGTTTAAAAATGTTACGGTTACAGAAATGTTTCTGATTTTGTAATTTTGAATTTGTTTAAATGTGTTATTCAAATTTTTAATTTCAATACTTTTAGATCCCATGATTTTAATTTTTAAACCTGTTTTTAAATTTTGAGAATTTGAATTTATGGATAAATTTGTGAAATTTGTTGGGTCTATTTTTTAATTTTCGAGTCTTTGGATTTTTTATAGTATAAAAAATTGGATATTTGAAATCAAAGAAATATTTAGATTATAAAATTTTTGAATTATCAGACTATATTAATTTTTAGTTTTAATTTCTGAATTTTTTATTCTTACTCTTCCATGTTATTTTAATTTCACAGTTTTAAAATTTTATTTTTAGAATTTCTAACTTCCATTTTTTTAAATTTTATTATGTTGTATTTTTTGCTTTAATATTGCAAGCATTTTACTTTTTGGAGCATTTATTCTTAATTTCACATTCTTTATTTATAGATTTTTTTAAATTCTTTAACCCTTTGTGGGCAGTCATATTTATGCATCTGGGCAACACCTAAAAGCATGCATATACATATAAAAATAATTTACCGCAGTCAGATGCAGCAGAACTGATGAGAAGTAAATAGTTGTGGAAGTAAACACCCCGAGGGAGATTTGTTCTTTTAAGAATGGAGGCAAATGTGACAATTGACCTCCACTTTACGGGGAAAGTAGATTCACAATTATTATTATTACAGGTAATTCATACGATTATAGAGGTAAATTTTCGTAACAAAAATAAATGATGAAGTTTTCAATAAAATGATCCAATACTCAAGGTATAACATGAAACTTCTGTCTTATACTCAAATACACACAGATACACAGATTATATTTAGAACTCCTCTTGAATGCAATACAGTTTGAACATGTATCAGGACGCACAAAAGGGCCAGCATATGTGGTGACCAGAGGGACGATTGATAGGACATTTTATCAATTACTTACTACTTATTCAATGGCAACAGACAATTCCTACGCAAGCTTAAGGAATATTATTTATTTTACGGAACCTGGAGGTTCATTGCCACGCTTACATGAGCCTGCCATTCAATCTTATTCCGTGCTAAATCCAACCGTCCCTCACAAATCCTACTTCCCTGAAATCTATTCTAATATTGTCATCCCACCCATGTCTAGGTCTTCCAAGTTGTCTCTTCCCTTTGGATTTCCCAGTCAATATTTCTGAGATATGTCTTACTTCCCCCATGTGCGCAACAATGCTAAACATAAACCTTTCACCTGTGTAGCTTTTAGGTCAGCATTATCCTGTTTCCTCATGTATGGTTAACGTTGTATAAATATCACTACTGGAATACCGGTACCTTTAGGCTATTTTTGAATAGCCTATACAGCATTAAAGATACCCTACCCTTGAAACTGAAGTATTCTCATCAACAGAAATACTTTGTTGGGGTGAATAAAAAACGATAGCATTTTTTCTAGGTAAAAATATTTTTTATCAGGTACCCTTCTTTTTTGGAACTTCGTTACCATCCCCATGAGCAAAGCGTACATCCCAAAAAATTAGTATGAATTCTCTGGAAAATACATTTATACAAGGAATATTATCTAACCAATGCTGTTCAAAAAATATAGTCTTTTATGTCAGGTTAGGGAATTGGAAGATTTTGATATGGACCTTGTGGTTCTCTCTGAAATGAAGAAGAAGGGGAATGGGGAAGAAGAAATTGGAGACTTCATTCATCTCTGGAGCGGTGTACATAAATATAAAAGAGCTAAAGCAGGAGTGGCAGTGATGGTAAGGAAAAAATGGAAGAAGAATATCACAAATATCAACAGACTGTAAAAGTATCCAAGAAAAAGATCGATTTTGGACTGCAGTACGAGATACTCCAAGAAAGGAGATAATACTCATGGGAGACATGAATGCAAGAGTGGGGGCACGACAGAACGATGAAATTGTAGGCCAGTTTGGAGAAGAGATCGTCAACGGGAATGGAGAAGAATTTATAAACTTGTGTGAACAATTTGAATTGAAAATAATGAACACATTTTTTCAACACAAAGACAACCACAAATATACATGGCAACGGTATAACAAGAAACTTCGATCTATTATAGATTATACAGTTATCACACAAAAGAGCACAATAAAGATAAAAGACACTAGGGTATAGATAGGACCACAATGTGGGTCAGATCATTTTTTGTTAAGAATGAAATGTTTTTGGCCTTGGGAAGTTCATAACGAAACTAATAAAAATATAACAAAAACAAAAAATATATACCCAGTGAAGGAAGAGCAAAAATTCAACGTCGAGGGACTACAAGATGAAAGTATAAAGAACTCTTATTTACTACGAATGAATAAAACATTGGATGAAAATTATGAAGGATCATCTGAAGAAATTTATACATACTTGACGAGTACCATAAAGGAAGTGGCAACAGAAGTAGTGGGGGAAAAAGGAAGGAAGGAAGGAAGAAAATAAAAATAAACTATTATCGCCTCACTCATAACGTTGACGGGCGGCTCGCTTTGTTCTCATATTACAATGCTTGTTGTTACTGTAAAAGGTTTTCTCAAAAGAAACCGCTGACTGAATCCCTATTGCCAATTCTCTCATTGCTCAATGTCATTGCCACGTAAGTGTTTTGCTGCATCTACATCTTCCCGCTCTGTTTACTAACACTGTGCAGTATGGCAACTACTCCAAGCGGCGGCGACTTCTTTGATGTTAACTGTCAACGAATTGAGTGCGGCGATAATACCAATAGAGATTATACAGGAAATAAAAGAGAAGAAAGATGCGTATAACAGATGGATGAGCTCCAATAAGGAACAACATAAAACCACATACATAGAAAAGAAGAAACAAATACATAGGGAAGTAAGAAAATTAAAAAATGAAGAATGGGAACAGCTATGCTCAAGAGTTAATAGCAGAATAGGGTTCCAGCCATCAGCAAAAGCATGGGCTGTGTTGAAAGAAATGAGAAAAAAAACCAAGCATAAAGCAAAATTAAAGATGATTTCAATAGAAGAATGAGAAGAATATTTTGGAAAGTTATTACAAGAAGAGAGAAAAAATTTATAGAAGAGGCCACAGGAGTATTTGAAGATACGGGACTAGAAGTATCAAATGAGGAAGTAGTACATGCAATAAAAGAAGGGAAAAATAGGAAAGCTCCTGGACCAGGAGGAATCAATTTAGAGCTACTAAAATATGGAGGACCAAAAGTAGTTACAATATTAACTAAATTCATAAATAAAATCCTAAAAGGGGAAAAAACACCGGACGAAATGAAACTAGGTTATTTAACGCCCATACATAAGAAAGGAGGTAGGAAGGATAAAGGGAATTATAGAGGAATATGTGTGACTAATTCAATTATGAAGATTTTTGGAAGAGTGATGAAACAACGATTAAATCATGAGTATAAGGACACAGACGTGCAATGTGGATTTACAGCAGGCAGATCTTGTATTGATCACATATTCATAGTAAAACAAATACTGGAGAAATGCTACGTAAAACAAGAAACGGATTGAGATGACCTTTATAGATCTAGAAAAGGCGTATGATAGTGTACCCAGAAGTAAATTATGGGAAGCATTAGAAATAGTAGGTATATATAAGGCATTAATAGGATTAATACAAAAAATATACAGAATAACATGTGCCAAATAAAAAAAGGATCAAGGATATCACACACATTTCAAACGAGCAAAGGATTATTACAAGGATGCTGCTTATCCCCTACATTGTTTAAAATATTTTTCGATGTAAGTTTGAAGGAATGGAATAAGAAATGTGGCAAGATGGGACTACAGGTTGATGAACATTTATTCATATCTAACTTGCTCTTCGCCGATGACCAGGTCATTATAGCGCAAGACAGTGACGATGTTGATTATATGTGCAGAAAATTGCAAGAGGAGTATACAAAATGGGGATTAAAAATCAATTTAAGAAAGACAGAATATATGACAGCTAACAATGATGATGTAGAAATAGAGGGAAATATAATTAAAAAACCAACAGTTTTAAGTACTTAGGAGCAATAGTACAGATGGATGGATCTTCCAAATTTGAAATAGAAAA